>CM046882.1:414771066-415371066 GCA_025667525.1 Glebionis coronaria | reverse complement strand
AGTTTTTGGAATATCCTCTTCCCTGACTCTCAATTGATGGTACCCAGATCGCAGATCTATCTTGGAATACACACTTGACCCTTGCAGCTGGTCAAATAAGTCGTCAATGCGGGGGAGTGGATAACGGTTCTTTACAGTCAACTTATTCAGTTCTCTGTAATCAATGCACATTCGAAACGAACCATCTTTCTTTTTGACAAATAAGACCGGAGCTCCCTATGGTGAGGAACTAGGTCAGATAAATCCCTTGTCCGACAATTCTTGAAGTTGTTCTGCTAGTTATTTCATCTCTGATGGTGCTAATCGATAAGGAGCTTTTGCTACAGGTGCAACTCCTAGAATCAAGTCGATCTGGAATTCCACCTGTCGGGCTGGTGGTAGACCTGGTAATTCTTCAGGAAAAACTTCGGGGAAATCCCGGACGATATGCACGTCCTTGATTTGCTTCTTTTCGAGTTTGCCTTCTTCATCTACCTGAGAGATATGAGCCAAGAAGATGGGACATCCTCTCAATAAATATCTCTGGACTTTGGTACAGGATATAACACTGAGTCTAGTGTCCGCAAGGTCAGTATTACCATCGCCTCGAACGATCAATGTCTCATTTCCCCATGGCAAACGGACTAATTTCTCGTCGCAGACGATTACGGCGTGGTACTTAGCTAACCCGTCCATACCAATGATGACATCGAAACTGCCTAGATTCACTGGGATTAGGTCAATATTAAACGGGTGGTTGGAAAGGTTCAGGGTACAACCCCTAACAATAGTGTCGGCTTCTACGATCTTATCGTCTGCTAATTCTACTGAGAAACGGCGGTCTAATGTGGAAGGGATAACCTCTAATATGTTACTAAATTCAGTAGAAATAAAGCTCCTGTCTGCCCCAGCGTCAAATAGAATGGATGCGTAACGATTATTTAATAAAAACGTACCAGTAACCACGTTGGATTCTGGATTGGCTTTTGCATTGCCCACCACGTATACTCTGGATGTGGATCCTCCATTGCTCTTGTTCTGATTGGCCAACTTGGGGAAGCCTGATCTCACATGTCTGGGTGCTCCACACTCATAGCATACGACTCCTTTCTTTGGGCCATTGTTACTTCCTCCTGTAACACTACGATTTCCTGACTGTCTATTCCCAAATCCACGAGCATTAGATCCACCTCGATTATTGCTCCTAGAAATAGGGTTGGGTTGGACCTGAGTAACGGCATTTACCTGGCAATCGCGAACAAAGTGGCCAACCTCTCCACATTTGTAACAAGTCTTGCATGGACTACCCACCTGGTGATGAAAATGGCATGTCGTGCACATAGGTTTGGTGCCTTCATAAATCTTTGAACCGGTGGGGGATATTGCACTATAAATCTGTCCGGCGTTTTGCCTCTTTGGAGTTGGGTGGTAATGAACACGGACATTGTCATCCAACTTCCTCTTGTTCTCAGAATTTCTCTCGGAGATAGTGTGGGTTCTCTTGTTGATCAATTCGGCAGCAAATTCCATGAATTTCTCGACGGTAGTGGGCCGCGAGGCGAGAACGCTATCATGGATGGCGTCGGGGAGTCCTCCAACGTATTTCTCAATCTTCTCCTCCTTCTCGGGAAACATCCTGGTACACATGAGGGTCAATTCTTGGAATCTTCGGTTGTACAACATGATGTCATTATTCTTACACCTAAGATCCCATAGCTCAACTTCTAGTTTCTTCATTTCGCCCCTCGGGCAGTACTTTTCCGTCATTCTCTCCTTCAGATTTGTCCAGTTCAGAGCGTAGGCAGCGTCATGTCCTAGAGTAACAACCATAGAATTCCACCATGTGAGCGCACTTTCAAGCAGTGTGCAGGTGGCGAACTTAACCTTGTTCTCGTCGGCGCAGTCGCTGATGCGGAATACGGTCTCTAGTCTTTCAAACCATTGCATCAACTCTACCACGCCTTCGTTGTCCCGATAGTAGGATGGCTTGCACTTGAGGAAGTCAGGGTAAGAACAACCCCGGGTGGTATTATTATTCCTACGGTTATTAGAATTCTCGCTATCGTCCATGTTTCGGCTAGCTACCATAGCGGTGGCGATGCCTTGGTCAATCGATTCCCTAAGTTGGGCAGTGGTGACATTACGAGTGGCATCGTCATTAGGGAGATTATCAGTGGGGTTATTAGCCAGGTTATCGGCTGGATTATTGGCAGGATTAGTGGCGGGATTCTGCCTAGTGATTGCCATTCGTCTGTAGTTATACACAAAATGAAATCATTAGCTTCAATGTCAGTATAATTATATATTATTCGCATGAGCAAACCTGTATACAATAATTACAATAATTTGAATAACCTGTCACATTTCAATGATACAACACATGATATAACAAAAGAGAGTGAGCATGTGTCATTTCCTGAGAGAAAGTACACATAACATCAGGTATAACCTATCCAAGACAAAAGCACAGTACGTCTGTCTGGGGTGGTGGTACGCACAGTCTAAAGTGAAATATATACAGACACCTATCTAAGAGAGTACAGTACCGATAGGCTACAAAAGTTGCATGAAAATAGAAGTACATGAAATCCTATATCATGATAGTTGGGATGCAACCCAAAGCTTATCATGATGTACATGAGATCTAGTACATCTAATCTATGCTAGTCTAACGGATCCGGTGGAGGTGCCTGGTACACTGGGTGCTGGTGGAGCTGCTGGTGCTGGCATAGCGTCCTACAAAGCGATCATAGCAAGTCTGGTCCTCTTGACGTGGTGGAGAGTCTGAACTAGCTGAGCCCTGAGGGTGTCCAAAGCTCCCCTAAGGTGAGCTGTCTCTAAAGTGACCCCATCGTGACGAACAATCACCAAGTCAAAGAACATGGATAGGGACTGCTCCTGGGCTGAGAGGGAAGCATGAGTCTGCGGTGGATGGCGTGGTCATACTCCGTCATGAGCCACTGAAGGGCATCATAAACTGTAGTCCATGTCCCCCTGACAACATGGGCTTGCGCCCACGTAGTCCAGGTCAGGGAATCCAGACGCTCTCTCAAGATCGAGCGCTCAGCCTGACTAGCCGCTAGTAGACCGTGAACCTCGGCCATGTCCTGAGCATGTTGGGCTGTCAGATCCGCTATCTGAGCCTGGACAGGATCCAACTGTCTAGTCCCAGATCCCTCTCCGACCTCAAAGATGGAGGTCGGGGTCGTCTCATACCTCCTCTTACGAGGGGGTAGAGATCCAGGAGCATAACCCTAGAGTGATGACGAGGGTGGTAAGGGCGGCAAGGTGTGGGTCACTGGGTCCTCCTCCTCAGCAGGAGGGGTCAAAGCAGTAGGCGGGGAAGAAGTAGTGGGGACCACTCCAGCAGGCTGAATGTCCTCAGAATCCGAGGTGGACATCCACCCTGGTAACACGGATGTCGGTGATGTCATAGTATCTATGAAAAATCATCATTTTTAACTAACGTAAGTGTATGTTTAAAAGTTTTAAAATAATATTATTATATTATAATAGTTGTAGTGAGTATTCCCTTGACATAACATGTTAGGGTTTAGTTTAATACTTATCAGATCATTTAACCAAGGTTAAAATCAATGCACACATAGATCACATAAGAAATGTATGCTCCACGTCCTATATGCTTAACTATTCTAGTCCCAATAGAAAAATCCCAAAGATTTTTAATGTAGTTATAGTCCAGTTTATATAAAAAAAAATTATTTTTATATTTATGAATTTTTCTGAGTCTGGTTCTCTATAACTTTCGCTCTGATACCATTCTGTGACACCCCCAAATTGGTCAAAATGCAGCGGATATAATATTTGGGTGTCACGTGGGTGGATCAATAGCAAATAGTACATAGAGCATCAGATGAAAGATTATCAAATATTTATTACATGACCAAGAGTGCAAATCATTATTTTAAATAGTTCTGACATAAAGTAAAGATAGTTCATGAGTCCCATATGAAAATCCCTAGATGCTTGCTAAGATACTGTCTACTCAAATGCTATAGTCCATGCATATAGTAACTACCTGCTTCAAACACCTGAGAAAAACATGCTTTTGAGGGTCAACAAAATGTTAGTGAATTCATAGGTTTAGTTATATAGTCTGGATATAAATAGTCACTGAAACAGTAAGGCATAAAGAATTACTGTTTAAAGGTAATTATACTGCCTATTGCCCGAAATTGACACTTGACATAGTTGAGCCCTCAACAAATGAGAGCGCTTCGCCCTTTCTAAACAGACACCTATCAATAATAAGTGCTGACATGGTAAACACTTGTTGTCCCAGCCAAGGCACAGTGAGCATGACTCACCTAGGTGGGGATGGTCAATCCCAAATAGATCTATTTATAACATTCAGGTAATCCAACGATTTTAACAGTTTCAGTTCACGGGTCATGAGGAATTCTACAATAGGCACATATAATCAAAGTTGGTACAGTTAGTTTATATCCATAAATCAGTTGCATGTTTTCTCCCCCAAAAAGGATTTAAAAGTTTGTCAATATACGAAAAGTGGGGCCATGAACTCACCTTAACAGTATGGTGATAGTCACAAGAATCTGGAGTAGTGCTCAACACACAGTCAATAACCTAGATAATTATACAGTCTCAGTAAAATTATAATAGGTTGTACAAAGGTTACTGAAATATCAATATATGCTTCTACAGGTTTTTAAGCATTTTATTAGGATGTCCGTAGTTGGTTTATAGTTGTACAAGTTATAGCTGTATTTATTTTAGGTATAAAATAAATACTATAGTTTAATTTAATCAATCCAGTTTAATTAATATTCTTGAACTTGTACTATTCATAACGTGATTCAAATATTTAATAAATAGGGTTTTTAAATATTTAATATGAAGGAAAAATAAATATAATTAATATATTTATTTTTGTAAGCAGCCATATTAAATTTATACCTCATTAGTATACCATTTAATTAATTTCAACGTTTCTAATATTTGTATAGTCATCACGTTAAAGGTTGGAAAAATACATACAAGTATCGGACCTTTATATTTACTTTGTTTTTCCCTTTTAGTATTTATTATATATATATAATTAGGGTTTTATAAAGGTTTATTTAAGTTTAGGGAATGGCAAAACTAGTCCACCAATTTAGTATAAATACCCCCTGAATTTACACAAACGCCCCTAGGGCTTCTATAAGTTTCACAGTTTGGGATTTCCAATCCTTGTAGTTTCGGTTAAGTTTTCATAAGTATTCCCAAGTTACAAAACAGCCCCCTAGGGCTTGTATAGGTTTCGACTAAATACGAAACGCCCCCCTAGGGTTTATACATGTTTCGGCTATTTACAAAACAGCCCCCTAGGGTTTATAAAGGTTTGTTAAGTTGGCAAAAGGGGTCCCTATGGGTTCGGTAAAATAAAAAAGGGGCCTAAAGAGTAACTAGTTTATTATAAGTTTCCAACATGTCAACTTAAGTCCCTTAAGTTTCGGATAAGGCCCCAAAAGGCACGAAAAGGTTTTAGGGCTTGCAATTTGTTTACAAAATGGCACGTTTGGTCCTTGGAGTTTAAAATAAGGCTTGTCTATATATATCCGTGACCTTATACTTTCCAATTTGACAAGTTTAGTCCTTGTGCTAGTTTCAAGTTTCGAAAAGTATTCATCATTTCTATACCTTTTCATTTCTCATCTAGTATTTTCATCATATTGCATAATTGGCACAAAAAGTACCCAATATATATATATTTAGTGATTAATGGGCTCGCATGGCCCATTAAGGGTCCAATTATGTTTCTTGGGCCAAACGGGCTCCTAGTGGGCTAATCATACTTAGTAACTTTTACTACAAATATTTACTTAGCCAAAATATTTACTTGGGCTCATGGGCTTATCAATGGGCCTATATATTTTACCATACACTAGTTAAATTGAATAACCAATACACAAAAATTTGGGCCTAATATGTCTCGGCCTAAATGAGCTTAAGGCTTATCCGATTTTTACAAGCATGGTTCGGCTATGGCTTATTCGTGTAGCTTAAGCATTTGATTTTTACTTATCACAAAGAGGGTTTCCATTACATTATACTAGTACTCAAGTCAAGATCTAATGAGCTATGAATCATACTTGGTTCCTAATATATGCCGAATATTAGGAGCTTATGCATTAAGCCTTTCTAGTGACTATGACTAATCCATCAATCCATTTTAGTAGGAGTTAATCCGGGATGCATAACTCAAGGTGTTTCACCTTTGGCTAGAATATTTAGCCGAGCCTCCTAGGGTTCTAGGAAGTCAACCTAAGCAATTTACTTGACTACACACGTTGGGAATAAGATCAAAACCATAAGCATGTATTACTTGTGACCAAATATTCAAACCGTGAGTTTTCTAGGAGGATTTTAGTATGATTTTTACGTGTGCATGCATAACTAGTCACGTGAATGTCAATGCATACGAGTATAATAAACGAGGAAGGAAAAGAGGTGGGTACTTACTTGCTTAGCCGAGAGTGGTGATGACAAATCAAGTAGTAACCGAGAGTTATGTAAGGTTTGTATCTTAGCCGTGACCTAGGGTTAGGTTGAGAAGATCTTCTAGTCAAGACTTGAGCAAACCGTGACCCTCTATCTTCTTCAATGCTAGATTCGACTACTTCAATGCTAGGGAGTAAATGTGGGATTGTTTGAGAATGATTGGAAGTAAATGAGATGTGAGTAAATGCTCTAGGATGTCATGCTTATGTTACTTGTTCTTGCCGAAGGTTTATGCTCAAAAGGAGTGTTTTTAAGGTAGGTATGAAGTTGCTAAGGAGATGAGTGTGGTGAGTGAAGGGTACACGTATAAGAGAGAGGGAAAGGAAGACTCTTGCTTTGTTTACTTAGGTACTATGTATCTCTTAGCTAAAGATTTCTAGTACACTTCGTTAATGGCACAAAGATGTACATTGGCCAATGGTTTGGGCATAAAGCCGATGGTTTTGGCAAGGGGCAAGGTGACTAGGTTCTTGCCATAATGTGGGAGTGTTGTACAAGTGAGGTGGTGGTGGTATTCGGCTAAAATGGGGGTTTCTAGGGGACAAAAGGTACAACTCTTAATTGACCAATCCTAGTACTAGATTGCCTTGTATCAAGTGGGATTTTGGTCTTGTTGGTGTGCTCCTAGCCGTGTGTTATATAACACATGTGGGAAAAAATGTAAGTTTCAAAATATCTAATATAAGTTGAGTATTAAGTAGTGTTTAGTATAAGGTTTGTGTCAAATGTAACTTGTATACTTGTTTCTAGCCGTGTAACATAAGGCTCCAAAGTGAAGTGTAGCTGTGTAATATATACAAGGTTTCATGATTAAGTAGGAGCTAAGTATGATCACTTGGTTATGACAAGGCATAAGGTGGATGGAAGCCTTCTAACTTTAAATATATGACATACACTAGACGTGTGAATTGTGGCTTTGGAAAGAATAAATACGACGGAAGTCTCATATGTTTATAAATATACTAAATCAACATTAAAAATTTAGTAAGAGACTGAAGCTTCATAGAATAAATGAAGTGAGATTACATTAAGTTCAAATAGATTGTGCACACAATGGGACAAAGTCAAAAGGTAAAACAGGGGTTTTACAATTTGCAAAAACCTAGGGTAAGCAAGAGTCATCTTGCTTCCCTTATTGTTTAACATGCCCTCAAAAATTATTTTAGAAAAATTATATTGTTGCCTAGTTGTCATGCAAATTAGAGCACTCCCAATTGAATGGTTGATTTCATTAAATATGAACACTTAGGACTAAGACATTATAGGAGGACATGAACAAGGAACTTTCAGGCTGGGAGAAATTGGCCTTCGCTAAATTTTGAAATACGCCCAGCTGGTGGAAGGGTATATCCCAAGCCTCGAACTCCTTGATGTATCTCATCAATTGGAAGAGATTCTACACCATTTTCATCATTAATATGTAAATCTTGACGAATAAAAGCTTCGATGATAGTCTTTTTCCTCCTATGAACAAAGCCTTCAATTGTAATCACTCCATCAATTGTTTTAGAAATGGCAGTATTCCAAAACTGCTTGATGTGTGAAGTAGGAATGATTGGAGCATGAGTTAGAGCATACCTTATGTTGGAGGCCAACAAAAAAATCAATCATACTTGTATACTCTGGGTGATTATCATCATCAGTTGTTAAATAGGCAATCATTTTATGTTGATTCTTTGAATTCAAGAATAACATCATTAGATTTGAATTTGGGCGCCATTGTTATCTTGAAAAGCTTAAGATGAAAGAAAGGTTTAGTATATGGTTATGGAAATAAATGAAACAAATATGCAAGTTGCCCTGTAAATGTGTATAGTGGGTGAATATATAGTAGAAATCGTAGGTATACTATTGGTTGAAAAATGGTAAGAATGTAAAAATTTTCTAAACATAATCATGTAAATCTTTGAAAAGTTAACTTATCTCTAAACAATTAAATAAAATACCTACTATACTAAAATTACGGCCCAAAATATCTCAAAAATAACGATTGAGTGGGACCCAGGTTTTTTTTCAACGGTCAAAAGGTTTTTCAGCGGCAACGGCTATAACTGTCAGCGTTTAAAATTGTCTTGTCGGGGTCTAAAATACATTTGTCAGCGGATACACATACGACGGTCAGAGGCTAAAATAAAAATAATAAAAAGAAAAATAAAATACTTTAACAAAAAAATTAATCCTAAGGAAGTTATCTTTTCTCCAAAAAGACATAATTTTGCAAGCACTGTCCAATCACACACACTTGCATACACAAGATAGATGTGACTGTCCTCTAGTGTCCCTTGCTCACAAAGTCCTTAAGGATGAAGTTAATGATGGTTTATAAAGCTCATAACAATTGTACAAAACCCTAAATAGGATCAAATCACACATAGCGGAAGCGATTTAACAAGATCATAATTAATAACACAATTATAATTAATCTAATTAGGGTTACATACCTTTATCCTAGCGAAGATCCACAAGATCACCAATCGAATCACCAATTAGGGTTTATGACGAACACTACCAAGATATAGTCTAAAGTAAGACTACATTACGTTCTTGTACACACGTAATACAACGAGCTAACCGTGATTCTAGCACGTGTAAACCGAGCTTCTACGCTTTTGGAAAATCTACCCAACAACCCTAAAGAGGGGCTAGGACTAGATTATTGCTAAACCAAAACCAAAGGATAAAAGGAACCCTAAAAAATGTGTTTTTCCTTTGGAGTTGATTGCAATAGAAAGAAAGAGAGAAAAAGATTGTGGGATGGTGAATTATGAGATACCCTATGGGTATTTATAAGGGTATTAAACTTAGCCTTCAAGCTAAGCTATTGCAAAATAGGAAAGAAAAATATTTTCCTTTTTCTCCCCTTAGCTCCACCGATCGGAACCACCACCCAAAGGGTGTTCCGGAATGTTCTTTTCCTCTTCTTTATTATTCCACGTTAACCGTTTAGTCCTTAACTCTTAAAATTAACGATGGTTAAAGTTATTGCTCGATTTAATTTAATAAACATATAAATATAGTTGTTAAATAAATGAACTCTTTACGTATTGTGTGGAATCCCGTAATCCCGAGTTCGATCCTAACACACAACTATTAAAATTAACGTCTATAAACTTACATCTCCCACTTGTACATATTTTAATAGTGTGATCACATCAGTTAGCGTCTAGTTACACGCTGATACCTCTAGTACGATCTCAGTTAAGGTTTCTTGGATAAAACCTTTTAATGATTCATCATTATTGTTATTATCCTTTCATTTCTAATACAACGTTAATAAGGATATGGATCTTAGTCATTCCTTTCATTAACCATTCTATTTCTCGTTCATCGGATTCAAGCAAGATTACCAAAACTTCTAAACATAGTTTAGAAAGACTTTGGGTACGGCCATACAAACATCTTACTAATCCCACGAGGGGCCCAGCTGTATTAAACTTCAAAATAAATTTTGAAGGAAACAAATTCCATATTGACTACAAGCAAAACTTATGAATTTTGCAACACTTCTGAAAATAACCCTTATAGCTACCAGTTACGTTTAGCGTTAGATTATTTCACAAAAAATGCACTAGATCCACGACAGTTTCCTGGTATCTCAGGTCTGAGGATAACTATTTATAATTTACTTAATGACAAAGATCAACAAAGTATAATCATGTAGTTGGGATAAGTCCAATACTCGAATCATCGAATATCATCCAAAATTGATCAATATACTTTCAAGTATACTCTATCACTATCTTGGTTTGTCTTAATTTAATAATACTCCCATATTATTAATCGACAACGGACATTTAGAATACAACAATAATATTCATGGATTAAACATGTAAATATAGGATACAATATATTATAAATAAACTTACCAAGTAATTTATTTCACTATAATAGTTGTCTAACATCCCTTATCCAAATACTAAATAGATCAATGCATAAAAATCTGATATATGCATTATGCCTCTAGTAATGACATTCATACTTGTTTGGCAAAGCATAAATCAACCAATCTTGACCTATTGGAATTTTGAGAATACTTTCTTCAAGAATTCAATTCATTGAATCTCTTGTACATGTGCATTCAAATAGTTTGATATGTCACATAGGACCAAAATTATGAAACATCCTTGATCACCATTTTATTATACTAAACTAGGGCTGCAAACGAGCTGAGCCGAGCCCGAGCTCGTCTCGATAGCTCGTCGAGCTTTTACCTTCAAAGCTTGAGCTCGGCTCGATTAGGATTCGAGCAAAGCTCGAGCTTAGCTTGAAAAGCTCGAAATTACATATACGTAACAAATATATCATTATCGTTTACACACCACCATAAATTCTATGTATGTACTAAATTATGATAACGACTATTAATAAATTATTTAAGTTTTTATATAGTTACTCTTGATAATAAGGCTAATACTTAAATGAACGTTTTCGTACTTATATAAAAATATATTTATACTAAGGCTCGAAAAAGCTCGATAAGGGCTCGAGCCAAGCTATCAAAAGCTCGAGCTCGGCTCATTATATGTTTCGAGCCATACTCTTGGGCTTGGGCTCGGGCTTGAGCTCGATAAAAGTTCTGCTCGATCGAGTTGAGCTTGAGCTCGAGCTCGAATAGCTCG
Organism: Glebionis coronaria; assembly: GCA_025667525.1. NCBI lineage: Eukaryota > Viridiplantae > Streptophyta > Magnoliopsida > Asterales > Asteraceae > Glebionis > Glebionis coronaria. The sequence goes on along the minus strand of CM046882.1, from coordinate 415,359,943 downwards.
ATAAAAGCTCGGCTCGTTTGCACCCCTATACTAAACTTCCAAAACAACATTTGAAGTTCAAAGTATTCTAATTCTTTAATGTATAATTCAAATTTAATTAACATGTCATCTCCAAGGATACTATGATTAATATTGAGTGTTACCTCAATTATATCTTTTCAAGTTTGATAACTTGTCATTCAAAGATATAAATACGTTACCTATAATATCTATTATGTAATGTTTGATTCCAACCAAACATCCAAGTTTGTTGGCTACGACAATTTGCACAACTATTGACAAGTTATTCATCTATAGAATATGGAAGCTGATCCAAGACAAGGATGTTATTCTATATCCAAGCATATTCCTTCAGAATATTCATTACAGAAGTTATTTAATTAACTTTCAAATAGATTAATATATACAAATCATCTTGCATTTTAAGCATGATATAAATACAACGTGATACACATGAAAATTCTCAAACCAGATTTAGATTTCTTCATGTTCTAAATATCCATATGAACTTACTACATGGCATATTATGTTGTCTTTCCACCGCATAAATAAATAAATTTATTTTGTTTTCAAGGTTATGTATATCTTATTTTCTAAATCTTCAAAGTAAAATTTCACTTCAAATCTAAACCAAATCAACATTTAATTTGAATGAAAACTTAATTTCTTACATGTCTATTCGACACATATAATTTAAGAAAATAATCATAATACTCCCACTAGCTTTTTGGAATACTCAGAAATTATCTTATTTCAATTTCAAATCCAATCTTGGATTTTCAATTTAAGCATAAGAATAATCTCCTAGATGCCTGCATATATCCATTCATGGATAATTGCACTTTGTACTTTCCAAAGATTTTTTTTTTGAATTAATAAACTCCTTTCGATTACTTAAGTCCTTGCTCAAGTAGTCAATCAAGAAAGAGTTCATATATACTCAATTTGTCAATTAAAATATGACCACCAAACTCTTTATATATTTAATACGTTTAAAAAGAATACTCAATCACAATTAATTACTTAAGTGTGGTTAATAATCTATTCATAACACATACAATAAATATGTGTATAATCTCGTTCATATAATTTCGACACAAGGATTTCAACCACCACTATGGGCGTTTTTTCCTTTCTTTGATGAAACTCATCTTCAATGTCTAGTCAAACTATTTAAGATAAACCAAATCTAAAAACTGATTATCTTATTTTGACAACATCTATAATATTCATAGTATGAGTAATTTACCAAAATCAATGTTTGGTAATAAATCATAACGATAATTTATAACTCATAATTCTCAGCATATTACTCGCATATCCGAGATATCCTTGCGGACAAATGACTTAAATTCCTTTATCATGAGAGTTAGCATTTACACGCCTACCTCATGATAATTACTAGTGTATTTTAGAAGATTATGTATCTTGTAATTTTATCTTTCAAGATTAAAACTCCTACTTGCTTTTAGTAACTTAAAGTTAATACATAGCAAATAGATCAACACTACAACGTTATCTATTGGGACATTACAAAACATAATGAAAGTTCCTAACTCTTTATTTACTAAAGAACCCACTTCATAAGTAGTTTAGCAAAATCTGAATTTCATTTAAGATATAACGTGATTCATCACATTCCATATATAATGGTATCTTATTAATCTTCTTAGCTCAAGTCATACTCAACTTTCTAACCTTGATATCTTTTGGAAGAAAAGAAGATATAGTTATCTCGAATCAATCATCATTTTGATTCTCCTAATGAACATACCATAACAATGTTGTATTTTATTTAGGGAAATATTGTAAGTCAATCTAACAATATTCAAGATAAATATATATCTTTCGGCTTACCTATATATCAACTAAACCATCTTAATGGTATAATATATTTCCTAACCATTTTGCATGCTTTATAACTCAAGTACTTCTAATATAAAGTCACTTCATTTACATGCCTTTGAAACATAAAAGTTATAATTCCATTATACGTTTTAAGTCATTTGACCATGACTTCATGTATATGTCTTTAGTGAAATAGAGACAATACATTAACGTCTTACTTTATATTATACGTCTTTCAAGACTTTATGTTTGTGACTTTATACAATAAATCATAAACATGTATAACTAAAGTAATCATGAACACCACTAGGTTTCAACAATCTGTTCAAGTTAATTCACTACTAAGTCTATTTATGTAATTCCAAAAGTACATAAATATTTTACTTTAGTAGTATAAGATTAATCTATGTATTTATGTCATTCTAGAAATAATCCATCTTAAGAAACTACAAAATAATCCACGCCCGATCTCATGACATGTGTATATTTTATCATTGTGTTTACAATTTAGTCCAAGCTCTCACATGACTAAATCAAAACAACAAGTGTTTCTTAATGTGAATGATATATATATACTTTTAAGTAGTCTTTTAATCATATTGACACATGATCTAACTTTCATCTAATATTAATTAGATTGTTAGTCTCTTATCTTGCAGTCAAGAGAATCATATATTTATGAGTTGTTTCTTACACACAACGTTCATTTCTCCCACTTGTGCATGGAACAACCTCATACATTAGATAAACATCACGTCTAACGTTCGTCTATACAAAATATGATTGTGTCATATATATTAGCTTTTACAAGTAGATGTAGAACCACTTAATCAACAAGAATCAATACATGACTATCCTTTGAAGATAATAGTGTCAACAATTTGATTGTAATTATCTTAGGACATACTAAAGATAACATGGGTTATTACCAAGACAACAAAGCTTGTAACTCCACTAAATTAGAGAATGTTTTAATAGACTCAAAATCAGTAATACAACATTGTAAATGTTTTATAATCGGTGAAACATATTAGTGTGTTGTTTACTTTCTTACTCCTTTGAAAAACACATTCGTAACAATTACTTGTAGTGTTTAAGAGTGTACTCTACTTTGTAAATGATGACTTATCCATCTATTGCTTTTTAACTTGAAAGATTTGGCATGCAATTTCTTTCTTAATAGGTCTACCAACCCCACAATGGTATGTAGTGCCTATCAATGGTCAAAGCACAACTACTAGAGAAATTATGCTAGTTTGCGTTTTAACCAATTAGCGGTAACCATTCTTAAAATTTAATAACTCAAAATAAGCACTTTTCTTAACTATGCTATGAGTTATGTATTTATAATTAGACATTTCTAAAATCCTTATTACTCATTCTTCACTGTTGGAAAAGAGTTTAGGCTTATCTTTTCATTTTAAATTGACTCCATCCTCAACCATACGGTTTGTAAATCAATAATAAATAAACCTTGTTTACGGTGTAACATTACATTAATACATTGTAAAAAAATTTACAAAATTCAATTTCAGTATTTTCGATAATACCATTCAAGAAAATAAAATTACCCCGATAATATTTATATAACCATAATATTTCCTTGAATGACATAACTTCATCACATCAGTTGATCTACTAGCAATAAAAGAATTCAAGATGGTAACTTGTCGAACAATAATTGACAAAACAATTTGCTATTTCTAGATTCTTTAGGGACTTACATTGCCAAAAAAACATTTTGCATTGTAAACATGTTTCATCCCCTCATATGCCTTAAGTTTATAGATCTCACTAAGTAACTTAATTAGGTAGACTAATCTAAAGAACGTAAAACCATTCATGTGCAATCTCATTCAGTCATGAAAATTTTCTTTCCATTACACCATCGTCCAGAATCTCATATGACGACAATTGTAACTTCAAGTGTTCGTCAATTAGATGGCATATGACTTAAATTTAGGGTATAATTTTTTATGTCAAAATCATGTATGGAGAAGCATGCATACATCTCCATAGCATTAGTTTAATAAAACTTTAGTAAACTATTTGGTGAGACTAAAATTTCGCCATACATTAGGTTGAGGCAATGGTTAAACCAATTAAAGATTTTTCCCACAACTAAATTCACACCATACTTATTCTAGAACACGGCTAAGCACAAAGCAATAACCTTATTCATTTTGATTCGGGTATGAATTCACGGTTAAATCAACCTTAAGGAATAATTCAAATAATAATCGTAGGTAATTATAATTTGACGCACAGGCGAGCCGGGAATTTGGTCAGCGACAATGGCATAACCTCCTTCCTTAGTCGGGTACATGACCAGCAACTCGTTATACCCACTTTATAGTTTGTCAAATTGAGTAGGCCGTTAAATTATTATTGCAATTTCAATCAATGCAATACTATGTAATTTACATCTCAAAACAATTCATTAATCTTAATATGATTTAGTCCATATTATTTTTCTTAGAAAAAATTACCCTTTTTTACAACATACAATAAAAAACGCATGCAACAATAGGGTAAAAAAACTAAATCATATACACATAATAACAATTTATATGTGCAATAAATAAATCAAATAACCACATACATATGATTTATTCAATAAAACATCAAATCTAAGTTTTTATATTCATATAAAAGTCTTCCCTAATTTTAGATTTATTGAATCAAATAAAACAAGTAGCAAAACACGTAACAATTACCACATAAAATCATATGATCCATGAAAAACATGCATGTTCATCATGGATCCACCCAAGTCACTTCACAATTAAATATCTACGGATCGAAACATTAATTTACATAACATAACAATTAATCATGTAATTCATCAAGGTTCCACCCAAATAACTTAACAAACTAATTAAATCTCTATGGATCGTAACCTTAAATACATGACATAACAATTAATCATGCAAACATCTAAAGATCATAACAACATGCACTTTTAGGGTTAAAAAAAAATTATTTCTAAAAAAAAACCCGGCCGAGCCCTAATTTTTTTAAAAAACAAAACCATAATTTTAATGAAAACCTAAAAAATATGTAGTTTTAACTTAAAACAATTATAAGTTTAAAAAACCTTTAGATCTCGATAGTTATAACATGTTAAAACGGCTCTCGATGCCATTGATGGTTTATAAAGCTCATAACAATTCTACAAAACCCTAAATAAGATCAAAGCACACATAGCGGAAGCGATTTAACAAGATCATAATTAATAACACAATTATAATTAATCAAATTAGGGTTACATACCTTTATCCTAACGAAGATCCACAAGATCACCAATCGAATCACCAATTAGGGTTTATGACGAACACTACCAAGATATAGTCTAAAGTAAGACTACATTATGTTCTTGTACACACGTAATACAACGAGCTAACCTTGATTCTAGCACGTGTAAACCAAGCTTCTACGCTTTTGGAAAATCTACCCAACAACCCTAGAGAGGGGCTAGGACTAGATTATTGCTAAACCAAAGCCAAAGGATAAAAGGAACCCTAAAAAGGTGTTTTTCCTTTGGAGTTGATTGCAATAGAAAGAAATAAAGAAAAAAGATTGTGGGTGGTGAATTATGAGATACCCCATGGGTATTTGTAAGGGTATTAAACTTAGCCTTCAAGCTAAGCTATTGAAAAATAGGAAAGAAAAATCTTTTCCTTTTTCTCCCCTTAGCTCCATCGATCGGAACCACCACCCAAAGGGTGTTCCGGAATCTTCTTCTCCTCTTCTTTATTATTCCACGTTTACCGTTTAGTCCTTAACTCTTAAACTTAACGACGGTTAAATTTATTGCTCGGTTTAATTTAATAAACATATAAATATATTTATTAAATAAATTAACTCTTTACGTATTGTGTGCAATCCCGTAATCCCCAGTTCGATCCTAACACACAACTATTAAAATTAAAGTCCATAAACTTACAGTTAACTCATATAATATCTTTGTAACTCCCAGGTAATCCCAAAAATGTATATCCCAAGTCTCCCAACCGACCAAACCCAATTCTAGGTCAAAAAGTCTTGGCAGCATGCATGCTTAAAATAAAACGTGTAGGCTACAGTGCCTCAAGGTTTAGAAATTCCAAAAATTCCACAAGAAAAAGCCTGCAATATTTCTAACCCCCACTCACTAGTGGACATAATCTAGAATTATGATAAAAGTAATCTAAGATTACCCAAAGCCTAAACTGATGTAAGTGTTAGTGTGTTGTGTGTTAATTCTCACTTAGCTTAAAAATGATGTATGGGTGTGTTAGTTCTCACTTAACTTGAAAGTGATGTAAGTGTAAGAGATGAGTATATATTGGTTCTAGATAAGATTAGAACTCGACATCTAGCCTTGTGTGGTAAAGAAAATGGACGACGTGTGTAGATTGGTTTTAGCTAAGATTAGAACTCGATATCTAGCCTTGTGTTGGAAAAGGAAATAGGCGACGAGAGTAGATTGGGTCTAGCTAGGATTAGAACTCGACATTTAGCTTAGTGTCTGTAAATGTTGTAAGTGACGATGTAAGGTTTTCTCTGCCAAGAATGGAGCTTGTGGATATAGTGAAAGTCTCGAGTAGGTGTTCTCGAGGAGTGGAGTAGGAACGAAGAGAGAGTTTTGTTGCCGAACCACTATAAATCCTTGGTGTATTCCTTTAGGTTGTTTCTTTCCTTACTCCTCATTTATATTTGTCTTTATCTTTAGTCATTCATCATCATGATCTTTGGATATAGAAAATATTTTTGAAACACTATTAATTGGCGTAACTATTATGAAGTAAGTTTTCAAATAATAGTCACATCTCATGACTAACATAACTTTAATTAGGGAAACTATTCACCCCCTTCTAGTTTCTATAGTTGGTATCAGAGCCTAGGTCATTCAAAATCTTTGAAGTAAATTATACTTTAAATATTGGATCGATCTATGGTCTCTACTTCATAGAAGGGTCGCTTCACTAAAGTTTCTTTTTGGTCAAAACTCCTTTTCTTATTAAATTGACCTTAAAAAATTGATGATATCAACCTATCTTGATTAAGATCCTTTTAGTAGTCTTTATATATTTTATATCTACCTTTAAAATGTATCTACTACTTTGTATCTTTCTTTGGTGTAGGTACTCATGAAAACTAATCATTGACTTGATTATGGATTTGTGATCATGAGTCACTTACACTAGTTGAAGACTTATCTCCTTTGATTTCCAACATCACGGGATGACGATATCAAGATTTTTAGATGTGTTATTAGTTCATACAAACTTAGGGATACACTTAGCGGCCAAGGTACGGTTTCGTCCTTCCTCGCGCCCTTTGATCATTCTTTTGATCATTGCTTGACTATGTGTTGGTTTTGTTCTTGGCATCCTTGCCTTGACTTTTGTTTGTCCAGTGTGCTTATCTTCTTTTACCATCTCAAACCTTCATGGTCTCGGATACTTGGCTCACATAGGTGAGTTAGTCGAAGTTCAAAGTATCGAGCATGATGTACATGGTTTGCAACCTCATACGGTAAGTAGGGCCTATATTATGTGTAGTGTGTGAAATTAAGCTCGTTTTCAAGATGATTTCTAAATCCTTTGAAACACCCAATTACATCATATGATGTAGTTAGGACATTACACATTTGGAATTGAAATATTCCAAGGATATTGTCATTGTATCTCATATCAAAGGTCTAAATCCAATCAAGAGGGAGAGAAAGTGAATATATATCTTTTCTCATCTTTTGTAAGATTTTAAGACATTTATTTAAAGTGTTCTTACTTTAAGAAACAAAAAGAGATCTATATTGTTCATTACCAAAGCCGTTTCATCTTACGCCAGAAAGACACGTCATGAATCATTATAAATGACACAAGCTCTTTCTATCGACATCTTGAAGATAGTCATTCATCTGTTGAGCATTGATATTTGGTCTTGAAATAATCCATTTTAATCCTCTCATCTCCTTTCTTTTTTAGTCTTTGTTTCGTCCTTTTTCGGTCTCGATTCATCCCGTAATCCTTCATTAAGGCATTATAATCTAGTGCTCAATTGGTCTAATGAATTTCCAAACTCTTAAATATATTTTACGTACTTTCAAAAAAGTTCGCTTGAAAGTTTTATTTCATTTTCATGGGTTTACGTGGACTCTGTCCGTTGTTCCCTAATTGTCGCGATTCAGTCCGCGGTTCGATATAGATATGGAACCGCGGGTCCATCAGACATAAAATAATCAGTCTTTTTTTACACTTTTTTAAAAACACATCTTCTCTCTACCTGCTGGTGTGCGCCGGGATATACCTCAAACCACCATTAAAGCTTTCCAAAACTCCCAAATCACTCATATTAATTGATTCCAAGTCAATGGTTCCATCAAACCTCCAACTTTCTTCAATTAATTGTAAGTATTTCTATTCAATTTCTTCTAATTCGTTTTAGGGTTCTTAATTTTATAATTGAGGATTTTTGAAATTAAAATGAATTAGAATCAATTTAGGAATGCGGTGTCCATAGTTTAATTATTATGATTCCTATAGGTTCATATTTCATGAAACTCAATTACAGACTAAATCCGAAATTAAAGTGTGTTAAATTTGACCTACTCGACGCAACCCAATCCAACATATTAATTGGATAATGAATTGACTTGTTGACTTTTTTCTTTAACAAAACTAAGGAACCACCTTGAGTTTTCGACTGGTTCCGCCACTGCATTTTACAACCACAAAAAATATATGTTGCGTAAAATATTGACAAATAAAATAATTCAAACTTTCTACAAACCACAAAAATAATTTTTGCACTTTACTCATTAAATTACTATACAAACGAATCATTATGAGGCCATCACAATTTTAGACACTCGATTTAATATAAATGCAACTTCGTAACACATGTGTTAGACTCGCCAAACATAAAAAAAAAGAATTTAGTCTACTGCGAAGAGTTCCCACTGCTTTTAATATGAGTAGACTAATCTCCCGCGGGAGTTTGCTCTATGGGTAGTATCTCTCCCAATTAAGATTTTTTCCATTCAAACTTTCTTTAACAAAACTAAGGAACCACCTTGAGTTTTCGACTGGTTCCGCCACTGCATTTTACAACCACAAAAATATATGTTGCATAAAATATTGACAAATAATATAATTCAAACTTTCTACAAACCATAAAATTAATTTTTGCGCTTTACTCATTAAATTACTATACAAACGAATCATTATGAGGCCATCACAATTTTAGACACTCGATTTAATATAAGTGCAACTTCGTAACACATGTGTTAGAGCGCTGGGAGTCATCACTCTAAGTGAGGGTGTTTTGGGGTGTCACGTCAGCGAAACCCACTCACTCACTCACTTGGAAAAATCAGGGGAGTCATCACTCCAAGTGACTCTCCTTTGTGGGTCCCACTTTTTTTTATTTCTCATATTTTCAAATTAAATTAATTCATTTCATAAATAAAAATAAATATTACAATCCTAAAAAAATAGAAAAATACAACTTCGAATAAAAAAAAACGAAAAAATTACGAAAAAAATTACGAAAAAAAACTACTAGTTGGAGGAGTCTTCGGAATCTTCAACGTCGCGGTATTGATGGGTATTCGGCATTTTTGCGCGTAGACGAGCCTTGATTTCTTCTTTTTTAAAGTTTACAAACGCGACCGATTCGGGATCCATGTTGGAGGTGTCATAGTTGAGAAATTTCAACTCCTCCATTTCGGCAATCGTGTCGTCTTTGCGTTGCGAAGCCGCATACGCTTTTTGCGAGGCTTCACGACGGAGACGAAGGTCATAGGTAACCGCGTCTTCAAATCGAGACGAGTTACTTCCTCTGGTACTCGCCGATGTTTCGGAACGGCTTTTTTTCCCAAGCCGTTCTTTACCCGCGGGGTGGGGTCGTTGATCGCGTTGGAAAAGTTCGTCCGTGTTCATCGGCATCGAAAACGAACCGCCTTCCTCGTTCTCGGTCAAATCAACCGGGGAAACCTCGGGTGCGTCCCATTTCGGGGACTTCCTCAAAACATTCCATGCCTTTTCGTGATTAAACGTGGCATTTCTGTTCTCGTCCGCGTAAATGACCCGAGCCCGTTCAATCACATCAACCTCGCTTTCGCCACTTTTTTTGTTCCAATGACATTTCTTGTAGATGGCGTGCCACTTCATAATATTATGATGCATCGGATTCCACTTACCCGTGAGCATGTCTTTGGTACGTTCTTGATGATTTCTTTTGTTAAACACCCGGGTAATCCGAATCCAAAGAGTGTCTCTTTTTTGGTGACGCCCAACTTTCGGATCTTCGGATGTCGCAATGTAACACTCGGCAAGCACGGCTTCTTCGTCCTTGGTCCACCGACTAAGACCTTCATTCGGAACGGGTTCTTTTGATTTTTTTGCGGGGTTTTTCTTTCGGTTTTTTTTGTTGGTTCGGTTTCGGGTGGTGGAGATTGGAGTGATTGGCGTCTTTGGGTATAGGCTAAATAATCGTCTTGTTGCTTTGTATAAAAGCTTGATCTTCGGGAGTCATAGGACCGTGGGTAGGAAATCCGGGGAATTGTGGGTTGGACGTAGTTGTCACCGCCACCCATGTTGGATTGAAGGAGGTGGGTGAATCCGAACCAATTTTCGCCGGCCATTGTGATTGTGTTTCTGTTTGTGTTTGTGAATGAGAGAATGATAAAGGAGAGAATGATTTGTTTGTGTGTGTAAAAAATGATATAGGAAATGTAGTATATATAGAGATTAAAATTGAAAAAAAAAAAAATTATTTTTTTAAAAACTAGCCGTTTGGCATTTAATTTAAAAAAAAAATAAATTTTAAATGGAAACTAGGTGTTAGGCATTTAAAAAAAAAAAACTTTTTTTTTCAAAAAAAACGGCTACTAGCCGTTGTATTTAAAAAATTTCCAAATTTTTTTTTTAAAAAAAAAAACTCACTCACGCCCCTTGAGTTCACTCGCGCCGGGGCACCGCGCCGTGGCTTTTGTGGCTCAGGGGAATCATCACGCCTCTCGCGCCGTGGGTTTGGCACCCCACGGCGCCACCACTCCCAGCGCTCTTAGACTCGCCAAACATAAAAAAAAAATTTAGTCTACTACGAGGAGTTCCTACTGCCTTTAGTATGAGTAGACTAATCTCCCGCGGGAGTTTGTTCGGTACCTCGATGGGTAGTATCTCTCCCAATTGAGATTTTTTCCATTCTCAAGACTTGAACCCAAGACTTTTGGTTAAGGAGCCCAGTGTCTTAACCAACTGTGTCAACCCCAATTAGTACCAAACATCAATTTATGCATCTCTATATTTGATCATAAACTCTGTTAGTTTGATCATAACTTTCTAATGATATGCACTAAAACCTTTTATGTGATCTTTAAAACAACATGATTTTGAAAACAATTAAATTCAATATCTTCTTGCAACATGCCAGCTGACAACACCATTATAGATGTCATCACAATGCATCACAACATTGCCCATAATATCAATCGATATTTCTTTGATGCAGGGCCATAAAAAGTTGTAAACTTGTAAAATAGATTTTCATAATTTTATTTTAGGAAGCCGAGAGGTATACAGGATATACGTGCACATGGTTTTGTCAAAATTTTGTGTAACTTTAAAGTAAGAGAATATCGGTTTGCCTTTAATAAGTACCGGTATGTTTCAATATCATATTACTCGTAACGCATAAGTTATCAAAACACATTTTTCAGTAATTATATGTGTTGATGAAAGCGAAAAGTTTTATTTTAAAAAAAACAGTGTTATAAGTGTTGGAATCGACACCCAACAAACCTGAAGATCGAACACGGAACCCTAGATCCCTTAAAGAAGATCGCAGAGTTACAATCACAATGAACACATAAACGAAACCCACAAAGTTAATCGAACGATTGTTTATTAAAACCCACGAACGATTACAAGAAAGAATAGAAGATGCGGTATATTTGAGCATCACCCCCTCACCTCCTTTTATAGGGTGAGGGGGTCGGTTACCGATGAAGATCGGGCTTGGGTTCAACCGGGCTCAAACATACATAATCGGAAACAAGCTTAAAAAGGTAAATATCCTAATCTATACTAATATTGGTAATAATGCTAACAATTTCCACCTTAGTACCAATACTAGTTAACCCCGACACCAAGTACCTCAATGCAATACTTGAACTTCGGACCTGGAACCACCTTTGTAAACGCGTCAGCTGCATTATCCTCCGTGCCTATCTTTGCCACTTCAATCTCTTTAGATTCCACGATCTCCCTGATGAAGTGATACCTCACGTTGATATGCTTCGTCCTCTCATGAAACATTGCATTTCTCGAGAGATGAATTGCCCCTTGATTATCACAATTCACAACCACTGACCTTAGGTTTATTCCCAGCTCGATTAGTAGACCTTTAAGCCAAATACTTTCCTTAACAGCTTCCGTAAGCGCCATATACTCCGCCTCTGTAGTAGATAATGCAACAACATGTTGTAGAGTCGCTTTCCAACTCACAACACAGCCATGTACCATGAACACGTACCCGGTCATCGACCTACCCTTGTCAGGGTCTTTAGCATAATCGCTATCCACGAAACCATCAACATCTACGTGATTCCCTTGATCTCTACCATACACTAGACCTACATCAGCAGTGCCCTTCAAGTACTTCAAAATCCACTTCACCGCTTCCCAGTGATTTTTACCTGGATTCGCCAAATACCTGCTCACAATGCTAACAGCATACGCAATATCTGGTCTAGTGCAAACCATCAAGTACATTAAACTACCTACAGCATTCGCATATGGGACCTTACTCATTCTTTCCACATCCCAGTCATTCGACGGACAATCCTTCAAAGAAACCTTGAAGTGTGCTCCCAATGGCACAGAGACCGACTTGCCATTATCCACTCTGTAGTTATTCAGAATTTTCCGCACATATCCCGACTGAGACACCTTCAGGGTTCGGTTACCCCTATCCCTGACAATCTCCATACCAAGTATCTTCCTACCTGGACCAAGTTCCTTCATATCAAACTCTTTCCGCAGCAGTCCCTTGGTATATTTGATCTCAGACTTGCTTTTACAAGCAATCAACATATCATCTACATACAACAGTAGATATATGTACATACCTGGTGCAAACTCCTTGAAGTAAAAACAACTATCATAGTTGCTACGGCTAAACCCATTGCTGACCATATACACATCAAACCGTTTGTACCACTGCCTTGGAGACTGCTTAAGACCATAAAGGGATTTCTTCAACAAACATACCTTGTTGCCCGTTCCTTTTTCAAAACCAAGCGGTTGCCTCATATAAATGGTTTCTTCAAGATTACCATGCAAAAACGCCGTCTTCACATCAAGTTGTTCCAACTCGTAATCTTCACAAGCAGTTAATGAGAGAATCACCCTAATAGATGTATGTCGAACCACGGGTGAGAATACCTCATTATAGTCAATCCCTGCTCGTTGTGTGAACCCCCGAGCTACCAGCCTTGCTTTATACTTTGGTTTCTGAACGCCTTCAATCTCTTCTTTAATCTTATACAACCACTTGCAGCTTACCAGCTTCTGACCACGTGGTTGATCGACCAGCTCCCAAGTATGATTCTTCTTTAAAGAACTCATCTCTTCCTCCATAGCACGAACCCACTCATCCCTTTCAGATGAATTAATCGCCTCCTGGAATGTGATTGGTTCATGTGTATCTTCTTCCTCAGCAATAGCAAACGCATAAGCCGTAATATCATCTTCTTCCCTAGACCCTGATGATCTAGACAATGATACATTACCTTCATTCCTATACCTTGCAGGTTTAGTAGTTGTTCTCTTAGCTCTATCACGCACCAGAACATAGTTGTCCAGATTTTGTTGTTGAGGCATTGCATCTACTGCATCTTCAACTTGATCCTCATATTCATTTCCTGGATTTACCCCAGTAGGAGGATCCACAGTTGGTTCGACCCGACTGCCTTGAAGTTCCACCTCAAACTCAATTTCCTTCCCAGAATCTGCAGCACCAGCACCCTTGAGAGTATCCTTATACATAAGGCTCTCATTAAAGACCACATCACTGCTTATGATTATCTTCGGTTTAACATCATCCAACCTCCATAATCTGTATCCCTTCACACCTTCAGGATACCCCAGGAATATGCATTTATTGCTCTAGGCTTGAGCTTCCCCTGATTCACGTGTGAATAAGCAACGCAACCAAATATCTTCAACATCTCGTAATTCGCCGGATGTCCTGACCATAAATCCATAGGTGTCTTCTTCTCCAATGCTTTAGATGGAGACCTATTGATCAGATATGCTGCCGTCACCGTTGCTTCAGCCCAGAATGATTCTGGCAAACCAGACTGAATCAGTAAACACCTAACCTTGTCCAAGAGCGTCCTGTTCATTCGTTCAGCTAGACCATTCTGTTGCGGAGTTCCAGCAACCGTCAAATGTCTTGCTACCCCGCCATCAACAAATCACCATTGTCATAACCCTTAGAATACGTCCCAGCGTCCTGTTTTGCATTCTTGTTGACAAAGCCAGTTGATTTCTTCTTGTTCCATTTTGGACAGTCTTTCTTAAGGTGATCCTCAGAATAGCATATGTAACACTTCTGTTTATAAGTTCCTTTACCCTTTGAATTTGATCGCGAACTACCACGTCCTTGATTACCCCGATGCTCCGGCCTTCCCCTTACAAATAACCCATCACCATCATCCTTTGCATCTGTCCTCTTCTTCAACTCCCGTGAATTGAGGGTAGACAAGACATCTTCCAAAGAGAGCGAATCCCTTCCATAAAGTAATGTCTCCACAAAGTTATCATACGAGGACGGTAATGATGTAAGTAACATGAGTGCCTGATCTTCGTCATCAATTTCAACGTCTATGTTCGCCAAGTCACCGATCAACTTATTAAACTCATCTATATGTTCAGATAATTTCTTACCTGAATGCATGTAGAAAGTGAACAGCTTCTTCTTCAAGTACAATTTATTGGCTAAAGACTTTGTCATATACAAAGTTTCTAACTTTAACCAAACACCCGCAGCAGAATTTTCTTTGTTGACTTCCCTCAACACCTTGTTATCCAAGCACAAGAGTAAGGCACTGTGTGCTTTTTTATAGACATCCGTCTTCAACGCCGCAGTCTTTTGAGCGTCCGTCATGGTATTCGGGAATGGATCTAACGCAGCCTCCCAACCATGTTGAATTAATAGACACCGCATCTTCACACGCCACAACCCGAAGTCATTAGACCCGTCGAATTTTTCGACGTCAAACTTCGCTATCGACGACATATTCTTTCTCCCTTGTTGCGTAAACCCTTCTTGCAAATAGAATTTATTAGACAAACCCTAAAACCTCGATCTCGAACAAGCAACCCCGATCGTAAACTTGAGAACCCAAGCAAACCACGATCAAACTTGAACCACAAGAAACCCGCAACAAGAAACCTTTATCGTTACTTAATAAACAATTAACAAGAAACAAAAAAACCTTTTGTTCCAATTGTTTTTTTTTAAACACTACTAAGTAACGATAAATAGGATAAATATGAGTAGTTAAAAAAACTAAACCAACACTTTGTAACTAGTTTACCTCACGTGACTAAAAGAAACCAACCAATCAAATACCCTGTATAATCTTATCTTTCCTCTTCTTTTATTGGTTATAAAACCAACCAATCACGTCACGTGCAAAAGAAAACAAATAAACCAATTGCTTTTCTTTTATTACTACAAGCTTCGTCTTCAACCTCTCGCCGACCTGCAACTCAGAAAAAAAAATTTCCGATCAACCTCGAAACCCTTTTTCTTCCACGATACTCTTGATCTAGCACCGATCTTCGAAGACCACAAAACCCGCGGCTCTGATACTACTTGTTGGAATCGACACCCAACAAACCTGAAGATCGAACACGGAACCCTAGATCCCTTAAAGAAGATCGCAGAGTTACAATCACAATGAACACAGAAACGAAACCCACAAAGTTAATCGAACGATTGTTTATTAAAACCCACGAACGATTACAAGAAAGAATAGAAGATGCGGTATATTTGAGCTTCACCCCCTCACCTCCTTTTATAGGGTGAGGGGGTCGGTTACCGATGAAGATCGGGCTTGGGTCCAACCAGGCTCAAACATACATAATCGGAAACAAGCTTAAAAAGGTAAATATCCTAATCTATACTAATATTGGTAATAATGCTAACAATAAGTTTAAGCATTTTCATGCATGTAAAACATTGTCACTAACTTGTGTAACGGGGTATGGTTTTAGAAGTATTAACTGAACATAAAAAAAATTCAGATAAATTCATTTTCATGCATGTAAAACATTGTCACTAATCAAACGTTTTTTGTAACTAGTACATTAGCATTTAGTACAATTGTTAAAAAAAAACTTGTTTCGTTAAAGCAATTAGTATTAGCCTTTATCGTAAGAATACTACTTTTTTTATATATTCTTTCAAGGAGCATTTTCTAATAAACATTATTAATAAAAAAATATAAGATTTAATAAATTACTTAAATACTCTGATTAATATAATACATTATATTTAAAACAATTTTTAATTTATATATGTATATCTTTTTATGTCTTTTACACATTTGCTAACGATTACAACTACTAATAATTGTTAACTACTAGTTTAACCAAATACATCTAACCAAAGAAGCTGCTTTTAGAAAACCTTCGACCTTACAAATGGTGAGGATTAAACCTTTGACCACGATCTTTAGAGAGATAAGTTTTCCAACTATTCAGTTTACTCTTTTTTTTCATGTCAAACTTGACAATAAATAATATTAACATAATGTTAATTTAAATAATGTTAATTTAAATATAGTAATTATTTAAATATAGTTAATTAATTAAATAGCTCTAAATGTTTGTGTGTAATCTTATAGTCTTGAGTTTGATTCTAACATATGACTTTAAATACGTCCATAAACTAACACAAATATGATAGTATTAATTCACTAACTATCTTAAACATGTACCACGATGACACAATGTAGAAAATTTGATGCACAATCATAGAGTATGTACCTTGCATGAGGTAACTACTTGTACATTGTTATACGAATATAACACTATTGGTCTAACCTAACGTCACGTATATAGTACTATATTTACAGCCCATGAATCCTCAAAGATATAAATACAGAGAAGAATAGCAATATTAATTCATAGCTTTTCCAACGAATCAGTCATCAAACCAACTACTTACTTAACCAACTGGTTTAGCCCAGTTGACTACCAAAGTTCCACTAAATGGTTTTCTTGGGGAGGATTTCTGAAGGTCTTGAGTTTAAGACCCGCCAAGAGTCTTTCAAGCGAAGCGAATAAGGAGTCTAACATAATTAGGCGAGGATTCGAAAAAGACATTTTTTCGCTTGGATGTCATTGCACGACTCGACCCACTAATCATTAACATTTGTCGTTCTTAAAAAAAAAAACAAACTACTTACTTGATACTTTACTTTTGCCTTTTTATTCCTTCATGATTTTATCAATGTGGAAGATTTGCATATATTGAGGGTACGTTTGGTTTAGGGGGGTTGTAGGGGGTTTTGGGTATTATAAAATAAAAAATTGTGTTAATTGGTTTGAAAGTTCATTTTTAAATTTGAGGTTTAATGCCAAAAAGTGGTGGTTTTGTAAAGGTTCATTTGGTTTGAAATCGAGTTTTATTTTAAGTGTAAGTTTATAAAATAGATGGTTTAGGATTTGATAGTATTAAATAAAAAATAATGTTTGGTTTAAATTTTAAGTTTATATTTTAATTTAATGTACGGGAGAGAATATATATTAATAATTATTTAGTAATAAACAAAATATTTTTTTTATTTTAATGCAAAATTAAAAGTATTTTTTAGATTAAATGTATAAAAAATACAAAATTAAGAACACCGTCCCACTACTAACCTAAAACCTTACCCTTTCCCGCTTACTTTTCACACAATATCAAAACACAATATTCAGCTTTTTCAATTTGGAATTGGAACCAAACAAATGTTTAGGGCCAGTTTAGTTCCTGGAGATAGAAAAAAGAGCTGGATTAGGATGATTATAGCTATTTAGTGGCCTAATTTGTTTTTCTTTCTCAATATCTTCTACTTAATAAAATATTTACTATAAAATAAAAAATATTTATTTATTAAAAATTTTACTTACTAATAATATTTACAATTATTTAACTTATTATAATTTTTTCTTACTAAAATAAAATGAATATAAAAGTAGACAAAAAAAACTAATAACTTTTGTTTACTTTTTTGCATACTAAATAAAAATTTTACATTTTTGCTTATTTTTTTGCTTACTTTTATTTAATTTTTAAACTTTTAATAATCCCTTTTATTATTTTTTTTCTTTTTATTAAGAGTTGATAAAAATAACTTCTAGTGATTCTTTTTATTATAAATTAATAGAAAATACTTTTAGCGCCCTCCCTTATTACTTTTTTTTTTCACATTTAATTTAGTAAGTAAAAGTCATAAATTTTGTAGTTATTTTTATAAAATTTTAAAATATTATTATTTATGCCATATATTATTTTTATTAGATCATGAATTCTATACCTACATTTAAATCAAATTTAAGTTTAAATTAAAATTATAAATTTAACCCCACCTATAAACCAAACGGTCAATTTGATTTGCTTTTATTGATGTATATTGGCATATACAAAGTTATAAAGAAATCAAAATATGGATATGATACAACTATTTAGGTATGATATTCTGAAATGGCTGCGTTTTTAAAAGATTTTTTTTTTTACCTGATTTAAGTATTTGTAATAACATGTTCTAACTTCATAAATTAATCAATCAAATGGTTAAAATACATGGTTATCCGAGAAAAAACAAATGCTTGCAAATTTAGGTAACAGATTATATGTATCCACCATATAATACAAACATCATGTTATGAAACATTTAGTGAAAGTTTCGACCAATAAGAAGTTTGTATTTCTCTACACAAGGTTTACAATCTTATAGCAGGTTCGAGCCTCATATTCGTGTCGTGGAAAACGTGAATGTCACGTTAGTTCCATTATCCGAAACATCAGAAATCCTCACAACACGAAAAACAAATGATTCTCTGATTAACATTACAATTTATAGTGTTATAGTGACTTCACTTTCGAAAAAATTAAAACAAATAATTTTATATATACCACGGGTGAGACACGAAAACGTGAGTTACGGTACGATGTCATACGCCATCATGTGACATTTTCCCATACCATTTGGTGTGGGCAACTACGACCCGAGACGCATAAACGCTACCATAGGTACAATGTTTGGCGTTTTGGTGTTGCCTTTTTTTTTTTGAAAACGCCAGAATTTGGCAACCTAGACTATGGTTTTAGAAGGGTTTTTGGATGTTTAGGTTACCAAACTTTCACTTTTTGTTCACCTAAGTTATCCAACTATTTTTTTGAGACTTTGGGTTACCAAACTATGGAAACCGGGGTAATGTTTGTACCGAAGTATGACAAACTGTTTGTTAGTGTTAGTAACCGGTTGCAACTGCCAGCGTGGCAATATACTTTTAAAAATAAGTTACTAAACTTTGTGAATTTGTTCAGATAAGTTACTAAACTTTACGAAATCTTTTACCTAAGTTACTCAACTTTGAATTTGTTCACAGTTTTATACAAGTTTTTATACACATATTTGTATACATATTATTATACACATATTTTTATACATACATTTTGTAGAAAGTTAGAAGGCGGGGGGGGGGGGGGGGTGGTGGATAGTTTTTT
Organism: Glebionis coronaria; assembly: GCA_025667525.1. Classification (NCBI taxonomy): domain Eukaryota; kingdom Viridiplantae; phylum Streptophyta; class Magnoliopsida; order Asterales; family Asteraceae; genus Glebionis; species Glebionis coronaria. The sequence goes on along the minus strand of CM046882.1, from coordinate 415,340,317 downwards.
TCCGATTAGTTTATAACTTTTGTGAACTTTTTCATGATTATTATGGATATAGATCAAATGTGATTGACAAAGTAATTGAGGTAGAGAAAGAATAAAGCAAACCACAATGCACAAGGATTTATAGTGGTTCGGTCTAATAAGATCTCACTTATCTTGCCCCTACTTCCACTCCTCGAGTATCCACTCGAGACTTCTACTTCACTAGTTAAGAATCTCCTTTACACCGGTGGAGAAACCTTTGCACTTTAGCTTACAATCTTTACCGACACCTAAGCTATTATGTTGTGTTCTTTTACATGGGTACAACACTGATATAAAAGAGGTTGTTGATTACTGAAGTCGAACTCTCGAGTAGGTCACTCGGGGAGTTGATGTAGAGCAAGGAAGGTGTCCTTGTAGCCGAGCCACTATAAATCACTGTGTTGATTTTCATTTCCTTTATCTTTATTACTCTAGCTTTATACTTATTGCGTGTTCATCGTGATAACTCATATGCTACTTGACTCATAATTTAGTCCTTGACTATATACAACACTTCTCATACTATATCCTCTTGATGGACATTTGATAAAAAGATTTTAAAAACGTATTCACCCCCCCCCCCCCCCACTCTCTATACGTTTCCACAAAATGTATGTATAATAGCATCTATACAAATGTGTATATAAAAATGTGTAAAAAAGAAGTGTATATAAGTGTGTGTGTACAAAAACATGTACAAAAATGTATGGTGTTAGATTTGAGCCAAGAAATTCCTAGATGAAACCATTACTTAAATCTAAATGATATCTAGAAAACTAGGATAGATAAGCCTAGAAAATAAGCCACAAGCTATGAACCATAAGCTCATAGCTCACGGCTTATTAATAAGCCACGTATAAAATAAGCCCATGGCTCACGGCTTGTTAAGCCGTGTATAATCATAAGCCCACTAAGGCCCAATAGCTTAATTGACTTGTTTGGAATAAGATAAATGTTAGATTATTTTCATAGGCTTAGATAAGCCCCTAGGGTTTGTTTTGGAAACTAATATTTTACAAGGATTATAGTGCAATTTAATTTAAAACATTAATATTATTGTTTTGAAAATAAATTAAATTAAGTTTGTTTTAACAACAAAGTTTAGTAACCTATGTGAACAAATTCGCAAAGTTGACTAGCATATATGTCTAATAACCTAATAAGTTTTTGAGCTGAATAACATGGCCCACAAGTAACCGGTTGCCAGTACCCGGGGGTAACCTACATGAACACACTTTTGCTGTTTAGTAACCTGAAAAGCAAAACTTTATAGTTCAGTAATCTAAAGTCTCAAAAAATTTGTTGGGTAACTTAGGTGAACAAAAAGTGAAAGCTGGGTAACCTAAACATCCAAAAACCCTTTAGAATAATGGTAATGGTGACTTCAATTGATTTAGGTAATCCTCCTACTTTAGCGGCAGTTTAACAAGTAAATCCAATATTATCATGTCTTAAATTTATAGTCTTTTTTTTCATTTTATGTCGTTTGAAAATCATTATCTGATACTAAAAATATATAAGGAAGTTCGATTAATTTTATCATATTACTCTTGTTTAAAATTGTAGTTACAAATTTTAAATAAGAGTTTAATTAACTAACTAAAGGTAAAAATATCATTATGTTAAAAAATAAGAAAGAGAAAATTGTAATAAATACACTATTTTTAAATTGTATGTTTTTTGTCAAAAATAATAATTTTAAAACGATGGGAATAGTTTGAGAGGGAGGCTTTGAGTAAATTAAAAGGATCAAATAAAGATAAAAAATAACTATAAAATATATATTGATTAAAGAAAAATCAAGAAATAAAATGTGTTCATTTAGAATTCATGTCTCTTAGATACGTGCATTTTATTACTAAGCACAACTAATTATGAGTTCTATGATGGTTCTAAAATGACTTGGTTAAGTATTCATATCCCCTCGCCCTTCTACCCCATGAACATTGTCTATTAGCTTACTCAATCAGACATGACCTTAAGTATAAAACATTAAGATTACTATTATCATACATAATTCGACTTATGTGACCTTAGGTTGCTAAGTATCACTAATTAGTTTAGAGGTTGCTCTTTCGACTAGCTAGCACATACTTACTGTGACAATCCGTCAATTATGGTCGATATTTTATTCTCGAATATTATTTAAAAATATTATTTTAATGTTACAATATGAACTCACTTATTTTTGGGAAGAAATTTGGATTTACGTCTTGAAGTAGCATCGACTACGTCTAAACCGGAGGATTCAACGTTACGTGCTTACGTTTACATACACCGTCTTTGGTGACAGTCCGACATTTCAGAAAATAAATTTATCCGTAAATATTATTTTGGAGTTTTAAATTTGAGTTAGTTCATAAACTCACAAATTACGAGAAGAGATTAGGACTTACGATTTTATTTTAACGTCCTTTACGACTAAACCGGAAACCCAAGAATTACGTATTTACGTTTTCGAACTCCGTTTTTGATGAGACAATTTTTATTGGATTCATTTTGTGCCGTTGATTCATAATTTATAAAAACGTTTTTTCGTAAAACGACCCGAGGGCACGCAAATCGAGGAAACTAGAATCGAGGAGTACCCGTAAATAAATGGGGATGAGACAAGTGGGACACTTGTCCCACCCCCACTCCAAAACCGGCCTAACTAGTGCACCACACACTTGATGTGTCAAGTGTAGCTAACTTAGCTTACACATGTCCTTAGCTTACACTTTAAGCTTCCACTAAAATCAAAACCACTAGCCACTTCTCATTACCATCATTTACACATGCAAACAAGCTCAAAAATCCTCTCAACCACCTTACCTATGCCGTCCCATATTACCCCTTAAACACCAATTTTGATCAAAAACAACCATGAAATCTTATGTTATATACACATATGTTGAAGCCCTTTTGAAACCCTATTGATTGGTGGTCCTTATAACAAGCAAGGAGGAGTTTTCATGGAGTAGTTAGTAGGGCTGATTTTCCACAAGGTGTTTATGAAGAATGGTGGTCTTGAAGATGGTCATGGTTGTGCACAAGTTTCTCCATCAAAATCTTGTGGAAACCTTGGTTTCCGGATCTTTTAAGCAACTAGGAATGATCATTGTTCATATGATTAACATAATCAAAGCGGAATTAGAACAACAACCATTAACAAGGTGTTTAGGCACAAAACATGAATTAAAACACAATTGGATTGCTAATTATATTGATAATCAACAATCACTAGACGTGTATACATTGAATCCCACGTCTAGTCGACACACATTTTAGGTTTACATTGTGAATGAAAGTTATGAATAAAACCTAAGACCCTTGTTCTTTTTATAGTGGAAGGAACAGAATCTACAAGAGATAAAATCAAATAAACATCTAAATCTTCTATTTAGATAAACTATATATTGTGTATATCATAAATAATATACTCAATATATTTCCTAAATAGATTTCTCCATCAATCTTTAAACATCCATCAGCGTTTGACCTTGTTGACTGCGTTTGACTTCTGTCAACGCTTAAGTTACTCTTGTCAACGTCTAATTTACTCTTGACAACGCTTGGACAAATGTCTTCATGTTTTCTTTGATTTTGAGTTTCTGCCACATCAACTTTTTGACCCAACAATCTTCCCCTAGTTGATAGTGGCAAAACTCTATGTGTATCTCTTGTAAGTTGTACATGATCTTCAAGTTGCTTCCCCTCAAGTGTAGCACGTATTTCTTCCCCTTTTTGTCACATCAACAAGGAAAGTAAACAATGTTGCAATCTTTGAAGATTCTCCAAATGTAGCTCTATGTAATGATCTTGAAGAACAATTAATATAATATTTTTGATGTAGAAGTAGAATAACCCAACCTTGTGTTCCATGTCTTGTACTATCCACGTGATAAAGAACTTATACCTTTAGCATTATAAGCAGACCTCGATCTCTTGTCAATATTCTCATCCTAAGTGAGACACTGAGCACGATAATGTAACTCCTTCAAGTGTTATGACAAGTCTTCATCACCAACCATTAAAAGCACGAACAAGTTACCTTTAAAGTCTATGACTGGGAGTGCACGACTTTAAGATATGATAGAACACAAACTCGCGAAAATCTTCTTCAATCATCAAACTTACCATAAGAACTCTTCCCCTTAAGCCAACACCTCTTCATGACAAGTCAATATCTTCATATGTAAAAGCTGTCAACGAATAACTCTTTCACAAGGCTATTCCGATTACATAATCCAATAAAATTCTTCATGAATGGTTGCTAACTTACTTAAAAATCATTAATCCCTTTCAAAATATCCGAGCCATTAATATCATCATGATATTCTATATTAAAACAGAGATTCCATGTACCTTCATGTGTATAATCCTCCTTTTTGTGTGCTCAAAACGTACTAATTTTCTCAAACAGCAGCAAACCCTGTGTTGTCCAATATCACCTTTTATCCAACATCTTTGGCAGTTGTATTGTCCGATATCAGACAATACCTATCAGCGTTGAAGTTCATATATCGGACGATACTGTCAATGCTATCAGCGTTGACTTATTCTGTCAGCGTCAAATTCCTACTCGTCAGCGTCAAACCATACCTTGTCAGCAGCTAACTCACTTGTTGACGTCATCAGCATCCAAAAGTAGCTAAAATACAAGTAAGTAACCATATCCCATATCTTTGCATTCTGTTTATGACATCCCACGTCAATTCCAAAAATAGCTCCATACATCACGAATAAATTAGATTCCCTGTTTAAATCCAGTATTGCATGAAGAATATATCTTCCACAAATACCTCAGTATATTACGCTTTTGCTACAAGGGAAAAATATATTCGCCATATAATCTATTATTCAATGATCAGCCGTAATCTTTGACTTCTTTAGCCAATCATTGTTAATTCTTCGTGTGAACACAAAGCCATGGGAACACACAAATCAATCGTGTGAATGCTTATAGATCATGTGAATGCAACCTTCTCCACCAATGAGAATTGAAAGCTCACGCCTTTGATTTCCTTTGCGTGTATACCACCTTCGTCTCTTTTTAGTAACTTCACAATCTGCTTTGTACGCAACAAAATACATGCGCACTTTACGTCCCATCCTTTTTCCTTGCAGCAAGTGACGACCACAACATGCACAATATACTTGTTACTTCATGGATTTAGGGTTTTATGATAAACCCTAATTTACTTCTTGATCATATATTTGACAGCAACAATAACATTCTAACAGCCATAAACAACCTAATACTTTGCTTTTTGTGTCGATCTAGGGTTTGAGAAACCCTAGTTCATGATTTCATGTGAAAAGCAAAAACATTAATACCTTAACCAGCAACTTTTGACCTTGAATAAATTCTTCATTAAGACTCAGATCGAAAATCCCTTCGGTGAGATTCTAGACAAAAGTGCCAAGAATCTACAGTTCAAAAATCACGAAGATCCAACGGTTAACGAAGGAGAGATCGTGTTTTGAACATGGCTATTCACAGAAAACTGCATACCTCCTACTGCTGATTTTGACGCCTAATAACTTTTGCCTGGGGATAAAACTCGATAATCCCTCCGGTGGATGTTTAGATATATGTATAAAGAACACACATATAAAATTTCGTGACGATCCAACGGTTCAATCAAAAGTTATGACCTTCTGAATACTGCTGCGCACACAAAAACGTCCAGAAAAATCCTAGACGGATTTTTCTTCTTTTCACCATACACGAACACCTTGTTGGTCCTAGCATCACGAGCCACGAGGCTCTGATACCAGTTGTGGAAACCTTCGTTTCCGGATCTTTTAAGCAACTAGGAATGATCATTGTTCATATGATTAACATAATCAAAGCGGAATTAGAACAACAACCATTAACAAGGTGTTTAGGCACAAAACATGAATTAAAACACAATTGGATTGCTAATTATATTGATAATCAACAATCACTAGACGTGTATACATTGAATCCCACGTCTAGTCGACACACATTTTAGGTTTACATTGTGAATGAAAGTTATGAATAAAACCTAAGACCCTTGTTCCTTTTAAAGTGGAAGGAACATAATCTACAAGAGATAAAATCAAATAAACATCTAAATCTTCTATTTAGATAAACTATATATTGTGTATATCATAAATAATAGACTCAATATATTCCCTAAATAGATTTCTCCATCAATCTTTAAACATCCATCAGCGTTTGACCTTGTTGACTGCGTTTGACTTCTGTCAACGCTTAAGTTACTCTTGTCAACGTCTGATTTACTCTTGACAACGCTTGAACAAATGTCTTCATGTTTTCTTTGATTTTGAGTTTCTGCCACATCAACTTTTTGACCCAACAAATCCATGCCCAAATCACAACCTACATCAACTTGGTGGTATAAAGATTGTCCTCCTCATCTTCTTGTTATTTTGATTATGTAAACATGTATTTTATTTCCTATTGTATATGTATATGATGATTATATGATGATAAAAATGTTATGTGGGGATTTGGTGTTGATAAATATGATTAAAAAGGTGAAAAACTATAAAGAACAAGGCTAAAATCTTGCTTAATTTACATGGCTGTATAAAACAGTAAAGAAACATGTTATGAACTGATAAAGTGATGAAGTAGAATCCATTTACAGTAAGCTATGGGTCTTGTACACATGTGAGAGTTGGCCATGCAATGGAATCATTGTAATGAGTGAGATATGATCAAAACAAGTTTAAGATACAAATCTGAGTTCACTGTTTTGGACGATTTTTAGAAAATACTTAGAAGATGATTCAACAGTAGCTATAGAAGAGTTAAATGGAGCACATATCATGTATCTTATGTGATAAAAAGTTGAGCTTCTATCTCCATATAGAACTCTAGATATGGCAGTTTTGGTGAAAGTGAAGATAAAAATCAGATTTTTGGAAATTAAAGTATAATACTATTATATAAGCACTCAAAATTTAATAGTAAAAAATATAAATTAAAACCCACTAACTTATATAATACATTTATATAAATATGTACAATGGTAAATAAGTAGACATTTTATAAAAATGGTAACTTGTTAAGTTTTATAAGTTATAAAACTATAAACATGATTTTTACGACTTTTTCGGCTAATACCGTAAAATTAACGTTTTTGTTAAATAAAACTTAGATGGTTGGACCCGTCTAATGTAAACTTTATAAAACTTATATACTGATATATAAACATGTATAACAAGTAAAAACCGATAAAATCCGAACTATAGGACATACGGACATTAACGAGCTAAGTAAACATACTGGACTAATAATTGGACTAAATAAGTAAAACCCTTATAAAAAGAACTTATTGGACTTAACCCATTTGGGCCCAACTTGAATGTTTAAATACTGATAATATAAGTATGAAATGGATTAATAGAAGTTAATAAACTTATAATAAGCTTATTGGACCTAAAACACGTAAATAGGTAAAACGAGAAAACTAGTATAAAAGTTATCGACACATAACACAAAAATGAGTATATAAGAATATGTAAACCCACTTGATCATCATATATATAAAATCATCATATGTATACATAATTGTTATTTTTATAAAGTCATTGGACATGAGTCTAAGACGAATATTATTTGTCTAGGTTTCCGTGATTGAAGCACGCACCGTACGTCCGAATTGCCGATAACCCGCCTTCCCACATCAACGTGAGTTCATAGCCTCACACTCTTTTCAATGTTTTTATGAAATGTTTTATAAACCCGCGAGGGAGATAACATGTTAGTTTTTATAAAATAGGACACCATTTGTCCCGATTGTTTGTTTATTGATTTTGACCCGAATGATTGTATGACCCGATTGTATGACCCGATAAATGATTAAAGGACCCGATAGATGAAATCAAATGGATTATTAAAGTTAGGTTATATCACTAAAAGTCCCATTAGCATGAATTATGAACTACCGGGATTTGGTAGACGCTTATGCATTTAATAGTACTATTTGGGGACGATCACCCCAGTTCGCGCCTTGACGGTTGATCCCCGTCGTGCCACATTGATTGGTAAGCGAATTTATGTATGAGAAGATTTCCGTAGCGTGACCTTTGTGACGACACGCTACTTTAGATGGGCAAATTGAGTATCGGGTTAGCTACCCGTTGTTGGTTTAGTAAGGTAACAATGTCATGCGGCTTATAATAATCCAGTTCACGAAATACTACTAGACGCTCCGAATTACGATGTATTGCCTGACTAGCAATACAGGGTCATACTATTGATATTATGTTCGTGTTTTGGTTTTCATAACCATATTCATATAACGGTTTTTATTTTCATACAACGTCATAAGACGTATTGTATGGTATTTTTACGACATTGGCTCGTATAATGATTTTTAAGGCAAACGCCTATATTATGATTTTGATGAAGATTTGTATAATATGACTTTGGCTATTTTATGGCCTATTAAAATGATTTGTACAAAATGATTTTCAGTAATAATTTTATACTGATATTATATTGATGGATTTTATTAAACTCTATGAATTCACTGGGCGTTATCGCTGACCTTTTCTTTTAACATGTTTTGTCTCAGGTACTTGAAGGTAATTCCCAGGAAGACAACAAGAATTCATGGCCCGCACTTAAACAATAATTTCCATTCAAATACTTTGTAAAACTTTGTATGAAATAATATGACTTGGGACCTATGTAACTTTGATATTTATGAATGGAAATGCTTTATTAATAAACGACGCGATTTTTATGCGTTGTCTATGATGTGAGTAATGTGCTATCCCGTAACACCAACTAGTCTTCCGCTGTATTGAGTTGTATAAATTTGGGGGTGTTACAGTTTGGTATCAGAGCTCTCGTTATAGAGAACGAAAGATTTTTTTTAAAACCAAGGTTTTGAATAAAACATTTCAAAATCTTTTAACCATAAACATTTTTCTAAAAATGTCTAAAAATCTTTTGACTATAACGGTGCCGAAGAATTCCCGAGTTACCGACAAGGCCAGACTGAGAAGTGTTATTTTAATATATATATATAACTTGGATTATATATATACATATGATGTAATTTGATTACATGATTGTTTGATGATTATTTTGATTTTTATACGAGGTATTTATACGACGTAGATTGTCACAAGTAACCCTAACTCCCCTAGCAAATTAATCAAAGCTATTCTCGTAGGAATTCTAGCTATCCTAGATCTAAACCAAGTTGTGGGTATCTATGATCCCAACAAATGGTTGATATTCGTAGAAATGTAGATATTAGTTGATTGTGATATTGAAGAAGCATTGGTGAGATTAAATCTGATATTGATTCTATGACGATCTTTTCTTATAGAGTGGAGTTTGACAAAACGTTACCACCTAGAAAGATGTCATCTGACTCGTTGTCATCCAATTCTTAAATTGAAATCGAAAGGGTGAATGTTGCACTTGAGGCTGTCAATGGAACCATTACCCAAAAGCCTCATGCCACTAATACCTTTCCTAGAAGTCTAGTTGAATGATCAAGTCATTTCATATTAATGACTCATTTGATAATTGTTGTTGTAAAATCTATAGGATTGGAAATTAAGTGTTGATTCATATCGAGCTTTATTGCCCTTTTAAGGTTTATAAATAAGGCTGAAAGTATTGGAAAATGAAGTAGGATATCGAATTGAGTGTAAGTTGATTGAAACTTGAATAAAGTAAAATTTAACCCATATGGAATATGAGATTATTAATAGAAGTCGTTAAGTTTTGTGATTAAATTATAAGGTTTTAAATGATTATAGTTTGTGTTAAGGCTTGTTCCTAAGCCATTGTCCACTAACGAGGATGCCCAGTGTCCAATAAATAAATTGAAGAAATCTTCTTCTGAATTGGGACCGATGGATCTTCCGGGAGAGGCAGGACACCTAATGACTCTTGTAGATTAGTATTCATTGTAGTATCTTTTAAAAATCCCTAACTTAACTGAGATATCAGTTGGTAGGATGAGTTCTGAGAATTGTATGACATAGTGACACGTAATGTGTTACGGTACAATTTTGACTAGTTTGTGATTAATGAAAAGACTACCTTTGATTGCTAAATCCTACATGTATCGATGTTATCTATCTCTTATTGCTTCATCCTAATGTTCGCATTAGTGATGCAACCATTGAACAAGTACTCATCTTGAATTGAGTTACGTTGTGGATTATTCTTTTGAGTGCCATCGAGATCATGAACCTCATGATTATTTGGCTAAAAACTCATTTCCTATCATATTGTAGTTAGTTCTTGGTGAACGACTCTCCGTCACTCTTTTGCAGATCACCCATTGTTTTTATAAAGATAAAATATTATTCCTTGAGAAAAATTAGATTTTTCATCACTATATGGATTATTTAAAGTGAGATTTATAAGTGATTGTTATCGAAATGAAGTTGTTTATAAAACACCTTGGAAAACTTAATTGTTTTCATAACAAGGAAAATCTTTGTAAATATATTTTGATTCTTATTTAAGAATTAAGCATGTAAATGTTTTTATTATAAACATGATGATAACGTTTTGACGAACTGAGTATTGCATCGTTAATCTTGAAATTGTATATAGTTGCGCGCCTACATACAATTTGGAATGGACTATGCAAGACTGATTAGTAGTCACCATAAAACTAATGAATAAACACTACAGTTTCTTTGAAGATTGTGAAAGATTAAATTTTATGAGGTCTGCAAAAAGTGAAAAATAGGGACATAATGTTAGGGACACCTACATATGTGCCTGTAGCATCTATTCTTCTGAGTTGAATTTATTCATCTGTGGAAATTGTCTTATTTGGCAAATGACAATTCTTTCTTGTCTAATTCTCCCATAGTGAGATTCTTAGGAAAAGTATCTGATTACCGAGTGTTGATACCCGACTGGATGAATCGACATTCCTATCATTTCTATTGATTTGATTTCATTTGAATGACCTGGGTAACGATCCGAGGAGCTTTTGAATGCGTACTCAAATTATGAAAACATGGGATATATTCATATTCGTTAAATGTTTTCATCTGTATCTGATTTGAATTTCTCTCGCATAGATTATGCGTTGACCTTACTCTTTTAAATGGTAGTTGTGTCTCCAAATATCCCTAAATCTGTGAAGGATTATGAGTTATTGTTAGTCTTTGGAGAAGTTCACATCTTATCGACGGCAATGAAACTGAAAAGTTGATAATGCCGGTAGAATGGATTGATTGATTATGACATGACGACATTGTCTTAATTGATGGGAACTCGAGTAGAATTCCCTAAAAGATAAGATGTTGATTATCAAAAGTGATCTAAATAATTCGTGATGGATGACCATATCCTGCATTTAGACTTAAAAAGTATACCATGAATGGTTGTGAACTAGTTATAGATATTGTAATCTAGAAGAACCTAATATGAATTTATTAAAAGATGTTTATGTTATCTGAAACTTTAGGAAGTATTTGTTGGTGAATTACCTAGACTTTCGCCATTAAGGCAAGTTGAAATTGGTATTGATTATATTTCCGGTGCTGCACTTGTGGCTTGGGCACTGTGCGACAGCACCATCTAAATTAAAGGAATTACTGTACAACTGAGAGAGTTGTCGGAGAAAGATTTTATTATACCAAGCCTGTCATCATGAAGAGCTATGGTGTTATCATTCCTTATATTTATAGATTATTGTGACTGAGTAAATTGACAATCGAAAGCGAAATCCATAACTCGAAATGGAAGATTTGTTCGATCATTTACAAGGTTCTAGTATATGTTTTAAAGATTTGATTCACGGCATGGTTATCATCAATTTCGCGTCCGCGAAAAAGATTATCTATTCCAATCACTACATCCGGTACTTGTAATGAACATTATGAGTTCCACGTGATGTCGTTTGGATTGACCAATGCACATGTAGCATTCATAAATTTGGTGAATCACGTGTGTAGGCTGTAATTTGATAAATTCATGCTCGTGATCATTAAGGATTATATGTTTGTTTATAAGAATAAGAATGAGTTAATAATTATTTATAGATTGCCCTGAACTGGCCGAACAATGAAAACCTGAACCTTGAATAATTGATATGCGATTAAAAACTTAAACCTTTACATTATTTGACTATGTGATTAATAGATAATGGAATATAAATTGACTCTTCAAAATTTAGAAGTCATTTAGAACTTTGAGTTATACTAAAAAGAAAGTGGAAATATGTTTTAACAAATGTTTTAACAAAGGATTTTAAGGGATTATTCCCTTATACACAAACCATTTAACTAAACATCTGTTTAGGGGTAAATGTTTGTGTATACTTCTAGACAACTTAAGAAGAATTGAGGAAACTATATAAACCATGACTTAAAATTTGAAACGACAATTTTTGCTTTTCAACTAAGAAAACTTTGACCAAAGTATAAATAAAGGTTTTTCGAACATTTACGAATCCTATTAATTATTTTCGATAAATCAACAAAAATCTTGTTAATTAAATTAAAATTTATTTTGAACATTTTTATGTAATTGGACAAACTGAGAAAATTTAAAATCTTTACGTTATGTTTCATAAAAATTTAATGTTTACCATTTAATTAGTTGTAATAATCATCGACGCTTTAAAACGTCAGATTAAGTAAAACGGATAAAAATGATAGTTAAGACGAAACTAAAACTTAGAAAATATGAAGAAAGGTGAACGTAATTACTGACGCATAATATAGAAAGAATATCTGAGTGAATTGTGGACATGATAATTATATCATCATGAAAAGTGAATATAGATACCGACGCATTATGTAGAAACGATAAAGAACCAGTTAGGACATGTTCCTTAATAATGAAGGTGCAAAATAAATTGCCGAACGATATAAAAATAAACGATGTTTGTAAAAAGGATAATATAAACAGGGAAAGGTTTCACGGCTAATGTGAACCATTAAAATTGAGAAGCCGATAGCGTTAAATGTTTTAAAGGCCACTTGTGGTTGCCTAAATATGGAGATTGTGAGATATAGTTATGTTGGAATTTGTAAGTATAAGTATTCTATTTATGTCATTAATGACTAAAAATATCTTTGTCTGAAGAAGTTGTACTGATGGCAATTATGAAGGCAGACATCGCCTCATACATTAGTAAACGTCTAGCTATTGCAAAGGTCATCATTTGAATTTGATTCGATTTGGGTCGTCGTCGACAGACTGACCAAATCTGCTAATATCATTCCCGTTAATGATAAATGCAAAAGAGTTATGTAAACATAGTGTGCCTGTATCGAACATCTTTATCAAGATCCTCGCTTCGCATCGAATTTCTAGAGATTTGCTCAGAAATCATTGAGAACGAACCTTGATGAGAGTACTATATACCACCCCAAATCGAAGGGACGAGGTAAAGTAACGATGCAAAGTAATATAAGTGTTGTTTTATGTTTGAATGATTGACCTTTGGCAATAAACCGTATAGTCGCTTTCCTTTGGAAAGATTATCATTGATAATTATCGTACTAGGATCGAGATCAAATCTTGTTAAGATTTAGAAATTAGAGCATCTGTAAGCAGGAGTTGAGATGAAGACATCCGACATACACCCATTGTGAGTTGGACATGTCTTTTAGGTTTAAGGTTTCCTATGATGGCAAACCTAACCTTACAAAATACCCGACCCGCGAGACCTGAAATGATTGTTGAAATTAGGATCTGATTATTGATAGCCGGTAGTGGGCAAGAGGTTATGTGAATGTGAAATGTAGATCTTGAAGTGCCAAATGGGTAGCAAAGTTATGCCACAATTTTTAAACTTGAAAAAAAAATGAATTCATGATCTGACAAATCATGGGATACAAGTCCCCGTTGTATGGGACCATTGAGATGATGTAAAAGTTGGGATTGAAAGGCATATAAGCTGGATCTACCCTAGGACTTCAAGAACTGCGTGAATTTTGTTTCGTAAATCGAACTTGATGGAATATCTATCAAGTGAAAATCTGATTGTTTTTAGTAAAGCTTAGATCGGCGAAAAGTTGCATTCATCAAAAACCCGTGAACATCATGGATAGAGAAAGTAAGTCAACATTTAGCCTGATCTTATTCCCGTAGTTATGTTTTATGAAACTCGCGTATTGTAATAGGTTACACTTGTGAGAAAAGACCGAATGTGGAGGGAATACCCACATGGCTTTAACTCTATAAGAAGCGAGTAGTAAGGTAAGATGATCTTTGAGGACAAAGATCCTGTTTAGGGGTAAATGCTGTGACAATCCGTCAATTTATGGTCGATATTTTATTCTCGAATATTATTTAAAAACATTATTTTAATGTTACAATATCAACTCACTTATTTTTGGGAAGAAATTTGGATTTACGTCTTGAAGTAGCATCGACTACGTCTAAACCGGAGGATTCAACGTTACGTGCTTACGTTTACATACACCGTCTTTGGTGACAGTCCGACATTTCGGAAAATAAATTTATCCGTGAATATTATTTTGGAGTTTTAAATTTGAGTTAGTTCATAAACTCACAAATTTACGAGAAGAGATTAGGACTTACGATTTTATTTTAACGTCCTTTACGACTAAACCGGAAACCCTAGGATTACGTATTTACGTTTTCGAACTCCGTTTTTGATGAGACAATTTTTATTGGATTCGTTTTGTGGCGTTGATTCATAATTTATAAAAACGTTTTTCGTAAAACGACCCGAGGGCACGCAAATCAAGGAAACTAGAATCGAGGAGTACCCGTAAATAAATGGGGATGAGACAAGTGGGACACTTTTCCCACCCCCACTCCAAAACCGGCCTAACTAGTGCACCACACACTTGATGTGTCAAGTGTAAGCTAACTTAGCTTACACATGTCCTTAGCTTACACTTTAAGCTTCCACTAAAATCAAAACCACTAGAAACTTCTCATTACCATCATTTACACATGCAAACAAGCTCAAAAATCCTCTCAACCACCTTACCTATGCCGTCCCATATTACCCCTTAAACACCAATTTTGATCAAAAACAACCATGAAATCTTATGTTATATACACATATGTTGAAGCCCTTTTGAAACCCTATTGATTGGTGGTCCTTATAACATCCAAAGAGGAGTTTTCATGGAGTAGTAGGGCTGATTTTCCACAAGGTGTTTATGAAGAATGGTGGTCTTGAAGATGGTCATGGTTGTGCACAAGTTTCTCCATCAAAATCCATGCCCAAATCACAACCTACATCAACTTGGTGGTATAAAGATTGTCCTCCTCATCTTCTTGTTATTTTGATTATGTAAACATGTATTTTATTTCCTATTGTATATGTATATGATGATTATATGATGATAAAAATGTTATGTGGGGATTTGATGTTGATAAATATGATTAAAAAGGTGAAAAACTATAAAGAACAAGGCTAAAATCTTGCTTAATTTACATGGCTGTATAAAACAGTAAAGAAACATGTTATGAACTGATAAAGTGATGAATTAGAATCCATTTACAGTAATCTATGGGTCTTGTACACATGTGAGAGTTGGCCATGCAATGGAATCATTGTAATGAGTGAGATATGATCAAAACAAGTTTAAGATACAAATCTGAGTTCACTGTTTTGGACGATTTTTAGAAAATACTTAGAAGATGATTCAACAGTAGCTATAGAAGAGTTAAATGGAGCACATATCATGTAGCTTATGTGATAAAAATTTGAGCTTCTATCTCCATATAGAACTCTAGATATGGCAGTTTTGGTGAAAGTGAAGATAAAAATCAGATTTTTGGAAATTAAAGTATAATACTATTATATAAGCACTCAAAATTTAATAGTATAAAATATAAATTAAAACCCACTAACTTATATAATACATTTATATAAATATGTACAATGGTAAATAAGTGGACATTTTATAAAAATGGTAACTTGTTAAGTTTTATAAGTTATAAAACTATAAACATGATTTTTACGACTTTTTCGGCTAATACCGTAAAATTAACGTTTTTGTTAAATAAAACTTAGATGGTTGGACCCGTCTAATGTAAACTTTATAAAACTTATATACTGATATATAAACATGTATAACAAGTAAAAACCGATAAAACCCGAACTATAGGACATACGGACATTAACGAGCTAAGTAAACATATTGGACTAATAATTGGACTAAATAAGTTAAACCCTTATAAAAAGAACTTATTGGACTTAACCCATTTGGGCCCAACTTGAAAGTTTAAATACTGATAATATAAGTATGAAATGGATTAATACAAGTTAATAAACTTATAATAAGCTTATTGGACCTAAAACACGTAAATAGGTAAAACGAGAAAACTAGTATAAAAGTTATCGACACATAACACAAAAATGAGTAAATAAAAATATGTAAACCCACTTGATCATCATATATATAAAATCATCATATGTATACATAATTGTTATTTTTATAAAGTCATTGGACATGAGTCTAAGACGAATATTATTTGTCTAGGTTTCCGTGATTGAAGCACGCACCGTACGTCCGAATTGCCGATAACCCGCCTTCCCACATCAACGTGAGTTCATAGCCTCACACTCTTTTCAATGTTTTTATGAAATGTTTTATAAACCCGCGAGGGAGATAACATGTTAGTTTTTATAAAATAGGACACCATTTGTCCCGATTGTTTGTTTATTGATTTGGACCCGAATGATTGTATGACCCCGATTGTATGACCCGATAAATGATTAAAGGACCCGATAGATGAAATCAAATGGATTATTAAAGTTAGGTTATGTCAC
Organism: Glebionis coronaria; assembly: GCA_025667525.1. Classification (NCBI taxonomy): domain Eukaryota; kingdom Viridiplantae; phylum Streptophyta; class Magnoliopsida; order Asterales; family Asteraceae; genus Glebionis; species Glebionis coronaria. Next base: position 415,323,557 of record CM046882.1, on the reverse strand, counting down.
TAAAAGTCCCATTAGCATGAATTGTGAACTACCAGGATTTGGTAGACGCTTATGCATTTAATAGTACTATTTGGGGACGATCACCCCAGTTCGCGCCTTGACGGTTGATCCTCGTCGTGCCACATTAATTGGTAAGCGAATTTATGTATGAGAAGATTTCCATAGCGTGACCTTTGTGACGACACGCTACTTTAGATGGGCAAATCGAGTATCGGGTTGGCTACCCGCTGTTGGTTTAGTAAGGTAACAATGTCATGCGGCTTATAATAATCCAGTTAACGAAATACTACTAGACGCTCCGAATTACGATGTATTGTCTGACTAGTAATACAGGGTCATACTATTGATATTATGTTCGTGTTTTGGTTTTCATAACCATATTCATATAACGGTTTTTATTTTCATACAACGTCATAAGACGTATTGTATGGTATTTTTACGACATTGGCTCGTATAATGATTTTTAAGGCAAACGCCTATATTATGATTTTGATGAAGATTTGTATAAAATGACTTTGGCTATTTTATGGCCTATTAAATTGATTTGTACAAAATGATTTTCAGTAATAATTTTATACTGATATTATATTGATGGATTTTATTAAACTCTATGAATTCACTCGGCGTTATCGCTGACCTTTTCTTTTAACATGTTATGTCTCAGGTACTTGAAGGTAATTCTCGGGAAGACAACAAGAATTCATGGCCCGCACTTAAACAATAATTTCTATTCAAACTTTGTAAAACTTTGTATGAAATAATATGACTTGGGACCTATGTAACTTTGATATTTATGAATGGAAATGCTTTATTAATAAACGACGCGATTTTTATGTGTTGTCTATGATGTGAGTAATGTGCTATCCCGTAACACCAACTAGTCTTCCGCTGTATTGAGTTTTATAAATTTGGGGGTGTTACACTTACACACAAATAACCAATTAACCTGTCCAAGCATAAGTTCCTAAGTCAAGTCTTAAAGGCCTTTAGGTTGCTAAATGACCAAGAATAAACGAATCATACGTTAAGGTTACCCCTAATCATACAATACTCGTTTATTACAAATCAATTAACAATTTAAGTATGTAAACATATGGATCTTTGATCAATCATGCATAATAATTATAAAACCATCATAAACATACACACATATAGGGTTTGTTACATCTAAGCAAACACAATATAAGTTTCGCCTAACATGGCTGAAAGTCCCAACTTTATACCAAATGTAATAGTACTAGGATTGATGCCCGCACGTTGCCGCGAGTTAGATATAGAAGATGTTGATATAATAAGAATTGGTACATCTATTTCCCTAAATGGAAGCTTTTGGTCCAACGCTGCAGGTCCAAGTTTTGATGCTTGATCCTTTTTAGACTTTATAAACGCCATGCATTGCTTCTTTATTTCGGTTAACTTACCTTCCTGGCAGATTGCAAGACGCTGCTCAACTGCTTCTAGTATCTCCTTGTCAGGTGCAAACTTGCGGTTTTCGCTGTCAAATGTGTTGTATAGAATGTTTACACACTCTTTGACACTCACCCCACTCAAATCCTTCAACTTGTTCATGGAAATAGTCCCACCAATGGTTTTCTTGTACTTCAAGTCGTATGGGCCTTCTATGTTGAAGGAGCAGTCGTTGGGGAAGGAAGTTGTGAAGTGACCGATTGTGGTGTTGAGAGTGTAGGATGTGATGCCTATTGGTAGTATGCCTTTTGGGAAGCCGTAGGTTTGGGTTAGGTCGTAGGCTGTTAGGGTGACGGCGGTAGTTATGGTGGCTGTTGCGACGGCTGTGATGGTTAAGAGTTTGATTATGACAGTGGTAGTGGTCAACAGCGACATGATTTACGGATCTACGGTTTGACTGAGGTGTTAGATCTTGGGTTTTATTAAATAGTCATTGAAACAAAAGATATTTAAAAATGGGATCAAGGTCTTAGATATTGATGAAAGTTTGTGGTATTGATTTCTTGCTATTGTTTAGGGTCGGTGTAAATATAGGATTAAATCGTCTGATAAGGTGTTGAATTTTTTTTTATCGTTGTTGTTGTTGGTTGCAGGTGGTGAGTTCATATTTTATATTTGGATCTGATAATGATATGGGATGTATGGATTTATGGATTAGGAATTTAAAGGTGTATGTTTTTTTGTGTGTAAAATGGAAGAACAAGTGGAAAGAGGTAAGTACAAGGTAAAGGAGGATAAAGACAAGATGAGAAAAGACGAGATTATCCTTGTGGTTTAACAACTTAACAATCAATTGTGGGGCCAGTTAAAATGAGGTACAAACGGCGAAAAGGTTTCAAAGTTAAGGCCGAACGGTGCAACTATTTTGTTAATGTGTTGTTTGAATAGTATAAGGCTATGTTTGGCAACACGTAGCAGTAAGCAGTTGTATGAGCAGAAGCAATAAGCAGTAAGCAGTAGCAGTTAGTAGTAGGAGCAGTAAGCAGTAGCTGTTTGTTAAATAAAGTGTTTGGTAAACATAGTAGTAACAATAATTAGACTGTAAAATTACTTAGAAGGACATGTACACATTAATATAAATGTTCTTTAAATAAAGAGAATGAGCATATATGTAATTTGAAAATCAAAACGCTAGCGGTTAGATCTAAATGCTTGTTGATAAAGCATTTTGAGTAAGAGCAGTTACACATAATTCAACCGCTAGTTGTTTTTTACCAAACAAGTATTATATATAAACTGCTAGTCGTTTGCCGCTAGTTGCTCCAAAACGCGCTTAAACGCTTGGTACCAAACATACCCTAATTAGATGTTTTAAGTTTTTTACTTTATATGCTTGTACAAATATTATAATTTGAAGTTTTCAAGTATTTTATAAATAAAAGATGTAAATGATTTATAAAATACTAAGGGGTGTTTGTTTTAGCTTATATAATGGGCTTATAAGTTTATTAGCTTATATAAGTGGGCTTATAAGCTTATATATAAGTGTTTTGATAAGCCACAAAAATATGGTTTTTTTATGAAGGTTTGGACCTATATAATATATTTACTATTTTACTCTCATGTTAACTTAAACTCATATAAGCTATGGGCTTATAAGCTTATTAAACATAGGATTATATAAGCCATAAATAACTTATATAAGCCCATTATATAAGCTAAAACAAACACCCCTAAATAACAAAAAATTATTCCATGAAAGCTTATTAATATTACGCGCCAAAAAGTATAGCAATGCAACTTGATTATCATCATGTTTTTAGTATAAGGACCTTTTAATATATATAAAGAATTCTTTGTTTTAGGATGTGATTTTTTTATATAAAAAAATGATTACCAAACGTTTTTATTTTAAGTAGTATTCTATAATAGCAAGTGGATGACAAAATATTTTAACTGTGTCACACTCCCCGTGTTTGATAATTCATCCCATCAGACATCCACTGGCGCAGTGAAGCCGATAAAAACCAGCCGCCCATATACTTTCACTTCACGGGTCTCATTTACACACAACTCCCACTATTTTCCATTTTTACACTTTTTATTTAGAGAAAATTCGTGTGTTTGAGCTATGTCTCCTTAGCTGTAGTCACTATCTGGTCAGAAAAGGTTTGAGTTCTTGTTTTAGTTATGCTCTACTCAAACGTGTTCTACTCGACCTAAAAATGCTCTACTCATGTCACGTGTCAGTCGCTGAGATAGGTAGAACCTGAAAAAGTTGGATAGAGCATACCACGTGTCAGTCGTTGGGATAGAGACATAGCTGAAAACCGGAATTTTCTCTTTTATTTACCTCTTCTTAATTATTCTGTCCATTTTCAACAAGTTGACATCGAAATAGTACCATACGAAACACCATGGTTGTGAGTTGTTGTTTTCTAACTTTTTAAGATTGGGAGATCAGTATTTTAAGATTTGGTGTAAAACAGTTTTACATGAACTTTTTTAGATTGTTGGGATTATCATGTAAAACTGTTGTAAATATCTTAATCAATTGACAAATGACCCAAAACTATGTGAACCTCAAACTTTACACATTTTAGATTCCATCCATATTTAATTCCTCTAACCATATTAAAGCTTATTGAGTCATCTTCTTATCCACATAAAGAATGCAAGGATGTGGTTTTGTTATACTAAAGCCATTATATCAACATTCATTTCTATCAATTTCTCTGTCCCACGTTGATCGTGCCCTTTTCTTCTTTTCGTGAAAGTATATACGGTATGCTTGCGTGAGTGACTGAACCATGACTCAAAAGAGATTTTCTATTTAAAACAAAAACTTATGTTCTGTTAGTAGGCTTTCTAGCATATCAACTACTATCAAGACACGGTATCTCAAATGAGTATGTATAGAAAGTGGATAAGTAAAGAAGGCACTAACTAAATAATCGGGAAAAAAGTTTGCAGCTGCAAATGGTAGATCATAATACTAATAATCAATCATCATACAGGTACTCATTGAAAACTTTGGCCCTTGGGTCAAAGATACAAAAAAAGGCTAATCTTAAAAAGAAGAAAACAACTTTCTAAGTCGATAGGTTTATTAAATCGAATTTACATTACTTTTAAGTTTTAACTATAAACAAATCACTAATCTTGTGACAATGCTAAACTTAAGAAATACAATACTCAGTAGTAAGTATCAACACATGCTGGAAAATATGATTTCAATCAACTTACAAAAAGGGTGAGGTCTAAGTAGTACCTCATGTCGTGTGAGAATCTCCCCAACCAAATAGTCGTGAGTTTAATACCACATGTTAAATTGGTTTTGAAGTGTATATATATCGTCTATTAGATAAAAATGATTTCGAGCAGTTTGGATACATTGTTTTGTTAAAAACTGTTTTTTGTAAAGAAAACTGTTGGCTTAAATGTTACTACTAGGATTTTTTTAGAATGACAAATGTTAATGATTGGTGGGTTAAGTCGTGCAGTAACATCTGACGACAAATGTTACTACTAGGATTATACTCATGAAATGCGAAACGACACTACTATTACTTACTGTAGTAAACGTGCAACGAGACTGTTAATATAGGTAGTAACCGCGAAACATCATTACATGTAATTAAAATAGTACAGTAGAAAATAAACATGTACTGTAATAGCCAAGGTACCATTCTTGTAACTCTCATCAAGAAAATATTTCACGGGCATATGTCAGTTTCTTGAAAAATCACCCTCCAACTTGATTCCCTCCATCTCTTACACGCATTAAAAACACTCACACACATCAAAATTGTCTATATATACAAGTGAACCATCACGGGCTACTAAAAAACAACATCTATTTCAAACCTCAATCCCTATAAAAATCAACCCATAAAACCCACACTTGACCCAAAACTAAATACATGGCACTCAAAAACAGAGTATCCTCTGTTTCCCCTGTTTCCTCCTCTGTTTTTGCTATTCTTGCCATTTTTTTACTATGTGCAACTAATGTTTTAGCACAAAATAGCCCGGTTTTCGCATGCGATGTCGATAAGAATCCGGGGTTAAAAAACTTTACGTTTTGTGATGCATCAGTGGATGTGAATACTAGAGTTGATGATTTGGTTAAAAGGTTGACATTGCAAGAAAAGATTGCAAACCTGGTTGATAATGCAGGTAGTGTTGATCGGCTTGGGATACCGAAATACGAGTGGTGGTCCGAGGCTTTGCATGGTGTTTCTTATGTGGGTCCAGGGACCAAGTTTTCCAGCGTAGTCCCTGGAGCCACTAGCTTTCCGCAAGTTATTACAACTGCGGCTTCGTTTAATGAGACTTTGTTCAAACTTATTGGCAAGGTACGTGCATTATGGCCTAATTCACATGATATGGAGTTAGTGTTGATGTGTACTTTAGGTTAAGTTTTATCTTGTATATCATATGGTAAATATTAAGGTGCAACAAGTTTATAAGTTAAGATTATACCTAATTACCTATGATGGAAACCTCCTTACCAAGGTTGATTGATCGTACAAGTTTCCTACCTTAATTTATTTTTCTCAACATATGTGATCTATTTAGTATTCGTGCTAAATAGATCATTTCAAATACGTTATGACCTAACATAACACAAAGACCATGATATTTTCACCCACATTGCATGAAATTAGTAAAAGAAGTATGATAACAAAAAATATAAGTAAAACCCTTATACAGTTCAATGTTGTTGCTTATCAACATTTTTCAATTGACGACGCATAATTTTAAAAATAGTCTATGATAATTCAAGATGTTGATGGGATATTTCGAATTTGTATGGACAACTAGTCCAACTTTTGAATCATTTGAGCCACACTTGAGTTATCTTGAACTTGAAGTATTGTGTGTTTTGATTTAGATTTCAAAGAATATAAATCTGGTACACCAACATTATTATTAAAAATCTATGATTGTAGCATGGGGTTAAGTGGTTCATTGTAATTAGCAAAAAGAACAAAATGCTTTTGATGTAAAATTTTGTCCAATAACATGCAAATTAGCATTAAACTAATTACTGTATTATAGATTGATAGCAAGGGACCATTGTTGTGTAGCGACTTTATTAAGTAAGCCAGTGGAGCCAGTCAGCCACCCAAATTCCCTTTCTTTTTTTTAGATTACATAATTTCTCCTTTTTGTTTCATTTTGATGTTTTTTTTATTTATTTTTGAGAATGCTTTTTTAATTTCATTATTCCAAAAGGGATATTTTTATATAATGGGAATCTGTCTTTTTCAAAGTGAATCACAATAGGATAAGTTTCTACGGCAGTCCAGCCTGCCAAATAGATTACTTAAAACTTGTTTGAAATAAAATTCATGCAACTGTTAATGAAATTTACCTGGAAATTTTAACATCTAAATTAGCTTCTAGAGAAACATGAGCTGGATTATGTGACAGTAAATTTAAAGGGTAACCTGTGCTAATAAGAACCTGCTTAAAAATTTAAGCTGTTAAGAAAAAACAAAGCACACATAATTAGAAACAAACATAACTTAAATTGCATTCGTTTTTTATAATAGTTTTTGCTTTTGTAATATTATGCAAAATACAATGTTCTGAGATTTAATCATTTATAAACATTAAGCTGTACCTTAAAAAACAACTTATAATTTATGTCCCACTCTCTCATGATTACTTTCTGGAAATTTTCGCAAAAACCAATTTTCTTAAGACTCTCCACCGAAAAACTTGATGGGCTGCCAAAACAAATTTATTTTTCGTCCATTATTCTATAACATCTTTCTAAAATTCAACAAGAAAAGGACAACTTCTGTATCAATGTATTAAAACTGCCTAAAATTACACTATAACGCCAAGCTTAGGAACTGTCTCGCTAAATGTACAATGAAGAAATACAGTATATGCCTTAATAACTCCACTAAAACGATTACCGACCTAGTGTTCAATAGTATGGTGGACACTTAAAATGGGACAGATTGAGTATTTATTTTCTCAAAAGAGATGGACAGTTGCTATTTCTAAAGTTTGGAACTTCCATTAAGAATTTAGCATACAGTGTAATAGAACTTGTATCTAGTTTATAGGAAGCCAAACATTTTAAGAAACCTAACATAAGAAGTTTCTAATTTTATTACATAAGCAAAAGTCAGAAATAGCCTAGCCTACAACAACTTCATTTATGATGTATTGCATTATTCAATTCGCGCATGGAAGGTACAGCTAACAATTACAGCAACTTATAAAACTGAATTTGGTTAACTTTTTATAGGTGGTTTCGACTGAAGCTAGAGCAATGTACAACGTTGGTTTGGCAGGACTAACGTTTTGGTCACCTAATATAAACATTTTTCGAGATCCTAGATGGGGTAGAGGACAAGAAACCCCGGGTGAGGACCCCACACTAACGAGTAAATATGGAGCGGCTTATGTTCAAGGTTTACAAGAGACTGATGATGGTGATAAAGATCGGCTCAAAGTTGGAGCTTGTTGTAAGCATTATACGGCTTATGATGTTGATAACTGGAAAGGCATTGACCGATACCATTTTAACGCCGTGGTATACATTCTTACCAAAACTAGACATCAAACTTAAAATACGGATTCTATTTAGATATCATACTTTGAAAATTAAACATTGGTTTTCAAAGTACGCTTGCTATAAAAGAAATTCACAGAAAAATACTCGGTTATGAGCAGTTTCCTTTTGATACACGATTTTGACTAGAATATTTATAACTTTGATGCTTATAAGGTTACAAAACAAGATATGGATGATACATATCAGCCACCATTCAAGAGTTGTGTTTTGGACGGCAATGTTGCAAGTGTTATGTGTTCTTACAATCAAGTAAATGGCAAGCCAACTTGTGGCGATGCAGATCTTCTAACTGGAGTTATTCGGGGTGAATGGAAACTAAACGGGTAAAAACCAATAATAATTTGACTCGCATTTGTTACTTAACACATAATTGTCTAGTCATCTTTACATAAAAGAATGGCCGTTTATGCAGATACATAAGTTCTGATTGTGATTCGCTAGATGTGATGTTGAATTCCCAGCATTGGGAAAAAACACCTGAGGCAATTGCAGCCGATGCATTGATAGCAGGTAATATCAACTGCCAAATGATACTTACAGACATGTCTTTTACTACGATTCAAGTATCGTGGCGGGTGGGGCTGATTTGTCAACATTTTTTGTTTATTTCCATTTACGCATGTAGCTAATGCATTAATTATGATCAAAATAATGTATGAATAGAAACAATTTAGAGAGTTGTGTGCACTTAAAAATGACAGTCGGCGAATTTCACCCGTTTGACCCGTTTTTTAGTGTTTTAAATATCTGACCTAGTTGAGCCGCTTGAGCAAACACAACTAAAACCTACTCATTCTCAAGTAATTGGTCAAATTTTATATCTGTAACTCTGTGTAAAGATTACTGTACTCAAGTGGTTGGGAAATATGCAGGGTTGGATCTCAACTGTGGGAATTTCTTAGCCCAACACACGGAAGCTGCCATTAAGGCTGGACTAGTGAAAGAATCTGAGGTTGATAGAGCTGTTTATAACAACTTTGCAACACTTATGAGACTCGGGTTCTTTGATGGACATCCAAGCAACCACATATACGGAAAATTAGGCCCAAAAGACGTGTGCACTCCAGCCAACCAGGAGCTAGCACGTGAAGCAGCCAGACAGGGAATTGTGCTGCTCAAGAACACTATTGGATCCTTGCCACTTTCGGAAACAGCCATCAAGTCACTAGCTGTTATCGGGCCTAATGCAAATGTAACTAAAACCATGATCGGAAACTATGAAGGTAGATTTAAAATTACACGACTAGTTTGCTTGTTATATATGTTTCTGCTAGAAATTTATGATGATTTTAAATGTAAATACAGGTACTCCGTGCAAATATACAACTCCTCTTCAAGGACTAACAGCCTATGGGGCAACAGTATACCAGGCTGGGTGTGCAAATGTAGGGTGTGGTACTGCACAAGTGGATGATGCTAAGAAAGTAGCGGCTGCAGCGGATGCTGTGGTTCTAGTAATGGGTACTGATCAATCTATAGAGGCCGAGAGTCGAGATAGGATCGATATTACTCTTCCTGGCCAACAAAACTTATTGATTACAGAGGTTGCAAAGGCTGCTAAAGGCCCAGTGATTCTTGTTATAATGTCGGGAGGGGGTATGGATATCCAGTTTGCTAAAGATAATCCAAAAATCACCAGCATTTTATGGGTCGGGTTCCCTGGTGAAGCTGGTGGCGCTGCACTAGGAGATATCGTTTTTGGGCATTACAATCCAAGTAAGTAAACAAGCCATGTTTACTTCTAGTTTATAAGTGTATCTTAATATCCTAATAATTCACGTTTTTGTGACGTGTTCAGGTGGGAGACTGCCAATGTCATGGTACCCACAATCATACACCGAGAAGGTAAACATGACTAACATGAACATGAGACCAGACCCATCCACAGGCTACCCAGGCCGGACCTACCGCTTCTACAAAGGAGACACAATATACACATTTGGTGACGGAATAAGCTTTTCAGAGTTCACTCACCACCTAGTTGAAGCACCTAAGCTAGTATCCGTCCCACTAGAGGAAGGACACGTTTGCCACTCATCTGTGTGCAAGTCACTTGACGCCGTTCAAGAAACGTGCAAAAACTTAGCATTCGATGTCCATTTAAGGGTAACAAATAGTGGCAAAATGGGAGGAAGCCACACGGTATTCTTATTTTCCTCACCTCCATCAGTCCATGGAGCACCTCAAAAGCATTTGCTCGGGTTCCAAAAGGTGAACTTGGCACCAAGACAACAAGGTGTGGTTAAGTTCAGTGTTGACGTGTGCAAAGATTTGAGTTTAGTTGATGAAGTTGGTAACAAGAAAGTTGCACTGGGGCAACATATTCTTCATGTGGGTAACTTGAAACACTCCTTAAATTTAAGGATATGATTTGAGTGTTTTTCTGATTTCCCACATTGAAAAATTTTCTTAATTTTTTTGGTGGGTTTGTATTGTGGGTGGTGGTTATGTTATGATTTATGAAGATAATCAAAGTCATCGCAAGATGCAATTTTATTTGATAATAGCACGGGCAATTTCAAGTGATTGATCCCTTACTACGCATATGATTCAAAGTGCACACTTTGCTAACTAGAAGATTTATAACCGCAAACTCAAGCTACAATGCGAATATATGAAAAAATCTCAAACTATATAACATATAAAAACTACTGTATGTGTGTATCATATATTGTTCCACTTCAGACCATGCTCTTACAGTCCGAGTTGCCGGGTAGGTCAAAATGCATTCAAGTCACCAACAATTTATTTGTTTTCTCATTCTTAGAGGATGTGGGGGGCTGGCCACCACGGCGTGAGGCCACGGCGGCGCCAACCACACCGTGGCTCGCGTCGTGGGTTTTGGGCTGGTAACTACCAGCCGACGCTATGGTGACGGCGCGAGGCCACGGCTCGCGTCGTCGGATTTTTTAATTTTTTTTAATTTTTTTAATTTTTTTTTGAAAATTTAAAAAAATAGCCGTTGGGTAACGGGTTTTTTTTTCCCGTTTTTTTGACCGTTTGAGGGTGAAAAAAACCCCCTTTTTCATCTTTTTTTCCTATAAATTCTACCTCAAATTACCCACAACTCATACCTTCTTCTACATCTAATTTCTCTAATTTTTCTATCCACCATGAGTCAAAATTCTAACCCAAACCAATACCCGAATCAATGGTTAAACAATTACTTTTCCGATCCTCAAAATCAAATTCCCTCAACTCAACTACCGAATTCGTCTTCTTCGTCTAACCCGAATACTCCCTCATCCGCAACATCTAGCACTTCACGAACATTCGCCAACTATAATCAACTCCCAAATCCATTCACTACCTTCCCACAATCACAACAAAACCCATTTCTTAATGGGATAATTTCATATATACCCAATAAAACTTCATAAATTACATATTTCCCCAAAATACAACTTTTCAATGCATAATGTACAATGCAACTAAAGCATGTTTTGGGGATATATGTAATTTATGAAGTTTTAGTGGGGATATATGTAAATGCCCCATTCTTAATTGTACACCCGAGCAATTTAATATGTGGTTCCAACAATCCCAACAATCACAAATCTTCCAACAATCACAACAATTCCAAACCTTTCCTCAACACTCTTCACAAGAACCCGAAGAACCCGAACAAAACAATGCACCCGAAGAACCCGAAGAACAAGTCGATGCACAAGCGAAGAAAGATTCGAGGAAGAAAAGTGTTGCTAAAAAAAACCCAAAGAACAAAGGCGTGGCCGCGGCTACACAACCACCTCCGAAGTCGGACCGTTCTTTTTGGAGCCAACGTGAGGAAGAAGTTTTGGCCGAGTGTTGGATTGAAGTATCCGAAGACCCGAAGGTCGGGACCGATCAACCACACGATACGTTTTGGTACCAAGTTATGGATTTGTATAACGATCGGCTTAAGGATGAGGGTTTTAAAACTCGAAACAAAAATATGTTGACCGGGAAGTGGACGAATTTGAACCGCGAGGTTCATAGGTTTAATTCGTTTTATGAAAGCGCCAAACTTTTAAGTGGCGAAAATCAAGACGATTTGATGACTCGTGTGATGAGTTTGTATCGAGATGAAAACGGGAACAAGGAGTTTCCACACAAAAGTGCTTGACTTGTTTTGAAAGACAAGTATAAATGGAAAAATCCCGATTCAACTCGAACACGCCGGGCACGAGGGAAGATAGCTGATCAAGATCCGGATCTTTTCAATGACGATGAGATCCCTCGTCCATCCGGTGCTCCAAGAAAGGCCAAGGTTCAACGCTCGACAAGCTCATCCGCTACTTCGGGGTCTCAAAAAGAACAATTGGTGGATATGCTACAACAACAAATGTTATCCGATCGTGAAACTAAAAAGGAGCGATTGGACCGAGAGGTGGCGGCTAGACTAGAAGTGGTTGCACTTCAAAAAAGAAACGAGGATTTGCAAATCCTTCGATTCGACACTACCGGATTAAGTCCACAAGACGCGGCGAGGATCGAGAAGCTCAAAGACGAGGCGCGTGCAAAATATTTTAATTTTTAAGTTTATTTTCGTATTTGTGTTTTTTTTTTTCGGTAAATTTTTTTTTTTTCGTGTTGTTTTTTTTTCTATTAGTAATTGTATTTTTTTTTATTAATGAAAATTTAAGTTTATGTTAATTAATTGTTGAAAAAAAAAAAAAAAGTTGGGTGACGACGACACGAGAATTCTGTGTTAACCAGGGAGGGGGGTTGAGCCATCGTGGGGTGTTTTGATGTCGTGGAAGTAAAAAGTGACGTGACATCACTTTTTGCCCACGACACAAACACAACGGCTCAACTGTACCGCGTGCTCTTAACTATCCAAAATTTGGAACGATGATTAAAAATACTAAAAGTTCTGTTTATTCTCAGTAGCATATTAACAAACACCTGTCGTACTAAAAAAAAATGCAAACAGATGACAACTTTAAATTAAGATTCCATATACCTGGACTTGGTTAGACTAAGTGGGTGTTTGGATGTGCTTATTAAAAATAAGTTATTTATTTTGAAAATTTCATTTTAAAAAATCATCATTTTGAAAACTTCATTTTAAAAAATAGTGTTTGGATTTGATATTCCAGTTTGAAAACACAATAATCAAATAATCATTTTTTTAGTGTTTAGCAAATTTGATTATTTGATAATAAACTCCATTTTGAAAGCTTACTTTTCCGAAACTCCATTTTGAAAATGAAATACGTAGCTCCTCACTAACTTTTTCAAAACTCCATTTTAGAGCTTCTAAACGCAAATAATCACTTATTTCCATTTATTACCTAAACATTTTTTTTAACTTATCTCCATTTTAGAACTAAAATTTGAAGATAATCTCCTCCTAACCGCACATCCAAACACCCTCTAAGCTCCAAACGTTTAAAGTTTTAAGAATCAATGAAAGGTAAAAATATACCTAGATTGTCCAGAAGATAAGCAAATTGTAGGCGTAAGTTGCAATCAAATTATACCCGAAACCTCGAGTTGGTAAAGAAAAGTTTTTATCTATGTGTGAAAGTGAAAGCCTATATAATATATAACTATTTATAATACCCATCTACGTACGATTTTTTTCTAACTATTTACTAATGTATCTTCATCTTTAAAACAAACAAATACTTATTCGCTTCAATTTTGCATATTAGTCTTTACTATTACAATATCAATACATACAATTAGATACAACATAAGCAAAATAAGAGTAAATATGCAGCAATATATTAGTGAAAGATAACTTTTTTCGTGTGCTCATATAAGAAGTTGCCATCTTATTATTTTCATACTACAGTATAATACAGTAGAAATTTTGTAAAATACTCCTATATTTAGGACCATCAAAATTTATTAATTAAAAGAGTTATTAATCAATCAATAAATTAATAATTATTAATTTATATATTAATTAATATTTTATTAATTTATATTAGAATACTTAGTTTACAAACACCTTTCAAGCTTCCACTTAATTATTGTATACAATGCAATAGATGTCGAAGATGTTCTGACTCACCCAGAAGAAAATGTAGTTGCACAGTTGTTGACTGATGAAGAAATTATTGAAAGCGTGATTAGAATTAATAAAGATGACATCGATGAAGAAGATGATGAAAGTTCAACAATGGAGCCCCTTCGCGAAACGAAGCTATTAAAGCGGCAATCACATTAAACAATTTCTTGTTGAGCTATGAGAAAACAACACCAGAAGTTCTTATCATGTTAAGGAAAATTAGAGACGGGATTCAAGGGGAAATTGATTTCTTACAAAAAACAAAAGACAATTAAGTCATTTTTCAAAAAACCTTCATAAATCATTCATGTAATATGCTATATATAAGGAATTATTAATTTATATTTTATATGGGGTCTAAAGAAATTATCAAAAATGTATTATCTTATAATTTTAGCGCATTATTAATTTAGCACCCTATCCCCGAGTCGGGACCGGCAAAAAATATTATCTTAGAGAGTTTATTAAATAATTGAGTATTAATTTATCAAGTTTCTACTGTATATTTATTCAAACACTAAATTATTATATTTCAAAACGCAAAAGCGAAACATGTTGTTTCTTACCTTATGATCTACAGATAATGCCAAGGCTTCTTCCCATCTACATAAAACCGCCCTCGAATCACTACAATTTGATTCATCGTTAGCTTGTTTTCCACCAATTTCGTCGGCATCCTTGAGGAAACAATCAAAAAACGCTTTTCTCTACATTTCTGGACAACTATAATCATTATTATTAGTACCATTTTCGTCATTTCCCTGGTGCGCCATAAGAGGTTCTAATTCCTCTTTGTTAAAAGTATTTAAAGTGATGGTCATATAATATACCGTTGCGAAACTGGTGAAAAATGCTACATAATGGTGTTGAGAGTTCTAGTATAATGTTATGTATGTAACGGGAATTAGTCCCAAACACTCAAATGAGGAAGGTCTTCTATACTTTACACTTGTAGTATAAAAGGTCCCTAGCACCTCATTTGAGTGTGTGTGTTTTCCATTTTCATAGTTTGTAGAGAGAGAAACATTTGTCTTTCTCTCACTAGGAAATCACAACCTTTTGTTTTCTCTTTATTCTTCATCTAATCTAATCTTTCTTTTTGGTTTAATCTTGTTCTTCATCATCTCTATTTCTTGTTCTATAAGTCGTGTGTTACGTCCTACAAGTGGTATCATTCGCCAAGGGATTCGTGGATAGCTCTTGGGTGTTGTCCTTGTTTTTCTTGTGTTTCGTGGTTCATATATCTTCTAAGTTGTTGTGGTAGTGATTTGGTATACTCACTTTGGCTAAAAACACAAAAATTTTGGGTGTTTTGATCATTTTTTGGCTTAAAATCTCGAATTGGTTGGGTTTTGTCCGAGAAAAGTGAGAATTTGATACTATTCCGACAGGTTTCATCGGAAAAGGGTTATATATTCTGACGGATATTCCGACAGAATTCCATCGGAAAAAGGTTTCTTCATTCCGATCGTTATTCCGATAGCCATTCCGATAGGCATTCCGATAGTACATTCCGACAAGTATTCCGATAGTATATTCCGACAGAGCATTCCGACAGATTATTCCGACAGAGTATTCCGACAGGTATTCCGACATGTATTCCGACAGGTATTCCGACAGGTATTCCGACGGACATTCCGACAGGGTATTCCGATATCATTCCGATAGATTATTTCGATCCACATTCCGATAGAATATTCCGATGGGCATTCCGATGGATATTTTGTTCGCGTATTTTTCACACTTAGCCACCATCTAGACTAGTCCCGGCACATAGTTTACACGAAGAATTAAAAAAAAGAGCTAAAATCTTTTAGGTCAAGTAAAATCAAATTTTTAACCTACTAGTTTTTGGCTATTTCTAACTCAATTTCAAAACTTGGCGATACAAAATTTTTTGAGCTTACCGTTTTGTCGGACTGAGGAATTTATTGTCGGACTGAAAAAAAATCAGAAGTTTCGGAATTTCAACAACAACACACACTTTCTACGAATTGAGGTCCTGTTTTTCACACGACTTCTATGATGACGTCTCAACAAGATATTTATGTTGCGGGTACTGAGAATCGTCCACCCATGCCCACCAAGGAGAACTACACTACATGGGCTAGTCGTCTCCTTCGTTATGCAAATTGTAAACCTTTGGGGAAGTTGATTGTCAACTCGATTCAAAAGGGTCCGTATGTTAGAAGAACAATTATTGTGCCTGGGGACCCTGCGAATGCTAACCCAGTGGGTGACTCTAGTCATGAGCAAACAGATGAAGAATTAACTAAAGCTGAACCAAACAACTCGACGCTGATGAACAAGCAATTCAAGTCATTCTTATGTGACTTCCTGAAGATGTTTATGCTGCTGTCGATAGTTGTGAAACAGCACACGAGATGTGGCTTAGGATTCAGAAAATGATGAAGGGCAGTGAAATCGGTTTACAAGAAAAGGAAACTAAGTTGCTTCGTGAATGGGAGAAATTTACGTCTACTGAAGGGGAACTAATTGAACCTTATTATCATCGGTTTTCAACCCTCATGAACCATCTTAGAAGAAACAAACATGAACCTGCACAAATTGCTGCCAACATCAAATTCCTTGATAATCTTCCTTCTGAATGGTCACGATATGTCACTCTTGTCAATCAAACCAAGGATCTTCATGTCGTGGACTACACTCAAGTATATGACTATTTGAAGATGAATCAAGATGAAGATAACGAGGTTAGGGCAGAAAGACGTGCCAAGACACAAGACCCATTGGCTTTTATGGCGAACTCTCCATCATCTATGTCATATCCCATGGTACCCTACCATCAACCCTCATCAAGTAACTTCATGCGTCAACAACAACAACAACAACAACTCACTGCTTATGGATATCAACCTCCTGCTTCTATGAATTACTTACAACAACCCATTGCCTGTTTTGATGATATCACCGATCCTACTCATGATATTAATATTGGTCTTGCCCTACTTGCAAAGGCATTCAAGTTCACCATTAACCCCACCAACAACAATCAGAGAATCTCCTCGAACACTAGAAATAGGCAGATTGCTCAACCTTTCATGAATGCGAATCAAGATCGCCAATTGATAGTTGCTAGAAACACGAGGACTCAGTTTCAACAATATGGTCAGAATGTTGGGCAGACCGTTGGCAATGTAGGAAATCAGTATGGTCAAAACCGTGGTCAAAATCCGGGTGTTCCGAATGCGGGTAATCATAATGGGTTAATAGTTGTGCCAGCGGTTGGTAACCAGATGGGAAACATTGTGGCTGCAAGGGCTGAGAATACTGGTACGGGAAATGAAAACAACAATCGTCAGGTTCAGTGCTACAACTGCAAGGGATTTGGTCATTATGCTAGAGATTGCACAGCCAAAAAGAAGAGGGATGCTGCTTATCTTCAGACTCAGCTTCTCATAGCACAAAAGGAAGAGGCATGGATTCCACTTCAAGCTGAGGAATTCGATCTTATGGCTTCTGCTGCAGAATATGACGAGGAAGAAGAGGTGAATGCCAACTACATCTTGATGGCTAACTTACAGCAAGCATCTACCTCAGGAATGCATGTTGACAGAGCTTCCGTTTATGATTCAGACGGTCCATCTGAGGTACATCCATGCTTTGATGATAAAGATATATATAGTACGTCTAATCAGGAGGAGGAGTATACTGAGATTCTTGAGCCCTACATTGAGACACACGGGGATCAAACGAATAATAGTAATATTAGTTCGAATGAGCCCAGTGTGGACCTTAGTGTGGATCAAGTTGCCCAGCCTACAAACCTTCCTGATGCGGCACATGCGTATTATAAATCTCTATTTGATAAGCTTGCTAAGGATGTTGACCATGCTACGGTGGTTAATAATAAGTTTAGAGAAACTAATGCCAAATTGACCACTGAGCTTGCGGAATATAAGGAACGGGAGAAAAGTTTTGAAATTCATCAGACTAAAATTAAAGAACTTGAACAAGCTCATGCTACATTGGTTTATCAAGAAAAATGCACAACTAAGAAATTAAATGCCTTACATTTAAGTAGTGCTAAAAAGATAAGCGAATTGAATGATGAAATCACCTCTCTTAATAAACTAGCTTTCAACTGAAAAATCTACTATTTTGGATTTAAAAGAAGAACGAAAAAAGCTGAAACATGATTTCAAAATTCGAGAAGATGGGCTTCTTGAGGATTTTTGCAAAGCTCTGGATAGGATTAGAGAATTAGACAACCTTGTAGTAAAACGTGGCCAAACTATGCAGACGATAAATATGCTCGCACCAAAAGTGAATGAGATAAATTACACTCGATACAAATTGGCTTTAGGTTGTCCTCTTCCTCCTAATCTCGGATATCTTAAGCAAGTTCAGGCCACTAATGAAACTTTATATAATGGTAGTGTGCTCTTGTCTGATGAGCATGATCCTCCTAGTGTGCATGATTCTGAGGAAACTACTGATCTTGCAGTAGAGACTCGTTTAAGAATGAAAAAGCTTGATAAAGAAGTGACACCCGTTTATTATCCAAAAGTTAATCCTCTAACTGTTTTTGTTCGGTCTAAAACGAGTACTGAAATGCTTTTGCTCCCATGTGAGGAATTGTTTGATGACCCTCCTAAACCAAGTATCACACGCCGATTTTTAAACGAGCTTAAAGATAACTTTGTCATCCTTAAACGTGTTGCTAATTCCAAAATCACTGGAGGAAATTTTACATCACCTGTTCAGATTGAGGTTTAGAAAATTCTTCAAAATGATATTAATCCGATTATTAATCAAGTTGATGCTCGGTTAGGCAATTTGGAAAACCCTTTTCTAAAAGAATTAGCCAACTTTGTTGAAGACTTTAAATCTTTGACGAAGGAAGCTGATGAATCTCTTGATAAAATCAAAGTTTTGGAAAACGATCTTGAACGCCTCTCTAAAGCACGTGATTATATTGATAGTAGCCCTGTTGAGTTAGGTACATCTATGTCGCATAATGAAAACCTCCAAACTGAGCTTGATCTTATGAGAAAGAAAATGGAATCTTATGTCATTAAAAAGGATAAAGAATTCACCGATCTTTGGAATAAATTTGTCAAAAAATGTGATGAATGCAAATATGACAAGATTTCTTACGAAAAAGCTTACAATGAAATGCAACAAAAAATCGTACGTTTAACAACTCAGTTGGGAGGTGCTCAGGGAACCAATCTGGCTTCTTCAGGGTTAGAGAATGTCAGTGATGGAAATGTTCAGAAGCATAAGGCTAAAATTGCAGATTTTAAATCTGTTGTTGTTTCATATAAGCGGGATGTTGAACAAAGTAAGTCTGTCTATCAGAAACTTACTGATAAAATCTATGAGAACTGTAAGTTAAAAGCCTTATTAAAAGATACGACTTCTGAGCCTAGTACGATTCAAACACCAGCAACCTCGGGACCCACTCGTATTGCTGTGACACCTTTTCCCAAGGTTTCTGGAACGAAAACTGCTGTGATTGCCCCAGGAATATTTCATGTTAGTTCTCCCTCTGTGCCTAGCAAACAACGTAAAGCAAGCGTTAGGACAAAACCAATCACTATAACTCAACCACAAGTCATTGATTTAAAAAGTGCTAATTCTAATAGACACGTGTCTTCTTCTACAGGAATAAACAACTACATTAAGAGCGGAAGACCACAGCCTACGAGCAATACAAGGAATGATAGGGTCCCTTTTGCCTCTAGAAGTAGTCGCCCCAAGATCAATAATGTGGAAGTAGAAGAACACCCTAGGAATTTACCGTTTTTTTAATCATAATCAGAAACTTAATTCATCTGAATGTAATGACTTTAAGCTTGCTATTCGGAATGAAAAATCTGAAGTTATTTGTGCTAAATGTAATAAATGTTTCTTTACTTTTAGTCATGATGCTTGTGGTTTGACTATGAATGGTTTGAATTATGGTGGTTACACTCGAATTGACAAGCTGTCAGTCAGTGAACAACAACGCACTCCTAAGGCTAAGGTGTATGTTCCAAAAAGTACGCACGTAGGGTCCACAGAAAGTCTTGCTAAGCCTAGTAGCCCTAGATTCACCTCTAAATGGTTGCCTACTGGTAGAAATTTTGATTGTAGTGGCAAAATTATCGACACTAGTAGATCTCATACTGACAGTGAAACGTCGGTATGTGAGACGACTTAATTATCATCTAACCCTACAGGAACCTATTTCATCGGTTGCCAAAATATTTTCTTCTCTTATCATTGGCAGGCCGTTGAAATTTGTCTCTGGTGCGTGGACTCGGTCTGTTCCAAACATATGACTGGGAATCGAAGCCTTCTCAAGAACTTTGTATGGCGTTTCATGGGAACTGTTCGATTTGGAAATGATCATGTTGCGGTAATTGTAGGCTATGGTGATCTTCATTGGGGAAATATAATCATCACCAGAGTCTCTTTTGTTGATGGCTTGGGACACAATTTGTTCTCGGTTGGGTAATTTTCTGATTCAGACTTGGAGGTTGCTTTCAGAAGTCATACATGTTTTGTAAGAGATCTTGAAGGAATTGATTTGTTGAAAGGAAATCGTACCATCAACCTTTACACCATTGATCTTTTTCAAATGTCTGCTGCTTCTCCAATTTGTCTCATAGCCTGAGCCACTTCAACAAAGTCATGGTTATGACATCAAAGGTTATCTCATCTCAATTTCGATGCCATCACCCAACTTGCAAAAGATGATATCGTTACCGGTCTTCCAAAGTTTAAATATACAAAAGACCATCTTTGTCCTTCATGTGAGCAAGGTAAAAGTAAGAAGAAGCCTCACAAACCCAAACCTGTTCCCAACTCAACGAATAGGTTACCTCTCTTACATATGGATTTGTGTGGCCCAATGAGAATCAAAAGCATTAATGGAAAGCGGTATGTTCTTGTGATTGTGGATGATTATTCACGTTACACATGGGTTCATTTTCTTGCTTCGAAAGATGAAGCCCATGATGTAATTATTAATTTCTTGAAGAAAACATCAGTGCTACTTCAAGCCCCTGTTATCATTGTAAGAACGGATAACGACACATAATTCACCAATCAGAAACTAAAAAGCTTATTTTGACGAAGTTGGGATTTCTCATCAAACTTCGGCTGTAAGAACTCCAGAGCAAAATTGAGTTGTGGAACGAAGGAATCGTACGTTAGTTAAAGCTGCTCGGACGATGCTTCTCTCCTCCAGTGCACCGTTATTCCTTTGGACCGACGCTATAGTAACTACATGTTATACTCAAAACCGCTCCATTATTCACACCTGTTTCAACAAAACACTTTATGAGATCATTAACGGAAGAAAACCGGATGTTTCATTTTTACATGTCTTCGGTGCACTATGTTATCCGAAGAATGATCGTGAAGATATCGGTAAACTTGAACCTAAAGGTGATATTGGCTTTTTCATTGGGTACTCTTCAACTGCGTGTGCTTATAAGGTTTATAATCGATGGACAAGAAAGGTAATGGAGACTATGAATGTTACCTTTGATGAACTCTCGGGTATGGTCTCTCAGCATAGAAGTTCACATCCCGAGCTTCAAGGTCAGACTTCTGGACACGTAAGTTCAGGACTCGCGCTTCAATTTGCACCGTCAGCAATCTCATCGTTACAACCCTCGAAACGTGACTTGGAAGTGTTATTTGGGCCAATCTATGATGAATATATGGAGGGTCCTTCGTCATTTGGTGTTCCTCAAAATGCCCCGGCTGCACCTGCTACGGTAGTTCCAGAACCACCAATTGCATCTACACAAACGGTATCCGTTTTTGCACCATCTACGTCAACCTCAACCATATTGACTCCAAACATTCCAACCACTTTTCTGACTGCTAACGTAACTCAACAACATTCTCAGCAAATTCCTACTCATGTTCATCTTCAGAATGAAATAGTTGCTGAAAATGCAAACAATGCGATGCTCAATGAACACGAGTTTGTTAATCCATTTGCGGCTTCCACAAGTTCTACTCAGCCTTCAACACCATATGTGGATCCGTCGAGCTCGTATCAAGTTTCTCATACACTTCCACATGAACACAAATGGACTAAGAATCATCCTTTGGTTCAAGTGATTGGCAATCTCTCACGACCAGTCTCAACACGAAATCATCTGCGTACCGACGGTGATATGTGTATCTATGCACTATCAGTCAGCACAATGGAACCAGCAAGTGTGAAAGAAGTAATGATCGATGCATCATGGATTTAGTCTATGCAAGAAGAACTCAGTCAGTTCACCCAACTTGATGTATGGGAGTTAGTACCTCGACCCGACAATATCGATCCCCTTACTCTGAAATGGTTATTCAAAAACAAGATGGATGAGGAGAAAACGGTCATTAGAAACAAGACTCGGTTAGTCGTGAGAGGTTATAAACAACAGGAGGGAATTGATTTCGCAGAATCCTTCGCCCCGGTTGCTCGAATAGAAGCTATTAGGATTTTCTTGGCATAAGCGGCACACAAATCATTCATTGTGTATCAAATGGACGTGAAGACGGCTTTCTTGCATGGGTGATACAATGGTTTTCATTGGGTTTCAGATTAGTTCTCGGAATCTTCTCGAATTGATCACGGTTCAAAGTGGAATAGTTTGTTCTTGGTTACTAAAAAGGGGTTGGTTTGTTATCTATTTTAAACTAATAGCAAGTAAATGTAAATGTCGTTGAGTAAAATTAAATTTTTAAAGATTAAACTAAAATAACGAGTTAAAAATAAATGCTTGAAAACTTAAAGAAAAGATTATAAAAATACTTGAACACTTAATGAAACTAACACTTGAAAACTTTGCAAAAACAAGAAATTAAGTCCGTCGGAACCCCTGGTCGGAATCCCGTCGGAATAGGCTAATCGGAATAAGCTGATCGGAATACATGGAAAATAAGCACTAATCGGAATGTTGCAAAGCTACCCAATCGGAATGTAAAATGATCCCCCGTCGGAATGTTAGAAAACAAAACCAATCGGAATATGCTAAAATTTGAAGTCAGATCGGAATGTGGTAAAACTAGTCAAATCGGAATGCCCAAAACGAATCCAATCGGAATGTTTAACAAAACCCTCAGTCGGAATATCAACAAACACCACCGTCGGGATAACTAACCCTAATCCGATCAATAAGATCGGAATAATGAGATGCAAATCAGAAAGAGCCAAAACCCTTTTCCGATCAAACGATCGGAATAAAGGGGGGTGTGCAGTCGGAATAAGCTGATCGGAAAAGGGATTATACCTTTTCCGATTTATATGGGATTCGAGAAAAAGCTAGGTAATAAGCTGTAAGGAATAAGCCCACACCAAAACTTTGAACGAATCTAAAGTAAAATGGACTAAATAAGCACAAATAACAACTTATCTAAACTTAACATAAGCAATCTTTGAAATCAAACTATAAAAAGATGAACTTTTTAAGAAAACTTTTAGAAAGTAAATAAGCTAAACATAAAAACAAGCCAATAAGCACAAAGATCTCAAAGCTTATTCATATGAAAACTTAAGTAGGCATAAAAAGTTTACCTTTTTAAGCACGAAATCATTAAGAACAACACGGATCAAATAGATTTCGCACCAAAAGTAAACTAAAATCAAAGGAAGGTAGAAAGAGCTGAAAGATTAAAAGCTTAACTTGAACTTGATTAATGAAATCAACAATACACAAAGGTATAATCTTGAAAGATTAAAAGAAAGAAAGATGAAAACTTAGTGAGAAAAAGTTGAGAACTTTCTCTCTCTAAAACTAGAGAGAAAAATGAAAAATGAAAAATGAAAAACTAAACTAAAATACTAACTAACTCCCAAAATTGTGAAGAGAAGTCCTATTTATAGGCGTTTGCTTGTGGGCTTGTGAATGGGCTTCTCTTCTTCTTTCTTCTTTAGTCTTTACGTTTCTTTAAATAAACGTTTCCGACTTTTGATTTTGAGAAGTGCCGGTGAATAATTCCAACTCGTCTTTTAATTTCTTGTTTAATAGACTCGAGTTCTTCGACATATATGAATCTTCCATCTTTGGCCCTTTTCTTTGATAAATCTTCAAATAGGCACAATGACTTTAAATCTTTTGCATCTCTTGGATAATAGACTTCGTCTTGAGTCTTTTTCTGCGATAAAACCCGTGCAATCCCATGTTTTCTTCAATATTCATCCGGTTGACTCTGAAAACATAATAAACACAAAAACCACGCATAATTCCAAACAAATGATATTAAATACGTGTTTTCGTCTCGTTTTAGCCAGAAATAAGTGGTAAAAGGATGGGTATTTTCACACCTATCAAATCCCCTACACTTAACCATTGCCATGCCCTCATGCAATGCTTAGTGATAAAGCAAATTTACACTTTTCTCATAATCAATCAACCTTGGCCTTATTAAAATACCACTAAACAAAAATTAAAGTACTAAGAGAAATTAAAATCTTTAAAGTAAACAAAAGGATAGAAAACCATTTCACTTGAAAATAGCTATATGGAAATAACTTGCAAAGAGATCAAGGACTTACATTAGGGCTTTGGTGCTGCGAAGATTTATCACCCTCAAGTTTCACGTTCCCCAAACTAAGCTTAAAAACGAGATCATTGTTATTATAAGTTAGCAAATCAAACACTTACACACATGGCTTAATTATATGCTTAAACTCCCTTATTCCTAGGTGTATCTCTTATATTTTATTTTTGTCTTAGAATGATCATGAAGATGCATTTTTGGACTTATTGCGATAGTTTATTTAAGCTGAAAGCAAAGTAGGACGATTTGATCAATAGTTAGCTATAGGACAAAATCTCTTAAAACTGCTTCTCGGGATATCAAAAAGTTCATATCTTGGCATAACTCGGTTCACGATTTGAGACCTTTCTCGGGCCGATATTTGGCATGTACTTCATACTTCATATCTTGAGAGACGCTCTTGAGATAATGGTCTTCTCTTCGTTAATAGAGTTTCTTCACTTGGAGACTTTTGAGGGGTACTCCAACTTTGTTGACCACGACTTCATGATTATTTCTTCAATCGCTAATTGGGATTTTGAGATACAACGATCCGCCTCCTTTTCGGACTTGGATCTATTTATCCTCATACCTTGTTAGGGTCTTTTCGGATAGACTTCTCCATGATCTTTATGGGAGTTGATTGCTTTTCGTCGTGAGTCTTGATCCTTCATATTGACTTTGGGAATAATGCTTTTCACATCACCTTGGATCTTTAGCAATACGATTGAATCCTCATGCCTTGTTAGGGCCTTTTTGGACTCGCCAATCTTCGCGCCCCGCTTCATAAGTTATGCCGTGGCTATGAACTCTTATCATTACCGAGCAACTTTTAAACGATCTTGGGCTAGAAGCTAAGTAACTTTTCAAATCGTACGACCTTACTTATTGCAGATAAATTATTAGCAAGTGATGGGAGAATAGGCAAATAATTACACCAAGTGAGCTTGTGCAAGAATACCGACTTATAATTGACTCTATCATTTCTCTTCCTCCACAATTTAAAATCTCAAGTAATGAGACTCGTGGATGCTTAACCTAATAAACCAATTAAGGTCTACATGGTTAAGGATACTAGCTAGAATAAACTTGGATAAGTCTATTCGGGTTGAGTCAAAATAATCGCAACGGGCCTAATATGTCAAAGATTTCAAAACTAGCTACACCACTTTATTAATATTTTTGACTTTATTGCGGGATATATACATATGAAAGCAACGATAAAAATTTAAAAATTACGACTAAATGGCCAAAGTTAATAAAAAATTTGAAAAATGTTGAAAAATATGATTTTCCGGTTAAATGAAGGCATTTTCATAGAAAAGTCCACTTAAAACTTAGATAGAAGTCCCCCTACACTTAAGATAAACATTGTCCTCAATGTTTAAGCATGTGGGAAAAGTCTCCCCTACACTTATGACATTGTGCACGTTGGTTAAATCAAGCTAAGGAAGAGACGACTAAAGTGATCAATTTCAAATGTGAGTATGAAGAAAATTGAATCACGGTAGTTGAGAGATAGAACCGGATTTCGGATAACACGGGAGCACGGTTCTTCAAAGGTTCCAAAAGTGCATTCATCCCTGCAATCACATCACCACACAAACACAAACACAAACACCTATAGAGGTCCCCCTACACTTAGGAGGTTAAAACAGAAAAGGATAGATACTCGGGCTGCCTCCCGAGGAGCGCTTGTTTTTGATAACCGAGTCACGAGCCTGACTCGACCCAAATTAGTTCATGGGAAACGTGGTGAGGGATGGAATCATCTCATGAGAGATGTCCTCACCAAAGTACAACTTCACTCGTTGGCCATTCACCTTAAAATTAGGTCCATTAGGTTGAGCGAGCTCGAGAGTACCATATGGAAAAATTTGGGCAATGGTGAATGGGCCGGACCAACGAGATTTCAGCTTGCCCGAAAAGATTTTCAACCGAGAGTTAAAGAGTAAAACTTTGTCTCCAACTTGGAACTCTCGGTTTTTAATCTTAGAGTCGTGAATGAGCTTAGTCTTCTCCTTATAGATCAAAGAATTTTCATAAGCCTCATTCCGGAGTTCATTGAGCTCATTGAGTTGGATCTTGCGTAGGTCACCAGCTTTGTTGATATCGAAATTAGCCCACTTCAAGGCCCAGTAAGCCTTGTGCTCCAACTCAATGGGGAGGTGGCATGCTTTCCCGTACACGAGACGATATGGCGTACAACCAATCGGAGTCTTGTAAGCGACACGGAAAGCCCACAGAGCATCATCAAGTTTATCGGCCCATGAGGCACGATGCTCTCCCACGGTTCGTTCAAGAATTCGCTTTAATCCTCGGTTAGAGATTTCAGCCTGGCCATTAGTTTGTGGGTGGTATGCGGTGGAAAGACGATGATTTACACCATACTTAGCCATGAATCTTGCAAATTGGTCATTGCAAAAATGAATCCCGCGATCATTAATAATGGCACGAGGCACACCGAATCTAGCGAAAAGCGATTTCAAAAAGTTACAAACCACCCTTGCGTCATTAGTAGGTAAAGCTTTGGCTTCAACCCATTTTGAGACGTAGTCAACGGCTACAAGGATGTATTTGTTTCCTTTAGAGGAAGGGAATGGCCCCATAAAGTCGATACCCCAAACATCAAAGATTTCACATTCTTGAATGAAATTCTGAGGCATCTCTTCTTTATGTGTGATCTTGCCTTCTTTTTGGCAAGCATCACAACGTTTAACCATCTCGTGGGCATCACAATAGATGGTGGGCCAATAAAATCCCGAGTTAAACACTTTTTTGGCGGTGTAGTTGGGACCAAAGTGACCACCGGTGGGTCCTTTGTGGCAAGCGTCAAGGATTTCTAAAGCTGCCGGTCCATCAACACATCGGCGAATAATCAAATCGGCACATTGTTTGAATAGATACGGGTCATCCCAAAAGTAAGTCTTAATGTCTTTGAAGAACTTCTTCTTTTGTTGGGATGTTAGCCCGTCAACGAGAATTCCAACCGCCAAGTAGTTTGCAATGTCCGCAAACCACGGGGTTTCATCAGAAGTCGAAATTGATAGACATTAAGGTCTCCAGGGGAAAAGAATCATTGATTTCTTTGTTCGGATGATCCCCTTGATAAGGATCCTCAAGTCTACTGAGATGATCCGCGGCTAGGTTTTCAGCTCCTTTCTTATCGCTAATTGCGATTTTAATTTCTTAGAGTAGCAAAACCCAGCGAAGAAGTCTTGGTTTGGAATCTTGCTTAGTCAACAAGTACTTCAACGCGAAATGATCGGTATAAACGATGGTGGTAGAAAGGACAAGATAGGGGCGAAGTTTTTCAAAAGCATAGACAACAGCTAAAAGCTCTTTTTCGGTTGTCGTGTAATGCAATTGAGCCCCCGTCATTCTCTTGCTAGCATAATGGATTGGTTGGAAGTATTTGTTCACTATTTGGCCCAAAACCGCTCCAATAGCATAGTCGCTAGCATCGCACATCAACTCAAAGGGAAGCTCCCAATTAGGGGTAACCAAGACCGGTGCTTTAGTTAGCTTATCCTTAAGTAAGTTGAAGGCTTCAAGACACTCTTTGGAAAAGATAAAAGGAGTATCTTTTTCCAAGAGGTGGGTCATCGGGCGAGCGATTTTAGAAAAATCTTTGATAAAGCGACGGTAGAAGCCCGCATGACCGAGGAAACTTCTCACACACTTCACGGTTGAAGGTGGAGGCAACTTAGCGATAACATCGACTTTAGCACGGTCCACTTCAAGACCGACTTTGGAAATTTTGTGTCCTAGCACGATGCCCTCTTTTACCATGAAATGGCATTTTTCCCAATTAAGAACAAGGCGAGTGTCTTCACATCGCTTAAGCATACGTTCTAAATTGGCAAGGCAAGCAGAGAATGAATCGCCGTAAACCGAGAAATCATCCATGAATACTTCCATAGTTTCTTCAACCATGTCATGGAAGATAGCCATCATACACCTTTGGAACGTCCCAGGAGCATTGCATAAACCGAAAGGCATGCGTTTGTAAGCAAATGTTCTGTAGGGACAAGTGAATGTGGTCTTTTCTTGGTCCTTGGGATCGATGGGAATTTGAAAAAACCCGGAGAAACCGTCTAAAAACAGTAATAGTCATTACCGGCTAGACGCTCGAGCATTTGATCCATGAAGGGAAGAGGAAAGTGATCTTTTCTCGTGGCATCATTGAGCTTGCGATAGTCGATACAAACTCTCCACCCAGTAACGAGACGAGTGGGAATCAACTCGTTGTGTTCATTGGGAACAACGGTTATTCCGCCCTTCTTGGGCACACAATGGACGGGACTTACCCAAGGCGAATCCGAAATAGGGTAAATCAAGCCGGCATCAAGAAGTTTGATAACTTCTTGTTTGATGACGTCATGAATACGAGGATTAACCCTTCTTTGGCTCTGGATTGCGGGTTTAAAGTCATCTTCCATGAGAATCTTGTGAGTACAAAAGTTTGGATCAATTCCGCGGATATCGGAAATTTTCCAAGCAATTGCCTTCTTATGATCTTTAAGCACGGCGATGAGGCGAGATTTCTCTTCTTCTTTCAAGTCCTTAGCAATGATGAAGGGCGACTTGTTGTTGTCTTCAAGGAACACATACTCGAGATGGGGCGGCAACTCCTTAAGTTCCAAATCCGGAGGATTTTCGATGGGAGGCGGATTCAAAGTCGGTGCATCGATAGCAATATCCTTGGGAGATGGTGGAGAAATATTGTCTGCTTTGAGAAGGTTCTCAATGAGGCGAAGATCTTCATCCCAATCGATGGGAGAATCGTCATGTTCTAAGTTCACATCTCCCATGGTGGCTTCCAAATATTTCCAAAGGAAATCACTTTCTCCAAATAGAGATAGTGATGAGTCAATAGAGGAAACGGTCTCAACATTGGGAAGAGAGGTAGGAATACTTTTACAAGCATCTTTGAAGTGTTCTTCACAAGCCTCATCAAGAACATCAATACAATTAACACTCTCGTATGAATAAGGCTGTTTAGAAAGCTTTCGCATGTTAAAAACGATTTTATCGTCACCCACTCTCATGATAAGCTCACCCGCTTCTACATCGATGAGAGTGCGACCGGTCCTCAAGAATGGACGACCAACAATTAATGGCACACGAGGGTCCATATCGTAGTTGACGACAACGAAATCGGCAGGAAAAGTGAATTTGTCGACTCCTACAAAAACGTCTTCGGCTATCCCCACTGGATAAGCAACCGTACGGTTAGCTAATTCCAAAGTCATTTTGGTGGGGACTAGCTCAGGGAGAGATAATTGCTTCCAAACGCTTAGAGGCATT
The DNA here is from genome assembly GCA_025667525.1 of Glebionis coronaria. Classification (NCBI taxonomy): domain Eukaryota; kingdom Viridiplantae; phylum Streptophyta; class Magnoliopsida; order Asterales; family Asteraceae; genus Glebionis; species Glebionis coronaria. Next base: position 415,293,741 of record CM046882.1, on the reverse strand, counting down.
AAGTTAATACTGGCACCTAGATCGGCTAGGGCCATGCAATTCTCTACTCCCGGGAAGTTGCAAGGGATTAAGAAACGACCCGGATCACCAAGCTTGGTTGGCAATTTCCTTAAGAGCACTGCAGAGCAATTCTCATTAAGTTGGGTGTTAGCAATATCAAGAAGCTTCTCCTTGTCGCTAAGAAGATCTTTGAACATTTTTGCGTATTTAGGCATGTGAGCGAGAGCCTCAGCAAAGGAGATGTTGAAATTCAATTGTTTAAACATTTTGAGGATGTTCGAAACCTGAATATTGTCCTTGCTTTTGAGCTTCTCTTTCCGCAACCTTGAGGGATAAGGTATATCGGAAGAAGAGGAAGTATTTGGGAGAATAGGATCACTCACATCCTTGGGTGGAGGAGGGGTAGAAGTAAGAGGTGGAGAAATTGGAGAAGTAGAAGGATGAGGAATAGGAGCAGGTAACTCGTTTTCCTTAGTCACAATCACCGGTGGAGGTATAGGAAGCTCGGGTTCCTTGGTACCTTTGCCACTGCGAGTGGTGATTGCTTTCATCTCCCCTCTTGGATTCGCAACGGTGTTACTCGGAAGAGTACCCGAAGAAGAGGGTTGATTACCTTGGAAGAAACTAGCCATCATGTTCTTTAAGTCATTCGTTTGACTTGCCAAAGTGTTTCTCATATCACCTCGCAGATCATTCCCTTGTTTCACCATGTCTTCTTTCAAGTTGAGCACTTCCCGATGGAGATTGTCCACGATCACATCATTAGTCCTCATGTAGGTTCCAATATCTTGGTGTAATGCGGTGGGTTGGTTCGGAGGAGCATTGTAGGTGGGTGGTTGATAAGCAGGTTGTTGGTAAACTTGGTTGGTTCTTTGAGGTAGATATGGTTGTTTATGAGGTGGTTGGTATGGTGCACGAGGTTGTTGTTGAGGAGGGCGATTGAGGTTTTGTTGTTGGTTTGGGTTGTTAGGAGGAAAACTGGGCGGGGAAAGAAAGTTGTTTGAGCGGTAGCTAAGCAAGTTGCGGTCACCTTGAGGGCGAGCTTGGTAAGCGGCCGGAGGATAGGTACCGTATGCTGCATTAACATTCTCAGAAGGATAGTCTTGGGTGGCGGTACAAGTGGTGTAAGAGTGAGGACCCCCGCATATTTCACATGGTTGGCTAACAACATTGACTTGAGCGTCTTGAGCGTTTTTAGCGTTGATGCTGTTGGTGTTGTTAGCGGTGTGGGTAACAAGCGATTCAAGAAGCGTAGTAATTTTGTCAAGTCGCTTGTCGTTGTCACTAGTACTAGCATTAGCGGCATTTGTCCGAACACTCTTGGTTTGCACACGAGACTTATTTTCAATAATATCCCAAACGGCATTGGAAGTCTTAACCAAAATATTACCCCCCGAGGCACTGTTTAGTGAATCTTGGTCATTCATGCTTAAACCATTATAAAAAGTATTAATTTGGTGCACTTTGGTAAAACCATGTTGTGGGCACTTTCTTAAAAGATCTTTGAAACGGTCCCAAGATTCACTAAAAGAATCATCGTACTTTTGTTCAAAATTAATGATTTCATTCCGCAAAGCGGTAGTACGAGAGGGTGGGAAAAATTAGTTTATAAACTTGGTCTCCAAATCCGTCCACGTCAGAATACTTTGTGGCGGTTCCTTTGCAAGCCAATGCCGGGCTTGTCCCTCTAGGGAGAAAGGAAAAAGTTGTAAACGGATTACCTCTTGTGGAACACCATTGAATTTGATCGTATTCGTGAGTTGCAGGAACCTTTTGATGTGGTCATGAGGATCATCAATGGTACGCCCCAAGAATGGTTGAGCAGAGACCATCTGGATAAAGCCGGATTTGAGCTCAAAGTTGTTGGCTGCAATCACGGGTATGAAAATTGGATCATTGTTGCCCTCCCCATGTGCTTGTAAGAATTCAATCATAGGGCGATTGTCCGGTAAAGGTTCATTGTTGTTTTTATTATTATTGTTGAGAGGTGGATTGTTATTGTTGTTATTGTTTTGAGGTGGGTTATTGTTGTTGTTGTGTACACCGGCCATGTCTAAGTCTTCGAGAGGCTCGGGCTCTTGATAAGACGTTGATCGTGTACGCATGTACCTGCAAAAGAACTAACAAGGCAAAAACAAAGCAGAAATATTTTTGGTTTTTATGTTTTTTAAGTTTTAGGATTTTTGAAAATTTTATATTTTTTAGGGTTTTTGAAAATTTTATGAAAAAGTAACGTTCACGGTGAACGGATCCCAAAATCCAAGTTCTCACAAAAAACTGTTAATCTTAACGAGAAGAGCCGGCAACGGCGCCATTTGATACAATGGTTTTCCTTGGGTTTCAGATTAGTTCTCGGAATCTTCTCGAATTGATCACAGTTCAAAGTGGAATAGTTTGTTCTTGGTTACTAAAAAGGGGTTGGTTTGTTATCTATTTTAAACTAATAGCAAGTAAATGTAAATGTCTTTGAGTAAAATTAAAGTTTTAAAGATTAAACTAAAATAACGAGTTAAAAATAAATGCTTGAAAACTTAAAGAAAAGATTATAAAAATACTTGAACACTTAATGAAACTAACACTTGAAAACTTTGCAAAAACAAGAAATTAAGTCCGTCGGAACCCCTGGTCGGAATCCCGTCGGAATAGACTAATCGGAATAAGCTGATCGGAATACATGGAAAATAAGCACTAATCGGAATGTTGCAAAGCTACCCAATCGGAATGTAAAATGATCCCCGTCGGAATGTTAGAAAACAAAACCAATCGGAATATGCTAAAATTTGAAGTCAGATCGGAATGTGGTAAAACTAGTCAAATCGGAATGCCCAAAACGAATCCAATCGGAATATTTAACAAAACCCTCAGTCGGAATATCAACAAACACCACCGTCGGAATAACTAACCCTAATCTTATCAATAAGATCGGAATAATGAGATGCAAATCGGAAAGAGCCAAAACCCTTTTCCGATCAAACGATCGGAATAAAGGGGGGTGTGCAGTCGGAATAAGCTGATCGGAAAAGGGATTATACCTTTTCCGATTTATATGGGATTCGAGAAAAAGCTAGGTAATAAGCTATAAGGAATAAGCCCACACCAAAACTTTGAACGAATCTAAAGTAAAACGGACTAAATAAGCACAAATAACAACTTATCTAAACTTAACATAAGCAATCTTTGAAATCAAACTATAAAAAGATGAACTTTTTAAGAAAACTTTTAGAAAGTAAATAAGCTAAACATAAAAACAAGCCAATAAGCACAAAGATCTCAAAGCTTATTCATATGAAAACTTAAGTAGGCATAAAAAGTTAACCTTTTTAAGCACGAAATCATTAAGAACAACACGGATCAAATAGATTTCGCACCAAAAGTAAACTAAAATCAAAGGAAGGTAGAAAGAGATGAGAGATTAAAAGCTTAACTTGAACTTGATTAATGAAATCAACAATACACAAAGGTATAATCTTGAAAGATTAAAAGAAAGAAAGATGAAAACTTAGTGAGAGAAAGTGGAGAACTTTCTCTCTCTAAAACTAGAGAGAAAAATGAAAAATGAAAAACTAAACTAAAATACTAACTAACTCCCAAAATTGTGAAGAGAAGTCCTATTTATAGGCGTTTGCTTGTGGGCTTGTGAATGGGCTTCTCTTCTTCTTTCTTCTTTAGTCTTTACGTTTCTTTAAATAAACATTTCCGACTTTTGATTTTGAGAAGTGCCGGTGAACAATTCCAACTCGTCTTTTAATTTCTTGTTTAATAGACTCGAGTTCTTCGACATATATGAATCTTCCATCTTTGGCCCTTTTCTTTGATAAATCTTCAAATAGGCACAATGACTTCAAATCTTTTGCATCTCTTGGATAATAGACTTCGTCTTGAGTCTTTTTCTTCGATAAAACCCGTGTAATCCCATGTTTTCTTCAATATTCATCCGGTTGACTCTGAAAACACAATAAACACAAAAACCACGCATAATTCCAAACAAATGATATTAAATACGTGTTTTGGTCTCGTTTTAGCCAGAAATAAGTGGTAAAAGGATGGGTGTTTTCAAACCTATCAATGGGCCGTTAAAAGAAGATGTGTATGTATGTCAAACTGAAGGTTTCATCAATACCGAACATCCAAGCCATGTCTACAAGTTGAAAAAGGCAATTTATGGTTTAAAACAAGCACCGAGGGCATGGTACGATGAATTATCATCATTTCTTCTACAAAATCACTTCAGCAAAGGAACCATTGATCCAACGTTGTTTATCAAGCACTACGGCAACGACATCTTGGTGGCTCAGGTCTATGCAGATGATATTATATTCGGTTCTACTAACCCAAAATATTCCATATTATTTGCCGACCTTATAAAAAGTCGATTCAAAATTTCCATGATGGGGGAAATGACGTTTTTTCTTGGTCTCCAAGTTCACCAATCCACCCATGGTATTTTCATAAATCAGTCCAAGTATGTGCTTGAGATTCTAACGAAATTTGGCATGGAAAACTATGATCCTATTGGTACTCCAATGGAAACTAAACACAAGCTTGATTTGGATAAGAAAGGGACATTTGTAGATGCTACAAAATACCGAAGCATGATCGGGTCCCTTATGTACTTAACCTCAAGCAGACCGGACATTGTGCATGCTACTTGTTTATGTGCTCGGTACCAGCCGAAGCCAACCGAGAAGCACCTCAAGGAGGTTAAAAGGATCTTTCGTTATCTCCGGGGAACCATTAACATGGGTCTCTGGTATACGAAGGATTCTGGTTTTAATCTCACTTCAGATGCCGACTATGCAGGGTGTCATGATACATTCAAGAGCACTTCTGGTGGAGCACAATTCTTAGGCGAGAAGCTAGTGAGCTGGTCATCAAGAAAACAAGACTGTACGGTGTTGTCCACCGTGGAAGCAGAATATGTGTCTCTATCCGTGTGTAGTGCTCAAGTCCTTTGGATGAGAACACAACTTATGGATTATGGCTTTCACTTTAACAAAGTCCCTATTTATTGTGATTCACAATCATCCATAGCCATATCCTGCAACCCGGTCCAACACTCCAAGACCAAGCACATAGCTGCCCGATTCCATTTCATAAAGGAGCATGTGGAAAGAGGAACGATCGAACTGTATTTTGTCAAGACGGAATACCAACTAGCCGACATCTTCACCAAAGCTCTATCTCAAGACAGATTTGAATTCTTGGTTCGTCGACTTGGTATGCGTAGTTTCACTCCAGATGAACTTGAACGTCTTGCACATTCACAGTAATCTTGTATATATCTATCAGAAAATCAAAATACAAAATATAAAACCGATAAAAACAAAATAAAAAATGAGAAAATATTTCAAAAATACCAAAAATATTCTTCTCCGACATGTCTCTCAGCATCGATAATATGGACGTACTTAGAAATGTCGCTCAATAACGACACGGGTACGTACATAAAGTTCGAATGAGAGTTCAAATGTTTTCAAAACATGTCTTACCTACTTTCTTCTCATAATGGCTTATAGTCACATGCCAGACTATAACCTAGTCCTCAAAGAAAGGAAAGTCTTTGACTTATCCTCAACAACGAGAAGTTAATTTTTCTCGGTTATGGGCTTATATCAAAACATTTGAAGTTTTAAGCTCATGAACACAAGGAAAATGTTCATTTATGTACATTGTTCCTTAACAACGGGAAAGTAAGTTTTTTCGGGTTTTTGTGCATAATTTTTCAAAGTATTTCAAAACTGTGTGCTCATATACTCCCCTAATTTTAATTAGAATTTTTTTTCGAGGGGGAGTACAACCTTTCATGCAACATTATTCTCTCCATGTTTCATCACTAGTTTCACAAAAATTTCAATGTCATGCAATTTTTGAGGGGGAGAATAGTGATTAAAATGTGTTATCTTGGATAAGATCTTTGATATAAGTGCTTTCTCTTCCTAATATGTGCAAAAACCTTTCCTTTTATGATGCACATATGTAGGGGGAGCGTTTTGGTGATACAAAAAAAACCTTCAAGGTGTAAACACTGATTTCATCAACACCTTGACTGCTTTTTCAACAGGATTTTCTGGTTACGATATCTATACCCTTCAACACATTAATTCACGACGGTATTGGTGTCAAAAGGTGGTTAGGTGTTCGTCCTATGATCCAACCGGAACCGGAGGGATCTTCCCAGGGAAAATCCATTAGAATTTAGATGTCCTTAGGAAAGATGGAGTAGTTGAGTGTACGGGAAAAGTGCCGACTAATGACTTAAGCTAGCACTGGAACAATCACAACAAGGTGCTAGTTATGACGTCTTGGTAAGCATTGAAGGGGTTGAAGAATGAAAAAGAAATGTAAGGATAAATGGTGTAAAGAAAGAAGCCCTCTATACAACTTAGACAGAAACTGGGTCAATACATCTATTATCAGAATCACTTTGATGATTTCTGATACTGAAGACAAAACATCATGGACCCAGTGATGTAATGCACAACCATTCCTAGCCTACTCAAGCTTCTCTCAAAAGAAGTTTGTTTTATTGTCACGGAGTTCAACTCATTTCTATCAACTTTCTCACTCCGAGATAGTAGATATTGAAAAGGTGGCAGTCTGCTCCAGCCTCCGATCACCAAATAAACGTGCACTTATAGAGTCTAGAGCCAACGAGATTCATCAAAAATCTCATTAGGACAATTATTCCATATATCAATTGTTGTTCATCACTAGAACACAAGCGATAATTTACAAAGTCCTACGCTATATCCTTGTGGTATTGCTAGAACATTCAGAGTGATACTCTCTAGTAGTCACAGTGATGAACGGAAATCCTTCCAGTGTCGACATCAAACAACACTGCGGTAGGTCATATGTAAGATTCAATTGAATTAAACATATGCTAACTGGAAAGCAATAGTGGTTTGATTCTATTTTGATTCAAAATTGTTCCAGGTATCTACGTAATATCTTTATGATCTTGCCAGAACATTCAGAGTAATACTTTTTAGTATTTACAGTGACGAATGGAAATCCTTCTAGTGTCATCATCAAACAGCACTGCGGTAGGTAACTTGTGCGATTCTATATGAATCAAACTTGTGTCAACTGGAAAGCAACAATGGTTTGATTCTTAATTGATTTAAACTTGTTCCAGGAAATTGAATTGACGACTTAATCAGCAGAATGGAACTGCATGATTCACTCCTTACTTTGAATTATCTTTCGATATATTCAAGTATTGAGAACGGCTACCACAGCCGGAAACCCTGTCAAGGAAGTTCTTTGAACTTACCTAATCACAGGTACAATATTCGTACTGTATAACGAGAAACCGGAGGAATGCAAACGATGGCGTAACCTCAAGAGTCGTAATTCGAGACCACATGCTCATGTAAATGAAGAAAGCTCAAGAACATCTAAAGACAAAGACTTCCGCTACTCTGATAATCAAGGGAGATTGTTAACTAGCTTTCAAGACAACACAAAATATGAGTATGTGGGGAAAGACACAAGAACACAAGCTGGCAAAGTTTCAAGATCAAGTCAAGGCAAAGATCAAAGATCCAAGATCACAAGTCATTAAAGGAACTATGAAGGAACTCTCAAGACATCGAGCTTCACAGTCAACAACATCAAAGAAGTGAAGTCACATATTACATGACCACCCCTTAGGGGGAGATTGTTAGAAGTATTTAAAGTGATGGTCATATAATATACCGTTGCGAAGCTCGTGGAAAATGCTACATAATGGTGTTGAGAGTTCTAGTATAATGTTATGTATGTAACGGGAATTAGTCCCGAACACTCAAATGAGGAAGGCCTTCTATACTTTACACTTGTAGTATAAAAGGCCCCTAGCACCTCATTTGAGTGTGTGTGTTTTCCATTTTCATAGTTTGTAGAGAGAGAAACATTTGTCTTTCTCTCACTAGGAAATTACAACCTTTTGTTTTCTCTTTATTCTTCATCTAATCTAATCTTTCTTTTTGGTTTAATCTTGTTCTTCATCATCTCTATTTCTTGTTCTATAAGTCGTGTGTTACGTCCTACACTCTTGTAAAGCAGTATGAACAAAGGTACTACAACGGTTTGCAACCTGAGGGTAGTTTGCACTCTGAGGATATTTGCAACCTGAGCAATAAGATTAAAAAATAATAAGTAAATTGGATTAAAATGCCCTAGATGTCGAAGATCGACGAAAGTAGAAACACATTTTTCACGTCGTGTGTTTCATAACGTTTTTGCAATTAAGAGTTCAGACTTACATTACACGGCGACTTAGATAGTTGCAAAGTATAAACTCAAAAGTAAATCGTCCTTTAGCTCATTACATGTCCTGAATTTTGTGCACTACGATAAAACTGCCTGATGGCGTGATTTTTATAGCATCTTATTAGTAGATAACTCATCATACAGGTTATCATCTATACAGGTAAAGCTGTTAGCACATAATGAATAGCTCAGAGAAAGATTTTGCTTACCGAATCTCCACCGGATCTGTTGTTGGTTCTCTCTCCTACTAGATTTTCTGATACCTATAAACGATATTCTCCAATCTCCACACTAAAAAGAACATAGTTATTGAGCACTTATACGATTAGAAGTGAGATAAGTAGTTAATATTGAGATATAGAGCACACAAATTGATATAGATTAATGTTGATCTTGAACATAACTACATTATATACAATGCATGTAATTAATTAATTATGAGTTCATGACATGCTGATGCATTGGCACACAGTCTGAAGTTACACAGGCAAGTATAAACGGGTTTAAGGATTATAGAACCACTTTATCCAAGTTAGATTTTAGCTTTTGTGTAGATCCAAGCATATTATAGAAGCTTTTTGTCCTTAAAGATTAGTTACTTTTTTGTTTATGAGAATTAGGTCTTCCAAAAGCGAGTTAATTTCTTGCTAAACTGTCAAAGTACACCCACCTATAACTCTATGCATAGTATCTTCCAGTTCTGCTACACTCATTTATGTGTAGGACAACTTTTGAGTTTTGGGGTCTACTACACTCTGGGGGCTGCAAATATATGTGAAAGTCTCTTGCACGTTTCACTAATGACAGTTTTTGGGATATATATGTGAGAGTGTGCTACAAATCTAAGCGCTTCAAATGGTCTGTTGATGCACATCTTTTTTTTGGGTAAAGTTTTTGCATATCTATGTGAGTCTGCTGCAATTCTAAATGCTACTTCTACAAATGGTTCACTAATGACAATCATCTCTCATATTCTTACAGTGTTCTTTTGCTTAATTTAGCTATTAAAGGGGTGTTGTTTCGGCTTATATAGCCGGCTTATGGCTATACATAATCACAATAACACTTTTACAAAAAGATACTTAAATTTGATAAGAAAACCATTTTCAATCAGATGACTAAGTTTTTGAATAACACAACCTGGGTGTATAACAGGTGACAAATTCCAATCCTGCCATATTCAGTTACTTATTGTCACTAAAATCTAACTGAATTTAACTCTTTTTTCTCTAATAACCTATCAAATTAACCTCATTACTTATAACTATAGCTCTTACCGATTAAAAGGTACATTGATCTTACAATAGGCCAACGGAGCGTCGAAAAATCGTGTTAGAACCATATGACTAAGAGAATCTGCAAGTAACTTTAAAGGTATCTGGATCTACCTTACGACTCCTATCCTTGGTACACCAACTGGAATCTTCCTGAGGAAAAATGGAAATGATTCTAATACACTTCAAGAACATAGTTTTAGAAGATAATTAAAAACTCATGTAATATCATTAATTCAATATCGACACTCATAAGAGTGTCACGTTTTTAACTGCTGCCCTGGACTATAGCAAGAATCAACATAAATATGCAAACCACCTCGTCAAAATCACGAGCTTCTATGCTTGGAGACGGGTCAAATTCATTATGATCATACCAGTCCTAAATGTACAAAATTACATACGCGAGGTCAACAAACTATGTAACTTAGAAGCAGATATTGACAACATGTATGGAACACAATCATTAATCAACATATAGAAAAATTAGTGATACAAATGAATGCTGTTACAATGGTAAGAGCACAAGGAGTCCTTGAGCCATGGCTTGGTGTCATGGCACAAAAAGTGCTGCCACATCAGCATTTCTCCCACGGCACCAGTTTTTCCCACGGCACCAGTTTTCACTAGTAACCCTGAGCCGTGGGAAAACTGGTGCCGTGAGATTTTTTTTAAATAAATAATAATAAATATTTTAAAACTAAATTAAAATTCATTAAAATAAAATTTATTAAAATTAAAAAACGGTTACATGAACTTAAACATTACATAAAATTAAACATGACATAAAAAAACACAAACTAATCTTCGTCATCCCATAGGTGCTCGAAACACCAGTTTTAAAAGGGTAAAAATGGGTATTTATAGGTTTTTTAAAAGGGTAAAAATGGAATTTAGGGTTTTGTTTTTTAAAATCCACTCCCCCCAAATGGCTATATGACCGTTACTTTCAAAAATAAAAAATAAAAAAATTCTCCACCGCGAGAGTTGGTGGGCATGGCGCAGCACCACGGAGCCCTACGTGGTGGGTTTTTGCTGCGTGGTGGCCATGACGCCTAGCCATCAGCCCGGACTCCCCCTGCTCTAAGTAAAGATGGTTAATACAATATTCTTATAGGCGATTTATCGTATGTACTGAGCCCAACGCCAGTAGCAATAACAGGCCAAGTATAATAGCAGACAACAATCTCCTAAATAAGGTAAAAATAGAAACTCATGATCTGCGACGTGAACTCGTAAAGCCCAACCAACATGAGCTTCAAATACTGAGGGGCTAACCTGATCATAAAAAGATCAATTAAAAATAATAATTCCAGCCATAAAATTTAAAAATCAACATTGCACAACACCACCATGTACCTCCTTACAGTAAAAGCACTTCAACAATATATACCATAGATAGGTTAGGAACGTAAAAAAACATACCTGCCAAGCAAAACCGCTTGCCATTCATGTACAATTAAAAATCTGAACAATGAATAGTAATACATGAGTGTAAAAATAACTTTTAGGCATTACTATGAATGCTTTATTTGGTCAAAGCACCGATTTTACCTGTTCCGTAAAAATCGATAATGGGTGAATTTGGATCCATTATTAATATTTTGTATTGCTAAGGAAGATCAAGAGAACTGCATAAAGAGCGCGATTAGATACTAAAAATATGGAAAGAAGGTCGAGGGAAAGAACAATATGTGTGATAGGTTCAACCTTGCAGCAGGAAACACTCCCATTAGCTAGTTAAATGGATTAATTAGTGAACCTAATTCAACGATGATATATGTCCAAGGTCCTTAAGATCAGAAGCAAATGGTGCATAATGGTATGGATAAAACGTGAATGGAATTGTTTGGCCAATGCAAATCAGTAAAGCAAGAAGTAGCACTTAAGTAATCGAAAATAAAATCTCTTAGTGACATATTTTGGTGTGAGCAAAACATGACTAAGAACTTCAGCATGATATATTATGAGTATCAGAAGTACTGTCAAAAAATTCATGAATAATATTGCTACGGTTAATATAGTAAAACAACATAAGAACTTCATGCAAACAAAGAACAAAGAGTACCTGGATGCTACACGAACATTATACTCTTTTCTAGGATGATAATAGGCCCCAATCTATAAAGCGAAGCTCGATCTTTTCATGATCAATCATCACATTGTGGGCTTCACATCTGGATGCATGATTCCTTGAGAGTGATAGTAGTCTAAAGCCTCTAAATACAGTCAGCAGCAAATACATTAGAAACATTGAAAAACATCGATTCAATATTTATTAGACAAAAATAAAGATAGCCATGGATGAAAGCTCATATACTTATTTAGTAAGCATGACTTTACATAATAAGGGGATAATAGAGCCACAACTACTTATGGTTAAAGATAAGCAGTTAAGGACTTGAAAAACCAATCCTAAACACCCTCTTAAATTGTGAAAAAGCAGTAAATTTTGGATAAAAAATTTGAATATAGAACATTAAGATGCAACCTCCATAGACACTTTAATTTTCCATCTAAAAATCCAAATTGAACACAATGGACAATGCAATATGTGTTCCTACGACTTCACCTGCAAAGTCAACAATGGCATAATAAACATCACACAACCTGAACCAAGTATGAAGCAATCAGGTCTTCACATTGAGCTTTGACAGAAGTAAAAGTTGGAAAATATCTATAGTATGTATCATGTGAAATAATAACCTTAATGGAATGACACGAAATAATACTCTTTTTATACCCATGCGCGCACACGGGGCTTTTACATAAGTCACACTAATATTAATTCAATCAGATTTAATTGTTATGGATGCACTAAGTGGGCCAACATTAGCAATGATCCCATAGACCCGGATTCTTCACAGACCATCAATATGCAGAAATATTGTGTTTACAAAATCAATCATGTTTATACGTGATTCATTTCAATTCATTAATGAAATTAGGAATCTCTAAATAGAGCTCAATGATCCTATACAAATGCATCATCTCATCAGAAAAAAAAAACTTATCAACAAACGAAAATGATACTGTGGATGTCCTTTTTTGGCATGTGATGGGTTGCATGCATTTTTATGTAATTTAAAAACCAAAGCATTTTATTAATTGTAATTAAGATTTACAATTCACTAATTAACACTAATAAATAAAAAAATTACAAAATTAACAACACCAATGAAATCAAACTAGCACATCCAACAAAAACCCCACTGTTTATAATTGATTAACTAATCTGACATAAATAAAAAAAGTACAAAATTAACAATACCTTTAAAATCAAACTGGTACATCCCAAAAAAAACCCTCAATCAAATCTAAATTTTGATTAATCTTAACTAAGGTTTGTAATTGATTAATTTGAACTGACCTCCTTTGTGACGGTGATGGGCCCATCATATGTTCTGCTGGTTTGGATGAGCTCCTTTGTGTTGTTATATCAGAGCCTCATTCATTTTTCCCAGATTAAAAAAAAGGACTCACGTCGATCTTGGTTTCTATGAGCTCCAAATTTATGTTTTGATGACTTTGTTCATTTCTTTGGATTTAAGATTCAAAAGTCCAGATACAACCCTAAAGTTTTATAAATAATTAGTTTTAACCCTGAAGTTTTATAATTTTTAATACGCTTTTTAGTATGTTTTTTTCTTTTCGTTTTTGACATGTATATTTTTTATCGGCACTTTTACTTTCATTAAACACACCAACGAAAATTAGACATTTGTTACTAAATTAAGGAACACTTACACTCTTTAAAAGAATAATAAATAAATTATTTTCTACTAAGGAAAGAATCTCTTTAAAAAGTCTCCACTTTGGGTTTTGCTTTATAAAGAAAAAGATATTATTAGGTAAATGTTATAAATACACAATGTACTTTATAAACTGATCCAAATACATACTTGAATCGAAGAATTACCTTTGACTTAACGGAATAACCAGTTATTGTTAGTACTTTTGTTAACTTAGAATTTGGTTTTACAATTGGGGAATTTCCCAATATAGCCTTTTTATATTATGATGTCTCTAATTTATCAGCTATATCTCAATGTACCTAAAATGGCCCAAGGCAACCGAGGCATGCAAGGCATCTCCAATCAGAAGGCAACACGTGGATTTTTCCACTAACAAAATACACCCACGTGATGTATTTAAAAATGGAGGCATCCCATGAATATACACGAGGCAACCAATATATATATATATATATATATATATATATATATATATATATATATATATGTATATATATATATATGAGGGGCGTTATTGTGATGACCACCTTTAAAATAAAAATAATAAGAACCGATCTCGACCATTAGATGTACCATTAATCATGTCGTTAGAATAAAATGGATTCAATGGCATTTTTGTAAAATAAAACAAATTTCATGGCACATCTTTAGAATCATTTTGACGTTACTTTCTTTGCTTCAAATCAATTTTTATGATTAAAAATTATTAGCATTAAAATCCACCACTATCTGATCCATTTTAATATTAAATCGCATCTTATATTTTGTTTAGCCATGATCATAGTAGAGACGTCTACTACTTGATATATTTATATTGACTCTAAGTTTCTTTTATACAAATGAGGTGATATTGTGATAAATTTTCATAAATATTAGGCTGACACATAATAAGTTTGACATATTTGGTGAACGTCAATCACTTCCAAATTTTAAATGACACATTATTTATTTAAACATTTAGTTTAATGATACGTTTTAATGATACGTTAAAATTAACTGATACATTTTTAGTGATACATTTTTACTAACACATTTTTAGTGATATAGTTTTAGTGACACATTTAATCATTGGTACATATCATTTCATGATACCTTTTAGATGACACATTACATTTTCTAAAGATCAAATGGAAGCCTTTTTCAAAATTGGAGAATGGTTAGTGAACGAAGACCAGGTGGGAGTGAAAAGAATGGCGTCTAACATGGAGTTTGAGAAAAAAATAGTATTTTACTTATTGACTAATAAGATCATGTTATGAAACGTAAAGATTATTTATAACTAATTAATCATGCAAATAAAAAATTTACCATATTAACCTTAAATACACAAACATTAATTTTAATTTTCTTTTAGATAAAAAGGACACTTGGCAAAATTTGGTTGGTTCTTATAGTTTTTATTTTAAAGCTGGTCACTACATGAACGCTCATATATATATATATATATATATATATATATATATATATATATATATATATATATATATATATATATATATATATATATATATATATATATATATATATATATATATATATATATATATATATATATATATATATATATATATATATATATATATATATATATATATATATATATATATATATATATATATATATATATATATATATATATATATATATATATATATATATATATATATATATATATATATATATATATATATATATATATATATATGTATACTGTATAAAAACTCGAGGCAACTCATGTATTTTATATTAATTCGAAGGCAACTTAAAAAATATTTAGGCGGCAACTCTTAAATATTTGAGGCATCCTGTTTGAAAAGGTCATCTTCCTCAAGGCAACCAGCAAGGAAACCGTCGCTGTCACACATCCTCGTATATAACCCGATTCGAAAAACCTTTCACCAAAAACACACCCAAAAAAAACACACACAAAAACACACAGTTAAGAATGTTGAACCGAAAGAACACCAAAAAAAACACACACAAACACATAGTTAAGAACCTTCATTATCCAGTTAATTAAAAACCTAATTAACATTGATTCCAATCGACAACCGTTGTTCATACGAATAATCCTAAATCTGGTGTAAGAAACAGTGTTTAATTGCACATAACAACGAGAGCCACACTTACGGCGAGGGATTGGAAGCTGTTCATCCACTCAAATGGTAAACGATGTGTTTAATTGAGGATTTTTTTAATTAACATTTATTTTGATTATTCGAATTGGTTCACATTGCTTCTTCGTTCACATTGCTTTTGTATTTCAGTCTTGGTCGTTAGAACAAAGATATTATATGATTGCTTTCGGTCCTTAGGTTTATTCTAGCCTTTGCTTTTGGAAGTTATAATAGACGAATGCAGTTGGTTTGGATAGTGGTACTAATGAATATGATCTTGATTATTGGTATTTAGTTGTATACACTGGTTTTATGTCTACCATCTAACTTAAGTTTATGATGATTTAGTTGGCATTGCAAGTGTGATGCATATTTAGTACAAAACAGAGGTTATATAATAGTCATTCAAACATCCAAGGTTAACATATAGACTGAAAGAAAGCATACTATGAAACTAAGCCTAGTGGAATAGTTTTAGAAAACACAAAAACTGTGAAACATAATGTAAGTAGACAACGTAGGTGAATAATGCGTAAGGCGAATAACCGGAAAGCTTGATTATCTAATGTTGGTCGCACTCCTTAGACTATAACGTATCCCTGTCCCGCCTGGTTTCACCAATGTCTCAATGTACGTACACCAAGGATCGTACATATAGTCTTGAATCCTGAAAGTCGTGTCATTAGGGTTAAACAAAATGAACTGGTATCCGAATGGAATCACAAGACAACCGTCCCCTGTTATACAGATTGGAGAATAGTATCTTGTCTAACCCTCCGCGTATTGGTGTAATTGATGAAGTATAGAGTGTGGATTCTGAATGGAAAACAACCTTGACCAAGCTTGGTGTACATGGTGGTTTGTCATGACCCAGACATCGGAAATATTTTTGTAGGTGTAGTTACACAACATGCATAGCCCCTGTCGCAACACCCCTAAGTGAATAGATTTCTAGGCTCTTCGTAATTTCGGTAGAGCAACCGTGGTAATTGTTTCTTGTGATAAATGAACAGAAACGATCCTTTCAGAGTTTGCTCTCCAAGTGAAATCGCAGTAGTATACCCGACCGTCGTAACCCATATCATCCCCGAAGACAGAACCTCCGCCTGGATAAACGCCTAAGTTTTTCCAGTTTCTGTTTGCAACCGAGAACATTTTGACCCTGTTGTTTTGTTTCGAAACAGCAACCACATTGTAATCCCCGTCTATTATCTTACCAAATCCATACCCAACTAGATCTGGCTTCTCCCTAACAAAACACGAGTCGATGGAATATGTATAACGAGTACTCTGGTTGTACAGTGACAACCCTGTTATGTTCACCATGCATATCAATCCGTCGCACGACCCGACAACTCTATTGAATTTGTCACTAATAAAAGGATGACTTGCCCCGTGAATACTGATGTAGGGTTATTTATGAAGTTATCGGTTAGTGACCGAGTATGAACCCCTTCAAAACTCCTAAATACTAACCGTGAATTCTGTGAAGCATTGACTTGCATCCTGAAAAATGTTTGATCCGAGATGATCGACAGCCATGTTTTGCAAACGGATTTGCATAACAGCAGGGATGAAACGGGTAGATGTAGTAAAACAATGATCATAATGTCTATGGGTAAATCTAGAATATGAGCCATTTTTTGTAATTTAGATGAATATTGAAATTTTGATATGTATGAACTGTTTTATAAATAGATGTTAATGGACGGTGGGGTGGTTTTTCTTAACTTACAGTTTAACATGATCTCAGAAGTTAGTGCGTGGTTTATTTTATGATGTGAGCAGTTATGAACCCCTTTGAACTTCCAAGACTCATATTGAGTGAAGGGAATCTAAATTAACAGAAAATAGTTAACAAACATTTCCTAGAAACTATGTATAATAAACTTTAATCATGACAAAACATTTGATGTGAGCAGTTATGAACCCCTTTGAACTTCCAAGACTCATATTGAATGAAGGGAATCTGAATTAACTAAAAATAGTTAACAAACATTTGCTAGAAGTTGTGTATAATTAACTTTAATCATGACAAAACATTTGAATGGTAAAATATTTACACGTATTTCTGTTTGTATGTTATGTAGGGATACGAAGCTAAAGTTATTTTCACGAGTAAGTTGCACTACTTTAGTTTAATAAGAGGCAAGTTGAATGAAACACACAGGAATATGTTCAGTGAATTGTGTTTTGGTCAGTGGTTGGATTTGTCCTGTGATCAGCACGACCAATCTTTGATACACGGGATGCTTCAAAAGCAACGGTTTGTTAATGATGGCCATTATGACTTGCCAATTGTCTATTACCACTACGGCAAGAGTTTACATTTCGGTCGGCTCGAGTTTGCCGTTGTAACAGGTCTACGTTTAGGAACGGTTAACTTTAGTGTAAATCGAGAAGGTAAAATAAGATTTGTGACGGGTGTGCTACCTAAGAAAGTTGGCAAAACTATAACCAACCTAGATCTTTTAGGTGTAATAGAGGACGAAGAGTTATTCAGTATGTTAAGTAATGAAGATGCTGTACGTGTAGCCCTACTTCTTGCTTTGCAAATGTGTTTTATGGGAACTTTGTTGGCTGAACCAGTCGATGACAAGCTGCTGCATTTGACTGAAGACATTGACGCCTGGAACAAGTTCGCATAGGGTGAGTATGTTTGGAGGCATTTGTAAGAGGAGATTGTGAACGTAGCTTCGAAAAACGTATGGAAACACCAACTGGAGCTTCGTAAATCTGTACAGTTTGTTTGTAACACCCCACTTGGATAACTGGACCGTTACGTGTGTTTATGCCGTATCATCAAAGCATAAGGTAAATGTCCTAAAACATTAACTGACCATAACGGAAATACCAGAATCAAACATCAGTAATCCAACATAAGCTCAAAACATGAAAAGTAAAATACTGAAAGAAAGGACTGAACAATGTCCAACAGGAAATATAAAAATGAAGTGCATAAAGTAAAGAAGTCTGGATTGCTTCCATCCAATGCACATGCTCTCAGAATCTTTAGAGTGTCCTGGTGTACCTGTCGTTAGAACATGAAGGAACTACGGCTGAACATAACGCTCAGTGAACGGATATAATGCCTGATAAGAATATACTGATCTTGAAATAATTAATAATTACTAAAGCTGAAAGACTGATATGCGGAGCGTGATGAAAACTGTAGAAAATCTGATAAGTCTGATTTATAAATAATAAAACTGAACTGTTATCTGTTAAATCTGAAAACATGCCTTTACTGTATTTTAATTGCCAAGAGCTTATATAGGTCATGTGTTGTAACAACTGTTGCATGAATAACTGGAGGGGTGACCTCGTCATGATGTAGAGGGGTGACCTCTAATTACTGTGCTGGGTGGAGGGATCAGCTCCAATGTGAAGGATGTAGAGCACACACCACATTCACATGATAACTGTAAACTGATAGCCTAGAATGCATCCATACACCCCACTAATAATACTGATAAAGTGGCCAATATGAGCTGAATGGGACGTTGCAGGATATCACTCTCCTACATGAGAGTCATGACACCGGTGCCTCAAGTGTCATGGTTACGGTACCTCCGTAACTAGTACAACTAACTGGGCATGCTTGTATATAAGGCTCAGGCAATATCTTAGTTATTAAAATAATTTCTGATAATTTATAACATATACTGGCGAAAACATTTGACTGCAGACGGGGAATCCTAATCATGCATAGAAAGGAAAGTCCTTACTGAAAGGACGGAAATCCGTGCCTCTTGTCCAGTAAAGGACTGAAGGAAGACTGAACGAACACTACTCGGGCTTCACGGAAGCTACAATAATAATAGATGCGAATAAGTTATCTGATCTATATTTAATTTACTGATCTTATCGGCTTCTCATTTATTTATTTATTTCTGAACTTCTTTACGTATGTTAACTGATAAATCTGATCCTTCTTATAATTCTCTTTAATGTATTATCGACCTATTATTAATTAATACATACGTATTCTGACGTGATATTAATACTATAATAGGTAACCCTGCTAAAATAGAAAGTTTCATAAATTAGAAAGTTTTCAAAATCGTTTATAATTTCTATAATAAAATTATACCCTTTTAAATATTATAAAACTATTTAATTTAATTCATTTAAATATACAATTAAAACATTTATAAAAGTAAGTAATAAAAGGTATAATTTAAAATCTTCATGTTTAATGTTTAAACTATATCCTGAGCCTACCGAGATACCCCTTCTCGGTCGCACTAAAACAATTAACAAACTATATAAAATCTGCCTATATGAATTAGCGACAGAAAACTGTCACTAAAAACTGTGTGACTAAAAGCTGATATTCAAAAACTATCAATAACAATTCTGCGACGGAAATTTGTGTCACTAGACCGTCACTAATTTCAGAACTAAAACTTTTATTGTCTGTTTAATATTTTTCCCACTGCTCCTTATAATTTTCCCACTGTTTTCATAGGGTTTCCCACCGCTTATGCTGGGTTTCCACTACTTTGGGTCGGGTTCCCACTGATTGCAAACCCAAACACCCCTTTAGCATACGATTCCCCCTGTTTGGCTTTGTTCCCCACTATACACGAACCAAACACCCCATGTTTGGCTTTTTGGGGCTGTGAATCCAGTCAAACACACCACACTCCATTTGTGGTCACGGCTGGCCAAAAGAAAACCACACCGAGACCAATAGGTCTCGGTTTTCTTGATTTCACAACAAAAACCCGACACCTCCTTGTTTATATTACTCGTGATTCGTTTGTATAGACCATACGCAATATTAATTCATGATCAACAATGAAATTAAAAGAAGTTAACAGATTGCCGTTGTAGATTGATAAGAGATGATGAAAGACACGAAATCCCTGATGAAAACTAGGACGAAACCCCCTTGTTCTTGATTTCTACCTAGCGGCATATTTTTATTAACCCTAGTCGTTTCTTTTTTTTTCTTTGTATGTGTTATGACAAAAGAGAAGTGTAATTTGTCCCCTGTGTTTGTTTGGAAACGGGCTGGGCTCAAAGCCCAAGGTCTTTCTCTTTTTTTTATAAACCGACCCCTCTTTTAACTATATAGTTATTATTATTATTTATTTTTTCGACACTTATATTTTTATTCATGTAATTTCGTATTAAATTTTCGCGTGCTTTAGTTTTCTGAAACGTAATTATCTTTTCTGTATGCTAAACTAATACATTCGTAATATTTTTTTTCTGAATAATTATATATATAGTTCATAATAGATCGAAACTGCGTATTTAATTTACGAAATTTTAAATACGGGTTTTACATTGTCCCTACTTATACGCTATCCAGATTTGTTTGGGCTTTCATGGTTAGTTGTTTTTTATTATATAACCACATCAATGATCAAACTCACATTCTATGTCGTTTGAGATTGACAACATTCATGATTTATATATGTAGACCTGGATTTTTGAGACTTTTGAAGTTCACCTTTATCGGTGGAGTAAGGACGCGACTATGTTTCCAAGAGCGTTATCCTGGTCAAGAAAGAAGCTTTTAAACAAACCAGATTATGATTTGATATTTGCCCAGGTAAACCCTTGTATGCTATGATTTATATTTTAATTTCCACCATGTAATTAATGTTATTTAAATTTTATGTAGGACGTTAACCTTAAATTTGATCTTATACCAACAAGGGAGGAACAACAGGCCGAATGGTTTAAGATATTCCGCGATTTCTACCAGAGGTACATACCAAGGGTTCCTGCCAAAAAAGTCCCAGATCAATATGACCTTTATTTCGCAAAGCTTAAAGCCAGGCGCAAGGTTGGAAACACAGAAAAGAGGGATTTGCCAATGTTACGGAGGTGTGGAGGCAGTGGTCAGAAAGATATTAAACTGCGGGAACATGTCATTAAGGGGCTAAACACTCGTGTGTATAATCTTGAGGTCATTATTAAGGTATGCTTTGTTCTTACCCAAAACATATCATGGTTATGAATTATTTTACCATATATGAGTATATGATGATCATGTACATTTTATATAAATGCAGGCGTTGGCCAGGGAAAGAATTACAGGACCAAATGTATGTCTACTTCTGTAAGCCTATTACCTGTAAATTATTATCGAGTCCTTGTTATAACTTATATTTTGTAATATTATTCAAAATAAATTGGAGTTTGGTGGATTACCTAGAAACTTGAATATAGACGTATATGATGACCTTAATAAAGAGTATATTTTGTTGGTTGAATTGACGCAGTTGATGATGGAGAGGCTCGTGCAGATAATTATATAGACCTGGAAGCTAGTGATGTATTTATCTGATTATATTTGTATACCAATCTCCGTAACCGAAACCTTAAAAGTGTATTTAACGTATACTTTTAACAGGAATATATGATGGAATAGGAATTTATGAATCGAGAACATGAAGAGGAGATGTGGCATATGGCAGATACCAAGGCCCAGAAAGAATTATTCTTAGAAGCATTGCATGAGGAGATTAGGAAACAAGGTGAAAAAGAGGCAATGTTAAAAGTTGAGGCCGCGAAAAAAAGGAGATACGAAATTATGAACTCGGAACATTGGAAAACGGCTACTGAAGCGGTTAGGAATGGTAACAGAACTGAATACGGTAGTGATTATTCTGCCAACTACTGGAGTCATAGTTCTTTTAGGGTCGAAGCAAAGCGAATAGTTACAGATGAAGATGATGTTTACATGGCAGAATATTTGAAAGACGTTGAACCTTGGGTTGAGGTACATCAACTTATTTCCAGTGTTGAGTTATGTTTTTGATTACATGGTAATATATGTAACAGAATAGAATCATTTTTATTTGTCAGGATCTTTCACGTCCTAGTCGTGTGACTGACAAAGTCCACATTAGTGATGAGTACGCTAGATTTCTTTGTCGGCGAGATCCACTACGTTGTAAGTTTCCATGGTTCAAAGATGTGACCGTAGATAGTTTATTTTGGGACAGCCTTGTATGCTTAGACCTACCACGTAGAGGATGGATTATGGATGAGGTTATGAACATGTTTGCTTTGTTGTTTTTGTTGTAAATTACGATTTGTTCTTTATAGTTATTAAGTGTATATATATTTTTTTGACAACAACATATAGAGTTGTGGGTTAGTTACATGTTGCATATACGAACTAAGGACGACGATTGGGCCATGGTAGGGTGGTTACTTTGTCCAGATGTTACTCCAAGACACGGTGCCGCAGTGGTATGTTGACGGGACTACGTATAAAGTACCATGGTCCGATGTGGAAAAGGTATATATTTAGATCAAAAATTACTAGCAAACAAAAAGAGTTATTATGTTGCATCGTATGTTGTTCAATAAATTATAACTCATCAACACTTCATATTAACGTAGGTTTATATGCCAATAAACGAAAAAGAACAACACTGGTGTTTAGCAATGCTAGATGTACGAACATGGGTCGTCACATTCTACAATAGCGGTGCCGTTTACGAACCGAAAACCCAGGATTTCTACGTCAATTTGAGAGGGTGCTTAAAGGTAACTATTCCCATCAACTTATTTATACATAGTGAGCTATCATTTACTAAAATTATGGATGAAACAATATAATTTGGGTAGGCTTTTAGTAATGGATACATTTAATGTTGGAACCTTGGTGGTACAAGCTTGAGTCATCTATAAAAGGACCTCCTAGTTATACATTATTTATCACATATACTACTTCTACCCAACTATACACAAAACACATCCCATATAATTTAGTACTGGTTGTTAAAAAACATGTATGATCACATACCGTTAGATGTTCAAACGGAAATCATGAATAGGTTACCAGTTAAGTCGCTTGCACAATTAAGATGTGTCTCGAATAATTGGAAGGCGACAATAGAGTCACAAGACTTCATTAATGGTTATCGCGTCCGTGGGACGGGAAACACTTTGAATGTTAGGTACGAACAGGGTTTTGTAGGTCACCTTGGTTACTTAGATTCTAATCTAAGGTACACCGAACTTAAATCAAATCTTATTCAATCTTATTTGGCCACAATAGGCAACTGTGAAGGCTTGTGGTGTTTTACCTTTGGTACGGTTATGATGGTTGTTATTCTAAACCCATCTATCAGGAAATCTTTTTCTATATTGGTCCCATACTATGTGGATCAAATAGAGTCAGGTACAACTGACTTTGGGTTCGGAGTTCACCCTGTGACTCTAGACCCAACAATTGTAAAGATTTCATATCCATACTCAAGATTAGAACCGTGGTTTGTGACTGTATTTACACTGAGCACTAAAAGTTGGACCAAGATCAGAAATTCACCTCGTCATACCCTTAGGATGAAGAACGTGGGACACGTTGTTTTAGGTTTATTCATATATTGGGTATGTTACGAAGAATATTTTTAGTGCAAACATTACGATGGTTTGTCGATATAATCTCTTTGTGTTTTGTTGATGATAAACATATAATTATCAATACATTATATAAAATGTTAAGGTACTCGTAATCACTCAAGAATACATTTGTATACTTCTCTCGACATCTTCAAGATCGCATTCGGCATGAATCACTCAAGGTATGAATAAACATGTCATTAACCTAACTAAGTGATCAAAGATTAATATTTTCTTAAAACTCACATTTAATCAAATGTGACAAAAGATTTTAATTAACTTTAATTTTTAAGAAAATGTTTTATTAAAAAGAAAATGGAATATTCCAAAGAATATTCCCTAAGGCATATTCCAAAGAATATTCTTTAATTTGAATTTGGCATATACCATATGCCAAAGGAATATCCTTTGAAGGTATAAACTACCCTAGATGGTATATCCCCACTAAAGGACAAAAATGCACGGTCTCCAAGCAGGAGGTTCCTTATTGATAAGGAACCTCGGCCCGCGGTTCCTTATTGATAAGGAACCGCGAGTGTTTTTGACCGTTGCACTCTTTCCCTATAAATAGTGGATCCTTTACAGCTTTTCTTTCAACCCTTTTTGCACAGTTTCTTCAAAAACATCTTTAAACTCCTTGATTAGTTTAGATTAATCTTGTTTAAGATGTGATTCTCTCCTTCAATCCTCTCATCTTCTCAAGTGCAAAGAGAAGAACACTTTCATTACCATGAAGTGTTGGGTTCATAACATGATGAAGATCTCTCATTCTAGATCAAGTCATTGTTTTCCTACTATGTATATGTAAAAGATCCAAGTGTTGGGTTCACTTGGATGTGTTTGTAAGGGTAGAAGATCCAAGTGATAGGTATCCTTGGATTAGGTGTTAGTTATGTAGATCCAAGTTTGTTAATACTTGGATATAGTGT
Source organism: Glebionis coronaria (assembly GCA_025667525.1). Lineage (NCBI taxonomy): Eukaryota > Viridiplantae > Streptophyta > Magnoliopsida > Asterales > Asteraceae > Glebionis > Glebionis coronaria. The sequence continues at coordinate 415,269,034 of CM046882.1, read as the reverse complement.
TAGAGTCATAGATCTAAGTGGTGAGTACTTAGATCTATATGGTTTATGTGTTTATGCCATAAAACACAAGGTTTGTTATGTTGGGTCATAAAACATAATTAGGGTGAAGAGTTGTGTAGGTGTGTAGTTGTGCAGAGTGGTGTAGTTGTGTAGTTGTGAAGAGTTGGGTAGTTGTGAAGAGTTGTGTAGTTGTGTAGATCCAAATTGGTGCGTCAATTTGGAAGTTGTGTGTAGATTGGTCCTACCTAAGATTAGGACTCGACATCTAGCCTTGTGTCGGAAAATGGTAAAGTAGGCGACGTTGTGTAGATTGGTCCTACCTAAGATTAGGATTCGACTTCTAGCTTAGACTCAGAAATTGGATAAGCGACGTTGTGTATGGTTTCTCCACCTTAAGGAGTTTGTTGACTAGTGAAGTAACTCTCGAGTAAGGTGTACTCGAGGAGTGGAGTAGGGCGAAGAGGAGCTTCGTGACCGAACCACTATAAATCATCTTGTCGGTACTTTCCTTTACATTTATGTCTTTACTCTTATTGATGCATTTATATGTTGTTGTATGTTGTGTGCATCTCATAATCTAAACATCTAAGTTGCGGAAAAGTTAAGACTTAGTACGTGTGTGCTCATGTTTAGATTATGGTCAAGTATACATCATTTAGTCTAAACATCTTAGTTGCGGAAAAGCTTATGCTTAGTACGTGTGTGCTTAGTGTTTAGACTATTGCTTGATGTACTCTTGATTTGATGTGTTTGTGAGTTTTCTTACTTGTAGTATTTATCTTTCAATCAAACACATCTCATATCTAGTCAAGCTTGATCGAGAATTTGATACCAAGGATTGTTTAAGTTTAACATGTAATAAATAACCTAGTTCACTGTCGGTGGTTCCTTAAAGGGACACGCGGTTCTTTAGTGATAACGAACCGCGGACATGTTTAAAGAAACGCGCACAGTGAGTTATGCGAAATGTTTTGAAAAAGTAACTAGAAACTATTCAACCCCCCCTTCTAGTTTCTACAATTGGTATCAGAGCGTGGTTATTCAAGATCTTTGAAGTATATTGTACTTTAAAGCTTGGGTCGATCTTTGCTCTCTTTCTCAAAACAAACGGTTTTTAAAAAATAGAGACGATCTTTGTATCAAATTGTTCATGAAGAGTAATTACTTATGAAATATGTTTTGTTGTTTCATTCGTACAATTTTTGGTGTTAATTAAACTTCGTATAATAGCTTGATAACAAATCTTTTCATGTTTGGAAGTATAAAAATATTTTGTGTCATAATTAACTCTAAAATACGAGTCCTATGTGTCTAAAATGATTTTTTAGAGTCCTAAGTCCTTCCAAAATGTTACCAAATGATTTTGGCCAAAAACCCACTTTTTGTCCTCTAACGGCGGTTCTTTAATTGTTCCCCGCGGTTCCTTATCAATAAGGAACCGCGGTCAGTCCGACTCAGATTTTTGCAAACTTTGAAAAATCATATAAAATCAACCGTAAGCCCGTAGAAGTCGTGCCACCCACAGTTTCGAGCGTAATTGAATTTACTTTCTATTAAAAATGAAACCAAACCTTTATTCAAACTTTAAATTTTGGATGTTTTCGAAGTTCTATACTTTGTCCAAAGTATTGAGTCTCGGTTTGTCGTAAAACTTGTGTTTTACTTTTTTATATTAAGTTGGACATCTCTTGTTGATATATCTTTGTAAATTGATATATTTATAAAGTGTTTAACTTAATTAAATTTTGAAATGGGTCGAAAACTATTTTCAAATAAAATCAAGCTATGTATACTTTGGTGTATCTAAAACTCAAAACAAAGACGAATGTTTTTGTGATTTTTTCTTTTGTCTTCGGACATTCTTAAGTGATCATTACTATTGGTAGTGGTGTTACTTAGTTGTCTACTTATGTGTGAATTGCATATAGATTAACATATCTTGGTTTACAATTGTTACATAAACATTTTGTACACCATGGCATGTTCTTTAACACTTTTAGGTTTGAAAGCTTTGGGAGCTTGTCAAATCTATTGATGTGGGTCGTCTTACTCGATCATTGTGTTATTAGTTCAAATAGATTAATGTCTCACTATATCAATTATTTATTCAAACTATGATTGGTATCATTATTGAATCTAATTGACATGTTTTTTAGTGTAGACATAAATGTGGTTTATTAATAATATACATCGGATCATAACTCACACTTGTGTTGATGATGGTATATTGAATCTACTTGTTCAAATTATTAGACATATTTTGTTTAATAATTGCTTATAATGCACAATGGAGTCGGTTTGATAACTTGGATGTTTCATCCGAAATACTCAAGTAATTTACATTGCAATGCAATTTGTAAATGTGTCATCTCCGAAAGACCAATCAAGAGTGTTCCTTTGTTTTATGTAAACGTTGTTTATACACTTAAAAGTGTTTGGCCTCAAGTTCTACTAAGGTAAATAACCTTAACTAGACTTGTTTGACAAGATATGCAATAGTGCATTCTTTACCCTCATTAGGATGTGCATTGTGTCATCATACACTTTCATCCTTGCTACACTTTATTAGACAAATGTAGGAATTACATTTCGTCTAACTTGAGAATGACTACTAGAGAATTTATGCACTAGAATCTTAATTTGACCTAACGGTTGAATTACTTCCATGTGGGAAGATGGGTTATTTTATAACTCGTAAAAACGGTCGTGCTTAACCTCAATTGAGCATCTCTAGTGATAATCTCATACTCATTCTCTAAATTGGCTGAATGGCTCTTCCTAAATATGACTAATTATAGTTTACTTTGATGAACTCTGTATGTCATTAGGAGTCTTTTTCTTTTATAGGCATTAGGTTTTTCTTAGCCTTCTTCCTACGTGCTAATTGAACCTATGTGTTTTTCCTTTGTGTGTGTTCTAGTTTTTATTGCTCTTAAGCAGAACTTTATGATAAGTTAGACTAGAACATTAGGATTTGTCGAATTGGAAAAATTCCCTTATCCTCCAAAACACATTCTCTGTAGGCGGTTCTTTATAGAGATCGCGATGCCATATCGATATGGAACTGCCGGTGGAGAAAAGGAACCGCGGGCAGACACCTTTAAAATGGGTTTTCCAAAATTTCCTAATTGTTCCATCACCCTTTGAAATCCTTGTTTCAAACCTTTGATCACTCCCAAAATATCTTGTGCTTTCTCCACTTAACCCTAAGCATTTTGTGTTTCTTTCCCAAAGCAAAATGTATTTTTCACAAAATGAGAGCCTTGATTATCCACAATTTTCTCAAATCTCTTTCAACCCAAATTCACCAAAGAACACACCTTATCAAATCTTTTCTCATTTTAAGAAAATTTATTTTGGAAACTCTCCTTTTCCACCACTTCCTTTTTGTGTTCTTCCTCCATTACATGATTATGTCATGCATCATGGAACATATTGTCTTTGTTGTCAATATCAATATCTTGTCATGTCTTATATCTATGATGAGTTGAATTACAAGAGTATCACCAAGCCTTCTCCACCAAATTCTGCCACCACCTTGTCTTTCATTTAAGCATGTGGATTGCTTATTGCTAAGACATCCAATTTAAGCAAATCTTAGAATTCTAGTGTAACTAAGATTAAAATTATGCTTAAGTTGTAGGCTTGTGTTTCACACATGTTTGTAAGATCTTTATTTTCTGGTATTTCCTTTTCATGTTTTTCAACATGATTTGTCCTTGGGTATTGGATCTCGTTGTTCTTGTGATCTTTATTTTCTTTTTTATTTTCTCACTCGGTTGTCAAGGAATGTTAGATTTAAATCCAATTCCTCTCCTAGTAAGATTGACAACTTAAATATCTCTTTGGAAATATTCAAGTAATTTTAACTTGCAAGTGCAATTGTTAAAAGTCTTATCCGAAGCATTGAATTTCAAGCCATTTAGCATCTTATGTTAAATTGTTTGACCAAGTGATTTTCTTTTGAGTCGATAATCGTTTTTGGACACCCACTGTCCACGGTTCCTCAAATAACCTAGCGGCTCATTATTGATAATGAACCGCAGACCTATTTAAGGAACCGCGACCAGTGAGTCCCTTTTGTTCGTTTTTGGTCTATCTCTCTCTTTGACGAGTTTTCTTGAAGATTCCTTCTTTTCTTCTCTTTTGAGTTTGTTCTCTCGTTTTCCTTCAAGACTTCACAATCACCTAATAAGGTATGGTATTCTTGAATTATTTTGTGAAGTTATCCTTAACTTCTTTGTTGAGTCTCTTTCGATTTATTTTAATCATGCCTCTCTAAGTTGTGTCTCTCTCTTCAATCCTTTCTAAACTAAGTCGAGTCGAGCCTCACCTTTTTCTCATCACGTATTGTTCTTGGAAAATTTACAATGATTGAGAAGAGCTATGAAACTTTGAGCATGTAGTTTATCGTATGGTAAACACCATCCATCTTGGTCTTTCTATTCTTTGGCTTATTAGATCTCTTTCTCTATATCATTGAGTCATCTTTTTGGTGTCGACATTCATAAGCATCTGTTGGGCCAATGAAAGTTTTAACTATGGCCCAGTCTAGATTTGTTTAATTAGACTAAGTGTTTACTAATCGCTGAGAGGACCAGCGACATAGACTAGACCAGTGGAAGGCAAAGCCACAGCTGGCACACCAGGAACATTCAAGTCAAAGACAACGTCAGAGAAATTGAAGACAATCTGAAATCATACTCACCAACGATTATGGATAGCTGGGATGTAGAAGGAATGTGCTGGTGTTCAAGGATCTCTGAGTTGAAAACACTCAGAGATCACTTAAGAACCCTAGAAGTCTGTGACAAGCAAAGCTTGTCCAATCCTTTATAGTTTAGGCGGGAGAATCTACCAAGTGTTTTGAGCGGGACAAAACAAGAGATTCAAGATAAAGCCTAGTACGACCTAGTGGGACGAAAGGTGAACAGTTGGCAGAACTGTTCACCTAAAGTTGTTTAAAGGTATGTCTCGATTTGGACATGCATTTAATACGTTGTACTCTTCCATTCAGAAGGTGACACGTATCAACTACTCCCACTAATGAAGCAACCTCGTACATTATAAATAGGAGTGAGAAAGGAGAATTAAATCAACCCTTGTGCTTGGATAATTTATCTAAGTTCTTTCTCACCTTGGAACAGCTGAGCCCTCAGCTGTCTACCAGCGTCTCATTGGTTCCCTTGTAAACTTGAGTCTCGAATCTAGTTTACTTGTTCTAGGGTTCATTTCTTGTTGTCATTCAACGAGTGTATTCATAGCACTTTGTAATACTTTGTTTATAATACTTAATAAAGCATTACGCGTTTGAAAAGTATTTCATTCTGTTTCGTGGTTACCAGAGTTATAGTTTATCAACAATTGTCATATTAAGGGACTTTCAATTGGTATCAGAGCGGTTTGATTTATAAAACTTTTCATAAACCATTCTTGTTTTTAAAATCAAGATCTTAATATGGCTGATACTATACCTCCTCCACCCTTTGGTCAAACCAGTCTAGGTACCACTTCGACCACCGCACCGGCCACCACATCTACTACCATGGCTACACTTGTTGTAAGCACTGGTAATAATGACGATGACCTTCCCCAACTACTTGATGTTCGAGGGGGGTCACATGTGTCCAATGTTCCAGCATTCGATGAAGAGGATTTTTCAAGTTGGAAAAGTGAATTTCTTATATATTTAGATGGCTTAGAACCCTTCTTGATAGAAATCTTAGAAAATGGTCCCTATGTACCACTGGTCGTTTCCTCTACTCCTGAGAGACCCATTAAGAAGCCTGTTAAGCAATGGTCTCCAGCGGATAGACGTCTGGCTAACCAGGACAAGAGACTCAAAAGTATCATAGTCTCTTGCCTACCCAAGAACATTATAAAGTCCATCATTAAATGCAACTCTGCTAAGGAGATGTGGATCGAATTCGTTCTAGGGTATGAAGGTCCAGAGGAAACAAAAGAAACCAAAATCCAAGCCCTTAGACTTAAGTTTAATGCTTTTAAAGTTTTGGAAACAGAAATTGTTGCACAAACTTATACTAGGCTTAAGATTTTGTTGAATGATTTGGGAAACAATGGAGTTGTTCTACCTAAGGCTAAGGTTAATGCTACTTTTGTCAATAGTTTACCTAGAAAATGGCTTAGCCTAAATCAGACCTTAAGAGCAAACAATGCTATAAAGAATGATACTTTAGCCCAACTGTTTGGTAGATATAACTATGAAGAAGGGTTAATTGACTCCATTTATAAATCAGAGACTGATAGGTTTACCACCAATATCACTGGTTCAAAAGCTCTTGTTGCTAACCATTCCTTTCAGGACAGCGACTCTGACATAGAAGTAGTCAAGAATTTCTTGATGAATTACATGACGAGTTCCATGACAGAGCTCTTCTAGCTGACCAAAAGAGGTACTACAAGAGATCTGGTAGAGTTGGAGCTGCAAAGGTTGATAAATCCAAGGTGTCATGCTACACTTGTGGAAAGACTGGTTACTATCAGAAGGATTGTTGGTCAAACAAAACCTCCTCTCCAAGCTTCCCTTCATCCAGCAACAACAGCAGCAAGAAGAAGTTTTCCACCTCACCTTTCAAGAAAACCTCTCTCTCTGACTCAGAGGGGAAGAAGGACTACAAAGTTAAATACAAAGCCTTGAAAGCTGAGCTGCTAAAACTCAACCAGAAATCTGATGATGCAGCAAAGAAAAGGATGTTAAGAAGATTGAAAAAGGTCTGATTGATGCCTCATTCGACTGGGATGATGAACCCCTCACATCTGAGGATGAAGGTACCACTACCGTCAGAGCCTTTATGGTTGTCGCTGATGAAGAACCCGTTGTTGGTAAAAGTGAAGCAAGATCTGGTCAATGGGTGGACATCACCATGAAAAAGGTACAAAGAATGTTATCTACGGTTGAAGGTCCTGATAGAGACCATGTTAGTGACTATACCTTGGTTGACCTCCACTTTGTGGAAGAACAAAGAAAAAACCTGTTAAACAAATTTCATAGTCTTAAAACAGAGTTAAATCTTTGCCAATCTGAATTAACAAATCTTAAACCATTTGTGAATTTTGCTAATCAACTTCAAAATGAAGTAAGCAAATTATCCATTGAAAATGAGTCTTTATCTGATGAAAACTCTGAACTTAGAAAAACCATTGAAAAATGGAATTTGGCTCAATCCAAAGTGGAAGAAATAGTCGCTGAATCCATACCTGGTGATGTAGTTCAGGCTATTGGGGGAAAGGGTAGATACAAAAACCATATACCTGTTCTTAGTGTCAAATTTGTCCCTTCAGATGTTTCTTCTCCATCTTTCACCTCTGTGGATGAGAAAAAATCTGACAAGAAATCAGAGGTACCAGCCCCACCAAGACTCGCTGGTGCTAACCCATCTGATTCCTTGCTTGGCCCAAAACCTCCAACCAAAACCCCTGGGAATTCAATTCTCAAAGTCGCTGATGAAGCGAACAAAAAGGTTTTTGTGGCCAAGGACTCCAACAAACCCACTCCTCCCCCTGAAGAGCTTTCACCCACCAAGCAAATTCTCCTCACCTTGATGGAAGAAGTAAATGGGTTGAAAGAACAAATCAACCCCAGAGTTAATAGTCCATCTGTTAACTCTCTTGGTGAAGGATCTAGTAGCTCTAAGGGGAGAGCTTTGTTCAGACCTTGCAAGCATTGCGGTTTCAAGAATCATTCCTCTAAGGATTGCACTAAGAAACCAAAATGTATCACATGCGAGTCTACTGAACATACTTCTAGAGAGCACGAGGAGGTCATTGCGGTTCAAAGAACCAGAACTCAAATGAGATCAAAAACTCCTCACACGCCCTCAAGAAACGCTAAGCCTAAACCCAGAGATAAATCTCAGGGTTACAGACCTAATCCCCCCTGCAAGTACTGCAGCTTATTCGACCATCACTCTGATGAGTGCGAGCATTATCCCGGATGTGACATCTGTGGAAGCATGCGTCATGAACCCAGGGACTGCAACCAAAGAGGGGGAGGAAACCTGAGAAGGACCAATGTCGCTGGTCAGCGATAGCATGGACCCACTGGAAAGTGGGTTCATTATAGAAACTAATCTGGCTTTGTTATATCTATGCAGGAATATCTGAAGAAATCTATTTGGTATCTGGATAGTGGGTGCTCCAGACACATGACAAGGGTTAAACAATATCTGCATAGATATAAAAAGGAGTCTGGTCCAAAAGTAGCCTTTGGAGATGACTCCTCAGGGGCTACTGAGGGTTATGGCTCAGTGGATTGTAATGGAATAACCTTCACAAGGATCGCTTATGTCAATGGACTGACGCACAACTTAATCAACATTAGTCAACTCTGCGATGCTGGCTTCAAAGTTCTGCTCACTAAGACCCAAGGAACAATCTTCAATCAAAGTGATGATGTTGTTCTAATTGCACTCAGGAGAAGGGATGTGTATGTCATCGACATGACATCTTGTCCAGAAGGGACAAACACTTGTCTCTATGCCAAAGCATCTGATAGTGAAAATTGGCTATGGCATAAGAGACTCTCCCATCTCAACTTCAAAAACATTAACAAACTGGCCAAGAATGATTTAGTAGCTGGGCTTCCCTCTCTGACCTTCACCAAAGACAGACCCTGCTCAGCCTGCGAGAAAGAGAAGCACCACAGAGCCTCATTCAAGACAAAATAATCATTCTCCATAAATAAGTGCCTCCATCTTCTTCACATGGACTTATTTGGACCAGTAAAACCTCAATTGCTTAATCACAACAAATATACACTAGTCATTGTAGATGAATTCTCCAGATTCACATGGGTATTCTTTCTCAAAAGAAAGAGTGATGCTGCTGAAAGAATAATGTCCTTCATCAGAGAAATAGAGAATCTCAATGACTGCAGAGTTAAGGCTATCAGAAGTGACAATGACACTGAATTCAAGAATCATGCCATGGAAGCCTTTTGTGATGAAAAGGGAATATCACAGAACTTTTCTAACCCAGGCACCCCTGAACAAAATGGTGTCGCTGAAAGAAGAAACAGAACCCTCATAGAGGCTGCTAGAACTATGCTCAGCGAATCAAGACTTCCTAAACAATTTTGGGGTGAAGCTGTGAACACAGCCTGTCATACACAAAACAGATCCATTATAGTGAAGAGACACGACAAGACTTCTTATGAAGTGTATAGGAAGAGAGACCCTGATGTAAGCTACTTCCATGTCTTTGGTTGCCCTGTTTTCATTCACAACTACAGAGATCACCTGTGAAAATTTGATGAAAAGTCTGATGATGGATTCTTCGTTGGCTACTCTCCCACCTCCAGAGCTTATAGAGTATTCAACATCCGCAGACAAGAACTAGAAGAATCTATCCATGTCACCTTCAATGAAGCAGATGCTGTCATCAACCACACCAACTCAGAAGAATGTGACATTGACTTCAATGAAGTTAAATCATATCCAGAGGATGATTTCTCAAATCCCAAGGAATCATCTAAGGTATGTCACAAGGACTTCCCTTATGTTCATGCATTTGATCCTCATTCAATCTCTGACATCACTCCAGAGGTTAAAAATGATGAACCAATCACTCCAACCACTACAGTGAATGCTAATCTCATCGAACCAATCTCTCCTCTTGATGAAGAGATTATGGATGAAGAAATAATATGTGAAGATCCCTCAGCATTCATTGAACCTGCTGTGACTCCTGAACCCACAGAGACGCCTGCTCCTCAATCCAAATGGAGTAGGAACCAAGATATTCTTCTAGTGAATATTCTCGGTGAACCCTCTGAGGGAGTCAACACCAGAGGCAAATTGAGATCTCTAGAAACCACCTCAACGAATGAATGCCTTTTCGCTGATTTTCTCTCTGAGGATGAACCTAAGAATGTGGCTGCTGCGCTTCTAGATGAAGGGTGGGTTGTTGCCATGCAAGATGAGTTAAATCAGATCAAGAGGAACAAGGTGTGGACTTTGGTAAAAGCTCCAGCTGGGAAGCAAGTGGTTGGAACCAAATGGGTCTATATAAACAAGAGGAATGAAGCTGGCATGATTGTCAAAAACAAGGCAAGGCTTGTGGTGCTGGGATATAATCAATCTGAGGGGATTGACTATGATCAAACGTTTGCACCAGTAGCCATATTGGAAGCTATCAGAATCTTCCTAGCCTTTGCAGCTTATATGGGGTTTACTGTATACCAGATGGATGTGAAGAGTGCTTTCCTTAATGGGAAGCTTGCAGAGGAAGTATATGTCTATCAACCCCGGGGTTTGAAAGCAGTGAGTTTCCTGATCACGTCTGAAGACTTCACAAAGCACTGTATGGGCTGAAACAAGCGCCTAGAGCCTGGTATGAAACCCTATCAAAATTCTTACTTGAAAATAAATTTGTCAGAGGTACCATTGATCAAACCCTGTTCACTTATAAGTCCAAGGGTGATGTCATTTTAGTACAGATTTATGTGGATGATATAATTTTTGGTTCAACCAATATTACATTGAGCAAACAGTTTGCCAAACTAATGACCAAAAAATATGAAATGAGCATGATGGGTGAATTAACTTTTTTCTTGGGTTTTCAAATTAAACAAAATTCAAAAGGAATTTCCATTTGTAAAGAAAAATATGTTAAGGATTTGCTCAAGTAGTATGATCTGTCTGATTGTGCATCAGTGAAATGCCCCATGCTTCCTCCCAACAACTTGGGAGCTGATGACTCAGGGGTCTCTGTTAATGAGACCTTATATAGAGGCATGATTGGGTCACTGATGTACCTCACAGCAAGCAGACCAGACATACAATTTGCCACATGTCTCTGTGCTAGGTACCAAGCTAACCCCAAGGAATCCCACCTTGTAGCTGTCAAAAGAATTTTCAGGTACTTAAAAGGATCTCCCACATTGGGTCTCTGGTATCCTAATGGATCAGGCTTCGACCTTAAAGCCTACTCAGACTCTGACTATGCTGGGTGCTGTCTTGATAGAAAGAGCACCTCTAGGAGTTGTCAAATCATTGGAGGACAGTTAGTATGCTGAAGTGCCAAGAAACAAAACTCTGTGGCCATGTCATCAGTTGAAGCTGAATACGTAGCGGCCGCTGGTTGTTGTGCTCAAGTTCTCTGGATGAAAAGTCAGCTGGCTGATTATGGGATCTATGAAAAGGTTCCCATATTCTGTGACAACACAAGTGCTATAGCCATCTCAAATAATCTGGTACTTCATTCCAGAACTAAGCATATTGACATCAGGTATCACTTTATCAGAGACCATATTTTTAAAGGTGATATTGAGCTTCATTTTATACCCACTGAATACCAGCTCGCTGATATATTCACCAAGCCTCTGGCTGAGCCAAGTTTTACTAGGTTGGTTGCTGAGCTGGGTATGCTCAATATTGGTAAACAAATCTAATAAATGATCTCTGATCTCTGTCTCTGGGCATTAAAGGGAATTGAATGTAACGAGGTAGTTACATTCCAATGGGACTTAATATATTCCCATATTTAATTCAAATGATTAACCTTTATTGTCAACAACTTTCCCGCTTTCCAAGGGACAGAAAAATCACATGAAGAGTCAAGGGGTCCCACTTTTCTTAAAAGGTAATTTTTTGCATTAAATGCTTTAATTGTAAAACGGCTAAACCTTTTATCAAAACCCTTGACTCATTTTTCAAACTTCACATTACTCATTACTTTCACACACGCATACTATTCATCTTCTCCAAAACCTTCATTTCTTCCTCACATCAACAATGGCGTCTTCATCAACAAACACTGCTTTCACCGTCCTGGCCGCCTCGAACGTTGATTTTGGGATACACGATGGTAAGATTGCCTTGAACAATTGTGTAGCTCTCTTGGAACACAACAATTCCCTCTACCAACCATTGTTCTCCTTCCTCAAGAACTCCACCATTTTTGAAGCCATAACCAGAGTACCTTCCACATGCTACCACTAATACTTGAAGGAGTTCTGGTATAGCACCGAAGTTGATCAAACCTCTTCACACATCACCTTCAACCTCTCCACACATCCCCAACCTCTCACTTTTGATCTTCACACCTTTGCCAAAGTCATTGGACTTCCAGTCAATGAAGGCATGTCCGCTGTGCCTGCCAGCGCCACGGTAAAGAAGGCTCTGGCTACCCTTTGTCCTCATGACGACAATGATAAACCTTTCACCACCTAAGGTTTCCAGAACAAATCACTGATCAAAGTGAACTACTTTTTACCCATCTGGAGGACGCTGATGTTATACATTGTGAAATGTCTGGGTGGAAACCAGGGGTCTCATGATCAACTTAATGGAGTCCAGCAAGCAATTGCTTACAACTTAATCTGGGGGCAAGATATAGGGATCGCTCACATACTTTACTCTGACCTCATTGCTAAGCTAGAAAACAAAGGGAAGAAGAACATACTATCCACCATCTGCTACACAAGATATCTCTCTCTTCTCTTAGAAGATATGCTGGGTGAAGGCTACACAAATGATGAACTTCTCTCCTTCTCTCCTTATCACATCACTGCTGCTTCACTAAAGACTCCTTTTGAAGATGAAGTGCCTCTCAGCAGGCACATGATGCAGGTCGTTGGGCTACTGGTTGCTGATGGAGAGCCCTTGATCCCTCACAATGAGGTGAATGCTGAAAGACTCACTGACAAGTCTCTGTTAAAGACCTCTGTGCAGTCTTCTTCTCAGCCCAAGATGCCCAAGGAAAAGAAGAAGAAGAGGAAAGACATTCCCCTTTCCTCTGAAACCCTTCTGTTAATCCTTCCAAGACCAAGAAGACTAAGAAGAACCCAACCCCTTCTCTGGAGGATGTGGTTGAAGAGCCCACCGCTGACAAACAACCTGAGTCTAGCGTCTCACAGTCAGCAAAGACGACTAAGAACCTTCTCAACGCTGATATCTCTCAAGTATTAGTTTACCATTTTATTCTCTTGGAGGTTCACATACAATCACTCTCAACATTCTGTAGGAGAGAGTGATGAAGTCTTAGGGTTTACCTCAACCCATAGAGTGTCTATGTCAGCACCTAGAACTCTTAGGTTTATCTGTACACTCTATCTTAACACAAGGATATGATTCATTTGTGCTCATAACGCACCCCGATGATCCTTCACCCTCTGGATTGTGCTCTTGTCCATAACAACTTGAGAATGCTATAGGTCCCGACCCAGAGTCTCTACACTTCACGTAGTCTCTAGGTCACCTCATATGAAAAGAGTCCCAAAGAATTTATTCTTTTGGGGGGACTGAATAATCACCCTCAGTCTTCCTAGGGGCAGCGATAAAAGGCGACCATTACCCTCAGATATGTCACAACTAAAAAAGTCCCAAAGAATTTATTCTTTTGGGGGGACTGAATAATCACCCTCGGTCTTCCTAGGGGCAGCAATAAATGGCGACCTTTAACTTCCATGAATTCATAATTAAAAGAGTCCCAAGGAGAAATCCTTCAGGGGGAGCTGGATAATCACACCTAGCAATCCTAGGGGCAGCGAACGGCGACCATTCACCACCTAATTGTCACAAATCAAAAGAGTCTCAAGGAGTAATCCTTATAGGGGAGCTGGATAATCACACCCAGCTATCCTAGGGGCAGCGAATGGCGACCCTTCAACATAACTGTTTCACACTTAAAAGAGTCCCAAGGAGAAATCCTTAGGGGGGCTGTATAATCACACCCAGCTTTCCTAGGGGCAGCGAATGGCGATCTATAACTTCATATTTTTCACAATTGGTTACTAACAAATATCATAACAGGCTCATAATCTTCATGAAGAACAACAGAATGATGATGCCTATTCCATTGCTGGTGATGAAAATGCTGAAGCCCCCCACATAGATCTCGATGCCATGTCAGACATTAATTCCATGCCAGAGGATGAGGTCTTCATTATTGAAGATGACTTGACCATTTCAGATTATGTTGATATGGATGCTGATGATGACCAAGTTACATCAGAATTAAAACCCATCTCCTTCCCATCAATGCCAAATGTGCAAGAACTGGCTGCTAAGCAACTATTGGACAAGAGGATCTGTACACCAACCCCAGTTCCCTTCCCAACTTTACCAAATGTCATGGAATTGGGGGCGAAGCAACACTTAGAACACTTACAAAACCTCAAGCCTGTCCATGTTCCTCGAATGAAAGATGTTCAGGAACTCGCCGATGAGGTTCTCTGGGTTAACAGGGGTGACATAAGTAAAACCAAGCCCAAAGTCACAAATGATGTCATCCTCTCTGAATTGCAAACACTCACCCATGCTGCTGAGGAACTTACCACCACACTAGAGACTTCACTAACTTCATTTGTGGAGTCCTCTATGACTGCATTGCTTCCGCAACTACTGGGAAATGCCTTGCAAGCTCACCTCCCAGCTGTTCTAGACCAGAGCCTCCAGCAATACATACCATATGTCCTCACAACAGCTGTCAAAGCAAATGTTGCAGCTATTGCCAAGGCGTCTGAGCCTTTAAGAAAACTTCTTCAAGAGCTGTTACAAGAGGAACTTAAAGAAATCTGTTTATTTGTCCATCAAGAATTTGTTAAGTTCCTCAAGCCTGGATCAGGCATAGCTACTACCGGCGCTATACCTGAGGGGGAGAATTCAGCAACCTCCACCTCTGAAGAAGAAGCAGACACCACTCCACCTAAGGGGGAGCAATCACTTAAACAACCAACACCTTCAATAGGGATTCCAACACCAAAACCTCTCAGATCCTTCAACCCCAGCACTGAAGCAGTAAAGGACAAGGGAAAAGGAATTGCCATTGAACAACCTGAAATAACCCTGCACTCTCTCTAAGAAGAAGGCGAATCTACATCCAAGCTCTCCAAACACTTTGACCTGAACAAATTTAAGAGCGCTGATGAACCACCACTTACCCCAGAGCAGGCAAAGGCTCAAATCTTGGAACACCAAAGGCTTGCAAACATTAGAGCAGCTGAAATCAAGAGAAAAGAAGCTCTAAACAAACTCTCTCCTGCTGTAAAGGAAGCTCAGCTGGTTAAGCTCAAAGAACTGGAGGTTAAAAGGAGCAACCTTCAAAAGGAATATGAAAGGATTGTGGACCAGAGAGCTGAACCCGGTTAAATCACCAAGTATGCATGTTACACTGACAAAGACAAAAGAGTGGTGATGACCCTCTACAGAGAAAACCAACTAACCAACTACAAAGTCTTCAGTGACTTCAAACTCAGAGATTTGGGCCTCTCTGAATGGTTAGAAATGTTGTCTCTTCCCCAACAGAGGATTGGGCCTGGTTGTGCCCAAATGATGAAAAACATTCAAGCAAAGCTGAATTGGGTAAGAGACACGACAAAGAAGCTGAAGGTACCTCTGCCTCATCAACTCTCACAACAACAACCTTCTCAAGGACAAAGGAAAAGAAAAACCCAAATGGGGCCTCTGGTGGAGAAGTTGGTCACTGAGAACATTGTTGTAGATGGGATGCACAAAAACTTGGTATTGCCCAAAGAGATCACTAAACCAGTAGGGGGCAAGTATACTCAGAACCAGAGACATGTATGGTCTTCATGAATGGTAATTGTGAGTATTGCTTTCAGCAGATGAATGAACTACATCTGGCATCAACCATCCAACTCATCAGACTCAAACAAGGCATCCTAAGGAATTGCAAATTGGCTAAGGACTTTGAGTTTGAAGTTGAGCTAGTCATCAAATCTAGAAGTGACAAAGTTAAAGCCTAGAGAATCTATGATCAAGGCCCTGATTGCTGAAGAACCTTTTATTTTTGTTTATGTTTACACCACTGGGTGTTCTTGTAATAGACTAGGTTCTTTATGTTTAATAAAACTCTGAGGTATGTTTGTTAAATTATGTGTAAGAAGAAGCTGTGTACTCACTTACAATAATTTTAGACTTAGTATAATTTATAAACAAATAGGGGGAGATTGTTGGGCCAATGAAAGTTTTAACTATGGCCCAGTCTAGATTTGTTTAATTAGACTAAGTGTTTACTGATCGCTGAGAGGACCAACGACAGAGACCAGACCAGTGGAAGGCAAAGCCTCAGCTGGCACACCAAGAACATTCAAGTCAAAGACAACGTCAGAGAAGTCGAAGACAATCTGAAGTCATACTCACCAGCGATTATGGATAGCTGGGATGTAGAAGGAATGTGCTGGTGTTCAAGGATCTCTGAGTTGACAACACTCAGAGATCACTTAAGAACCCTAGAAGTCTGTGACAAGCAAAGCTTGTCCAATCCTTTATAGTTTAGGCGGGAGAATCTACCAAGTGTTTTGAGCGGGACAAAACAAGAGATTCAAGATAAAGCCTAGTACGACCTAGTGGGACAAAAGGTGAACAGTTGGCAGAACTGTTCCCCTAAAGTTGTTTAAAGGTATTTCTCGATTTGGACATGCATTTAATACGTTGTACTCTTTTATTCAGAAGGTGACACGTATCAACTACTCCCACTAAGGAAGCAACCTCGTACACTATAAATAGGATTGAGAAAGGAGAATTAAATCAACCCTTGTGATTGGATAATTTATCTAAGTTCTTTCTCACCTTGGAACCGCTGAGCCCTCAGCTGTCTACCAGCGTCTCATTGGTTCCCTTGTAAACTTGAGTCTTGAATCTAGTTTACTTGTTCTAGGGTTCATTTCTTGTTGTCATTCAACGAGTGTATTCATAGCACTTTGTAATACTTTGTTTATAATACTTACTAAAGCATTACGCGTTTGAAAAGTATTTCATTGTGTTTCGTGGTTACAAGAGTTATAGTTTATCAACAATTGTCATATTAAGGGACTTTCAGCATCCTTTCCTATAATGTCTTATATCTAGTATTTTTGTTAAGTGACGATTTATCCTCGCTTTTGTTTTTTTTCTTTATTTTTGTACCTTGATTCCCGACTTAAAGCTTTTGGAGCCTTCTGAAGGAATTATTTTTAAGGTCAAAAATTTTCTTTGATTTGATATTTTTTTGTCTTTCTCGTTGTTGAGAGTTAATTGCGGTTAAAATTTACAGTTGGATTGGGTGATTCCAACAATTCTAAATTTTTAATCTTTTGAGAGGATTTTGGTTAAATCTTGAATTTTCTTGGGTGATTCTAATAATTGTAAGCTCTTAACCTTTTGACATATTATCATTACAATTGGTATGTATGTTTCTTCTCTACCTTTATTCCATCAATTGTGATTTGATCTTGTTAAAATCCTCTCCTCGGACTTTTTATTTTTTTGGATTGATAGCATCGCGTGCACACTTCTTTCTTCAATGCTTGTCATTGTTTGTGCAAACGACTTGTTTATCATCCTCATTTTTCTTTTCATCATAGTCATTCTTTCTCTCTTTTCGACTATGTGGAATTGTTTTTATTGTCCATGTCATACTCTCTTTAGTTTGGTATTTTTGCCATGATATTAAAGTAGAGTACGTCCTCTCGACAATATTTTCTCTTTTTATAAATTGGACATTTTTTCTCTCTATAGTCCTTTTTATATTCTTTTTTGGTGTCACCAAAATAAGCTGGGTTCTCTTTTTTATCTAATAGCCTTCTTATTTTTCTTAACTGTCATATTTTTGACACTTCTAAAAGTTAAGATTGTTTTAGCTTTCTCTTGAGTCCCTCTCTTTGTACTTAAGATGTTTAAAGCTAATTCCGCTTGGGTGACATTGCTATATATATATGCTCTTATCCACTAACTTTGTTTTGTATGACTTTTCTAACACTTCTTTGTAGCTTGTCACTATCCTTGCTTCATTGGTTCCTCAAGCAAGGGGGTCTCATATCAAGGGGGGAAATTTGCAAGATTTCTAACATTTGCGATCGTTAACTCACTTAAATTGCATTCATCGAACTTCTTGCAAGTAATGAATTTTAGAATCTCGAAGATAAGCATTTTATTATGCATGGAGTTGGTTAACCTATGTTAATTGAAGACTTCACTAGGATGATGCAAGCTCAATATCTTTAGATGATGGGTCTACGGTTTGGATTCTCGCTTCTCAACCGACAACTACAAAGGATGATTAGCTTTTTGGATGCATGTTCTCTCGAAGTCGATCCTCCTCTTCTACAAATGAAGACTACCTTTCGGATGCAAGCTCTCGTGACATCAATTCTTCTCTTCTTCAGATGACGTGTTATCGATGATTACCACTTTGGATGTGTGCTCTCTCGACGTTGATTCTTCTCTTCTTCAAAGACGCTGACTACCTTTTTAATTTGACAAAAGGGGGAGAAGTAAGTGTAAACGAGTAACTTATACATTTAAATATGCGTTGCGGTTTACTTGTTTGTCATCATAAAAAAGGGGGAGATTGTTAGTACAAACATTACGATGTTTTATCGATATAATCTCTTTCTGTTTTGTTGAGGACAAACGTATAATTAGCAATACATTATATAAAATGTTAAGGTACTCGTAATCACTCAAGAATACATTTGCATACTTCTCTCGACATCTCCAAGATCGCATTCGGCATGAATCACTCAAGGTATGAATAAACATTTTATTAACCTAACTAAGTGATCAAGGATTAATATTTTCTTCAAACTCACATTTAATCAAATGTGACAAAAGATTTTAATAAACTTTATTTTTAAGAAAATGTTTTATTAAAAAGAAAATGAAAATTTGAATTTGGAATATTCCAAAGAATATTCCCTAAGGCATATTCCAAAGAATATTCTCTAATATGAATTTGGCATATTCTATATGCCAAAGGAATATCCTTTGAAGGTATAAACTACCCCAGATGGCATATCCCCACTAAAGGACAAAAATGCACGGTCTCCAAGCAGGAGGTTCCTTATTGATATGGAACCGCGGGTGTTTTTGACCGTTGCACTCTTGCCCTATAAATAGTGGATCGTTTCCAGCTTTTCTTTCAACATTTTTGCACATTTTCTTCATAAACATCTTTAAACTCCTTGATTAGTTAGTTTAGATTAATCTTGTTTAAGATGTGATTCTCTCCTTCAATCCTCTCATCCTCTCAAGTGCAAAGAGAAGAACACTTTCATTACCATGAAGTGTTGGGTTCATAACATGATGAATATCTCTCCTTTTAGATCAAGTCGTTGTTTTCCTACTATGTATATGTAGAAGATCCAAGTGTTGAGTTCACTTGGATGTGTTTGTAAGGGAAGAAGATCCAAGTGATGGGTATCCTTGGATTAGGTGTTAGTTGTGTAGATCCAAGTTTGTTAATAATTTGATATAGTGTTAGAGTCATAGATCTAAGTGGTGAGTACTTAGATCTATACGGTTTATGTGTTTATGCCATAAAACACAAGGTTTGTTATTGTAAAACCCGCATGCTTTTACCATGAATAGTACCCTTAAGATCGTACGTACTAGATTAAAACTTTCCTTTTATAGTATGATTACGTTTACATGTTAGGATTTTACGTATTACGTACGTGTTAGTACACGATAAGTATTTACTACGCACGAACACGCAATAATTATTTGACAATAATTAATCACGAACATGCGATCATGAAATCACGAACGTAATTAAATCACGAACTACTATTAATTACGTATATATATTTATTACGAGCGTAAATAAATATATTAGGTTACGGTAATTGTTTAACGAGAACACATTAAACGCGAACACAAATAAACACGAAAAAACAGGTAAAACACGAACACGAGAACACACTTATTAATTAGACACGGAAAATGATCGGGTTACCCCATGTGGGCCCCATATGCCACGAAATTAGGAAGAAAGATGGGCCAAGCCCATCAAAACTTGCTAAAGAGGGAAAAAGGGAAAAACATTACTCATTTTTTTTCACTTTACAAAGGATTTCACAAAAAAACCTAAAAGTTCTTCTTCCTCCTTCTTTTCTTTTTTTGGCCGCCACCTTCATACACACCAAAGGAGGTGTTTATTGATCTTTGATCTTTGATTTATTGCTAGTGTTCGTGTTTGTTCATCATTGTTTAGATCCACGCATTCGGTAATTCTTTTAACCCTTTCTTTTGATTTAAGCTTTTAAATAATTAAGAACATGATATGTTTTTCTTAAAAATCTAATTAAATCATAGATCTAACATGAAATTGGTTTTGGAATAAATCAAAAGGGATGTTTTAAGGGTGTTTGTTCTTGGCCGCCGCCTAAACCGAACCCGAGAGGGTCTCGGTTTGGCTACATGACCACCACCGAGACCATATGGTCCCGGTTGGTTGGTGTGGGTCCCACGGCAGCAACAAGACAAGGGGAACCCCGATGTAGTTCGGGGTATGGTGTCGATTTCATGTCCGGTTCATGGTTCTTAGTCAAGATCCGGTTCATGGTGTATGTTAAGATTATTATTTCTACAATCTTATGTTAAAATTAAATTAATAACATGACATGATTAATTTAATAACATGACTTAGGTTATTTTAATTATTAAAATCATGAAATTATTAACCTAAGTGTTTTATATTTTTAGACTTATAAATTAATTAATTATTTAAAAACCATGGTTATAATTAATTAATTAATATGACTTAGGTTATATTATTAATAAATAATAATACATGTTTTAACCTAAGTATTTAACTTTATTTAATTAAAAACATGATATAATTTAATTAAATATTTTAACCTATAGTTTATTTTAATTACATGAAATAATGAATAAACTATACATTATATCATATGACTTAGAAAATTATCATGAAAACACTTAGGCTTATATACTTAGCTTATTTAACCAACTTATTTCTAATTATGGAAACTTTCTATTTTTAGAAACTTAATTAAATAAGGCAGCTAATCTATTTATAAAAACTTTCTATTTTTAGAAACTTATTTAAATAAGGCAGCTAATCTATTTATGGAAACTTTCTATTTTTAGAAACTTATTTATTTCAGGCAGCTAATCTAATTATGGAAACTTATTTAATTAAGGCAGCTGATCTATTTATGGAAACTTTCTATTTCTAGAAACTTATCTATTTTAAGAAGTAATTCTATTTTTGGAAACTTTCCATTTTTAGAAACTTTCTATTTTTGGAAACTTTCTATTTTTGGAAACTTTCTATTTTTGGAAACTTTCTATTTTTGGAAACCTTCTATTTTTGGTAACTTTCTATTTTTAGAAACTTTCTATTTTTGAAAACTGTCTATTTTAGGAAACCTGCTATTTTTGGAAAGTTACTTATTATTACACAGTAAGTATAATAATACATAAAATACCAGAAATACTTAATCAGAATAGACAGAATATAAGATAAACACAGTTTAAGGCTTTAAACAGTGAAACATGATATAAACATATAAAATAAGCTAAGACATGACATAAAACCAGTTACGTATTTAGTAAGCAAATACTTATTCATGTATGTCTTTATGTAGCATTAGTGATACGGAAGTAGGATTCCTCTCAGTTCGTCTTTTTCGTTCACTGGACATAAGGTACGGATTCCCGTCCTTTCAGTATGGACATTCTTCCTTATTAGGATTTCCCGTATGCAGCCAACTGTTTTCCCCAATATATGTTTTATATGTTTTTGAATTGCTTATGTTTAATTAAAATACCTAAAGCCATATACATGCATGACCAGTTTCACCTAGTTATGGAGGTACCATAACCATAACATTAGAGGCACTGATGTTATGACTTCACCACGGCAGAGTGATTGCTCGTGGCGTCCCTTCAGCTTTTGGCCATTTATATTATATTTATCATGTGGGGCGTATGGGTGCATCCTAGTTACATGTTTTCAGTCAGGATTTCATGGTGAATGTGGTGTGTGCCTTGCATCCTTCACAAGGAGCTGATCCCTCCTACCCAAGACCAGTATATTAAATTAGAGGCAGCCCCTCTAATTTGCATGATGAGGTCACCCCTCCAAGTATTCATGCACGGCGGATTTTCATGACCTATATTGGATAATGGTAAAATATGTTAAACAGTTTTCATAAGATAAACATAAGGCTTTTCAAACTATAAAACCAGTTTTATGAACATGTTCCATGTTTTCCAGGACTTATACAATTTCGCTGATATTAAGTCTTTATTATGTTTTAGTCATTCATACTATGTTTATATCCGTGCACTGAGCGTTTTGCTCAGTCGTTACTTTCCTTTCCATGTCCCAAAACGGCAGGTACCCTAGGAAAGACTCGAGTAATTGGAGGACGTTCATAGGATGGAAGCTGGTAGAGACTTCTTTTCCTTTTTGCCTTCATATACTTATGCTTGTTTAGTCTTTCATTCATTTCTTTTGGCTTTATTATGTTTTGGGCTATGTTTGGGAACCGATGTTTGATTCCGGTTTTCCCTATGGTTATGTATGTTTTAGTACATTTACCTTGCATGCTTTGATGACACGCCATAATTACGCGTGACATTCCATTTATCAAAATGGGGTGTTATAATTATGGTATCAGAGCCAAGGCTTCGACCTGTAGGCTCTAAAACTCGACCTGTGACTAGTGGGTAGTCACCAGGAGCTTCCTAAGCCAACATTTGTTATTCTACGTATTGATGTTTTCAGCACATTGTTGTTTTAACCATGATGTTTTCAACACCTTGAGGTTTTAACCTTGATGTTTTCATCGATATTGTTTTACTAATATGGATGGACAACCGTCATTCATATTTAGTTATGTGTCATTGTTTCATGCATAATGTTCCTCGTGAACTGTGACTATGTGGACTGAACCCCAATAGTTCATAATTAGTCACATAAAATTTTTTTCTGATAAGTTTTGACAGATAAGTTTCATTTATTTATGTTTCATGTATCATTGTTGCAGGGATTATGACTAAGTAATGGTTGGTATAGGACTGGCCCTATT
The DNA here is from genome assembly GCA_025667525.1 of Glebionis coronaria. Lineage (NCBI taxonomy): Eukaryota > Viridiplantae > Streptophyta > Magnoliopsida > Asterales > Asteraceae > Glebionis > Glebionis coronaria. The sequence continues at coordinate 415,246,230 of CM046882.1, read as the reverse complement.
TAGTCGCATGTGCTTTTATCGAAACTTTTAACTTTGGGACCGACCCATAGGCGTCCCCTCGCACATATAAAGGTTTTTATAAACTACATTATACATTCATGCACTGTTTTTAATGCATAAAATTTTTCTCATGATTTATTGGCATAAAATTTTTTTATGTCCCCTCATAAATTACTATGTTTTTATGTCAAGTATGTTTTTATACTATCATGGTTAAACTCAGTTTCATGCTGATTATGTTATACACTCCTTCATGTTAAATCGTTTCATGTTTCTTCATGATAATTCCGTCTTCATGTGGATTATGTCTTACGCCTCTTTTGTTATTATGCCTTCATGCAAGACATTGTTGGATTTCATTGAATTCTGCTTTCATGACAGTCATGGTTAGTTTTCATCGATCATGCTGTCAGGAAAATCATCGTTGAATTTTGTGTAACCACACTTTAGCGTTTCTCTATGCAACCATAATGAGGTATATACTGGCATTGCCAGGTTATCATGATGGTTTTCCTAACCGTTTAACCGATATACTTTCCTTAAATCATGATAAATGATCGACCCCATACCGATCATTTCATGTGCATTCCACGTGTACTCCACGTACCGTATTTCATGTGTATTACACGTACCTTATTACATGTGTATTCCACTTGCAATACTTCACGAGTATTCGCTAGTCGATTTGGAATCATCTCAGGCGTATTTTCAATTGCTGATATTCTACAAGATTGCTGATGCCGCTCATAACTTAGAGATGTTACTAAAGGTTGATGCTGCTGACGTTCGGAGACGCTACGAGATGCTGATGCTGTTCACAACCTGGAGCTCATACAAGACGAAGACAAAGGCGTTAGATCAAAGCAATTGGACGAGAATATGCTTCACCATCAGACGATTTACATCAATCATTGTCCCTATTTCTTAGTTACATGTCACACGTCATTCGACTGTCATCTCAGCCATATGAGTGCAAACCGGTACCAGCCGGCCACTCAGCTGAATAGTTTTATGAATCACGGTCATGAGAATGACCGTCATGGAACTGACAGACATGACGATAGTAACCACTACTATGACAGAAACTATCCTAGAAATCGCAACCGAGGCTCTGGCCGCGGACGTGATCAGACATACAAAGGATCAGTAGTCCAACCGATCCGCCAAGTCTGGCATAATAACCTAATATTGTAGTTCTATTGTTTTACGTCTCGAGACACATGTCAAGACATCAGTCAAGACACATGTCTCACGTATACTTTCTGAAGACACATGTCAAGACACCAGTCAAGACATATGTCATATAGTTCCAAGACCCGAGTCAAGACACATGACTCATGTCCAACTATGGAACATTTCTAAGAAATTCAGGGTACCCTCCAAGGGTATATCCATTTTGTTGTGCCATGTATTAATCAGGCCACAAGAATTTCAATACCATTACTGGCACATCAGTGAGAGCTATCACGTTACCGATGTCACTTTAATTTCTTTCACCATATTTCATATATTCATGACCATGAAGGACGCCTTTCGTATTCTCACGTATACGAAGGTTTTCCTTCAGCTTAATGATGAGATCCAAGCTGCTAACGCATTTCCTCGGACAGACACGAGATGAATTTTTATCCTAATTATGGACTATGAACAGCACACCATGCTACGATTCATAATTATGTACAGTAATGTTCAGGCTCCTGAATACATTCAGCTTGATTTTCCATCAGGAAAATCTGTAGAAATTATCTATGCTTTCCAAGCACGTGCTTTGTTACCCGTGATTGCTAAAAATTTCTAGCTGTCAGTAAGACACGACTACTGAAGTCCTTTTTCACATAACCAACGTATTATTCCAAAATTGTCCCTTACACTCCAGAAGAACCTTCAAGGAGAAGGACGATAACATAAGATTATGTGTCGACTACCGTAGATTTTTAAACAAATCACCATTCATGACCGTTATTCTCCTCCACGTATTGACGACATGTCCAATCAACCGTATAGTGTTAATCACTTTTCCAAGATCGAACTCATGATCATGCTGCCAATAGTGACGAGTGAAAAAGCAGGACATGTCCATGACTGCTATTCGTACACGACTCGGTCATGCTAGATTTATGATTTTGAATTAGTCTCATCAATGCTCCAACGGAATTATAAGAATGAGTTTCCATGAACTCATAGCAAATTCATCAGTGTTTTCATTGAGGGTAACCTGATTTCCTCTAAGCCTAGAGAAGAACAGGAAGACCATATCTGCACTATGTTGCAAATTCTATGACAAGAGAAATTCTACCCTGGAAATTTTTTTCCAATATCAATCTGTTGATTAGAGTGACACTGAATCACATGGGTTTCTATGGTCAATCTTACCATGATTCAGCTTATGCGTAAAGGAGAGAACCCTACACTACATTAGGTGTTCTAGAAAATCCTACGCTAGGAGAAGCCTAGATTCAGAAACTCAGAGTTTCGCAAACTCCTATGTATCAAGTTCTACGAAGCAAGATACAGTTACGTTCATATCTAAGTACCTGTCATACCAACAGGTTAAGATAGGACACCAACAGACTGGGATGTTTTCATCATCTGAAATTGTGAATTGAAATGGGACAAGATCTCCACGGATTTTGGTTGCCAGATTAACGCTAACTCGGAAGAAGCAGGATGCTATCTGGGTTATCGCAAACAGTTTGATCAAGTCTGCAGAATCCCTACATCCGCAAGGATTACAGAACCAACAGATTGATCGGACATGTTCCAGCCAAGGCTCATCCGACCGCTTGGTAATCCCTCAGCTATCGGGTCAGACAAAGATTCGCAATTGTACTCCTAAATTACTTCACGTCTTCATTCTGATTCCACGACTTGCTTTCGCGCTCGCGTTCATGACACTATTCACGTTCATGATCGTATCTGGGCTTACGATTTTACATTCATTTCGTTCTGGGAAGTTTTGCAAGAACTTGAGAGACCAGACCCAAGTTTAGTATAACTCTCCATCATCAGATAGACGTTTCACGTCATATTCCACGTCTCACCTTGTAGCGTTTGGTGTTACCGCCATTATATTCTATGATCACGATATGTTTCACATGTCATGTTCATTCCACATTCCTCATATCATGATCAAGATATGTTACACGTATCATGGATCACGATATGTTTACCCATACTACACTCGCCATATCTCCACGAAGCACGTTCAAAATTTTTCACGTATCACGTTCAAAATTTTTCACGTACTACGTTTCTTTGTGTCTCGCGCATCGTTGCTAATTATCAGTTAAGTAAGAGTGTTTTGCACAATAACGTTTTAGTTTCCCTTACACGTTAATTCTTATTCCCTCGATCAAATTTAGGGGATCTACCTTACGTTGATAATCAAGAACTTCTTCGTACTTCAAGTCAAGGTCAGGAGGAACAAGACTTATCATTGTGTCAAGATCTGTGAAGGAACCGTTCCAAGAGGGAAGCCACTTGGAAACGGACAAGTTCATCCGGACTTTTATCCGTTTTTCTCTTATCAACTAGATATGTCCTTTCAGTCACGTCACGTTCCATGTCCTTTCAAGACATGTCACGTTCCGCGTTCCTTCTGCCAGGAAACCCGCACGTTCATTTATCTTACATACCCTCTCAGTTTGATTCGGGTATGTTTCTCTTTCAGTTAGGTTATCTATAATTCGGGGACGAATTATTCTTTTTAGGGGGGAAGAGTTGTAAAACCCGCATGCTTTTACCATGAATAGTACCCTTAAGATCGTACGTACTAGATTAAAACTTTCCTTATATAGTATGATTACGTTTACATGTTATGATTTTACGTATTACGTACGTGTTAGTACACGATAAGTATTTACTACGTACGAACACGCAATAATTATTTGACAATAATTAATCACGAACATGCGATCATGAAATCACGCACGTAATTAAATCACGAACTACTATTAATTACGTATATATATTTATTACGAGCATAAATAAATATATTAGGTCATGGTAATTATTTAACGAGAACACATTAAACGCGAACACAAATAAACACGAACAAACACGTAAAACACGAACACGAAAACACACTTATTAATTAGACACGGAAAATGATCGGGTTACCCCATGTGGGCCCCATATGCCACGAAATTAGGTAGAAAGATGGGCCAAGCCCATCAAAATTTGCTAAAGAGGGAAAAAGGGAAAAACACTACTCATTTTTTTTCACTTTACAGAGGATTTCACAAAAAAAACCTAAAATTTCTTCTTCCTCCTTTTTTTCTTTTTTTGGCCGCCACCTTCATACACACCAAAGGAGTTGTTTATTGATCTTTGATCTTGGATTTATTGCTAGCATTCGTGTTTGTTCATCATTGTTTAGATCCACGAATTCGGTAAGTCTTTCAACCCTTTCTTTTGATTTAAGCTTTTAAATAATTAAGAACATGATATGTTTTTCTTAAAAACCTAATTAAATCATAGATCTAACATGAAATTGGTTTTGGAATAAATCAAAAGGGATGTTTTAAGGGTGTTTGTTCTTGGTCGCCGCCTAAACCGAACCCGAGAGGGTCTCGGTTTGGCTACATGACCACCACCGAGACCATATGGTCCCGGTTGGTTGGTGTGGGTCCCACGACAGCAACAAGACAAGGGGAACCCCGATGTGGTTCGGGGTATGGTGTCGATTTCATGTCCGGTTCATGGTTCTTAGTCAAGATCCGGTTCATGGTGTATGTTAAGATTATTATTTCTATAATCTTATGTTAAAATTAAATTAATAACATGACATGATTAATTTAATAACATGACTTAGGTTATTTTAATTATTAAAATCATTAAATTATTAACCTAAGTGTTTTATATTTTTAGACTTATAAATTAATTAATTATTTAAAAACCATGGTTATAATTAATTAATTAATATGACTTAGGTTATATTATTAATAAATAATAATACATGTTTTAACCTAAGTATTTAACTTTATTTAATTAAAAACATGATATACTTTAATTAAATATTTTAACCTATAGTTTATTTTAATTACATGAAATAATTAATAAACTATACATTATATCATATGACTTAGAAAATAATCATGAAAACACTTAGGCTTATATACTTAGCTTATTTAACCAGCTTATTTCTAATTATGGAAACTTTCTATTTTTAGAAACTTAATTAAATAAGGCAGCTAATCTATTTATGAAAACTTTCTATTTTTAGAAACTTATTTAAATAAGGCAGCTAATCTATTTATGGAAACTTTCTATTTTTAGAAACTTATTTATTTCAGGCAGCTAATCTAATTATGGAAACTTATTTAATTAAGGCAGCTGATCTGTTTATGGAAACTTTCTATTTTTAGAAACTTATCTATTTTAAGCAGTAATTCTATTTTTGGAAACTTTCTATTTTGGAAACTTTCTATTTTTGGAAACTTTCTATTTTTGGAAACTTTCTATTTTTGGAAACCTTCTATTTTTGGTAACTTTTTATTTTTGGAAACTTTCTATTTTTGGAAACTATCTATTTTAGGAAACCTGCTATTTTTGGAAAGTTACTTATTATTACACAGTAAGTATAATAATACATAAAATACCAGAAATACTTAATCAGAATAGACAGAATATAAGATAAACACAGTTTAAGGCTTTAAACAGTGAAACATGATATAAACATATAAAATAAGCTAAGACATGACATAAAACCAGTTACGTATTTAGTAAGCAGATACTTATTCATGTATGTATTTATGTAGCATTAGTGATACGGAAGTAGGATTCCTCTCAGTTCGTCTTCTTCGTTCACTGGACATAAGGTACGGATTCCCGTCCTTTCAGTATGGACATTCTTCCTTATTAGGATTTCTCGTATGCAGCCAACTGTTTTCCCTAGTATATGTTTTATATGTTTTTGAATTGCTTATGTTTAATTAGAATACCTAAAGCCATATACATGCATGGCCAGTTTCACCTAGTTATGGAGGTACCATAACCATAACATTAGAGGCACTGATGTTATGACTTCACCACGGCGGAGTGATTGCTCGTGGCGTCCCTTCAGCTTTTGGCCATTTATATTATATTTATCATGTGGGGCGTATGGGTGCATCCTAGTTACATGTTTTTAGTCAGGATTTCATGGTGAATGTGGTGTGTGCCTTGCATCCTTCACAAGGAGCTGATCCCTCCTACCCAAGACCAGTATATTAAATTAGAGGCAGCCCCTCTAATTTGCATGATGAGGTCACCCCTCCAAGTAATCATGCACGGTGGATTTTCATGACCTATATTGGCTATGGTAAAATATGTTAAACAGTTTTCATAAGATAAACATAAGGCGTTTCAAACTATAAAACCAGTTTTATGAACATGTTCTAGGTTTTCCAGGACTTATACAATTCCGCTGCTATTAAGTCTTTATTATGTTTTAGTCATTCATACTATGTCTATATCCGTGCACTGAGCGTTTTGCTCAGCCGTTACTTTCCTTTCCATGTCCCAAAACGGCAGGTACCCTAGGAAAGACTCGAGCAATTGGAGGACGTGCATAGGATGGAAGCTGCTAGAGACTTCTTTTCCTTTTTGCCTTCATATACTTATGCTTGTTTAGTCTTTCATTCATTTCTTTTGGCTTTATTATGTTTTGGGCTTATGTTTGGGAACGATGTTTGATTCCGGTTTTCCCTATGGTCATGTATGTTTTAGTACATTTACCTTGCATGCTTTGATGACACGCCATAATTACGCGTGACATTCCATTTATCAAAATGGGGTGTTACAGTTATGTTGGGCCATAAAACATAACTAGGGTGAAGAGTTGTGTAGGTGTGTAGTTGTGAAGAGTGGTTTAGTTATGTAGTTGTGAAGAGTTGGGTAGTTGTGTAGTTGTGAAGAGTTGTGTACATCCAAATTGGTGTGTCAATTTGGAAGTTGTGTAAGTTGCGTGTAGATTGGTCCTACCTAAGATTAGGACTCGACATCTAGCCTTGTGTCGGAAAATGGTGAAGTAGGCGACGTTGTGTAGATTGGTCCTACCTAAGATTAGGACTCGACTTCTAGCTTAGAGTCGGAAATTGGATAAGCGACGTTGTGTATGGTTTCTCCACCTTAAGAAGTTTGTTGACTAGTGAAGTAACTCTCGAGTAAGGTGTACTCGAGGAGTAGAGTTGGGAGAAGAGGAGCTTCGTGACCAAACCACTATAAATCATCGTGTCGGTACTTTCCTTTACATTTATGTCTTTACTCTTATTGATGCCTTTATATGTTGTTGTGTGTTGTGTGCATCTCATAGTCTAAACATCTAAGTTGCAGAAAAGTTGAGGCTTAGTACGTGTGTACTTCATGTTTAGATTATGGTCAAGTATACATCACTTAGTCTAAACATCTTAGTTGCGGAAAAGCTTATGCTTAGTACGTGTGTGCTTAGTGTTTAGACTATTGCTTGATGTACTCTTGATTTGATGTGTTTGTGTGTTTTCTTACTTGTAGTATTTATCTTTCAATCAAACACATCTCATATCTAGTCAAGCTTGATCGAGAATTTGATACCAAGGATTGTTTAAGTTTAACAAGTAATAAATAGCCTAGTTCACTGTCGGCGGTTCCTTAAAGGGACACGCGGTTCTTTAGTGATAACGAACCGCGGATATGTATAAAGAACCGCGCACAGTGATTATGCGAAATGTTTTGAAAAAGTAACTAGAAACTATTCAACCCCCCCTCTAGTTTCTAAAAATATTTAGGTGAAGATGGTGATAAGGTCACTAATCATTCTATATTATCGTTCAATATGGGTAGTCACCAATTTCATATGCTTCACATCCCTGCGAAGTTGAATATGGTTCTTCCACTCAACTTCGATTTATCACATTTAGGAGACAGTTTGATAATTTTAGCATATTTTAACGTCGAGGAGACCCACTGTCTTCGAGGTTGGGAATTAGGTGTTAATGGTGTTTCAGTAACATCTGTAAAAATGCTCCTAGACATACCAACACCCCATGTTGTCAAGTTAGTTGGATTTTCACATGATTCTAGGCTAATACTGGATGTCGACGATGCTACGATCGATATGCCTTTTCACTCTCTTCAGACATATAACCAAACGACGAGAGAGTTTTTGGATTTAGGTCTTCGTTGGAACGGGGGTTCGTATGTGGTGGGTGCGGCCAAGGAGTCACTAATTATGTCATTCTTTAAAGATCAGGCAGTTTATCTAATGCAATGCTGAAAAATAAAGCTTGTTTTGTACCTTTTTATTGGTTATAAATGAAAAGTTTATAAAAAATATTTTTACTATAGTCTGGCCTTTTATGCATAATTTGTTGTATTCCAATTGTAGCACCTTGGAACCATTAAGATTTGGGTCAGGGAGCATTTAATGGTTTGTCTTGACTGCATAAGTTGTATTTCTATCAAATATATCAAATATACATCAAATCAAACTTCAGCTAATGATGCCTTGTGTAAAACCCGCATGCTTTTACCATGAATAGTGCCATTAAGATCGTACGTCCTAGATTAAAACTTACCCTATTTAGTATTGATCACATTCATGTGCTAATAATCAAGCAAGTGCATACGTGTATGACATGATAAGTATCGATTACGTACGAACTCATGATAAACAGTTAATAGATATTTCACGTGAACATAATTAAATCATGATCACCATTTTAAAACACGAACTAAAATAATTACGTAAGTACTTAATTACGAGCGTTAAGAATACGATAAACTACATGATAAAATAAACAGAAACACTTTAAACACGAACACGTTTAACCACGAACGAACACGAAACATCGGGACACGAGAAAAGGTACGGGTACCCCATGTGGGGCCCCATACCCACGGCACACATAACCAAAATGGGCTTAGCCCATTGACTTTTACATGGAAGGGGGGGTTATGGTAAATATGCATTTCATTTTTACATTTCAAGCAAAATAGCATTTTAACCTAAAAAGTTTTCTCTCCTCCTCCTTGGTCTCTCTTTGTGCCGCCACCCCTAAGACCACCAAAGGTGGTTGTTGTTTGATCTTGATCACAAAAATCATCGCTATAAACCGTGTTTGTTCATCCTCTTTCAAGCTACGTATTGGTATATCATTCTAAACCTTTCTTTTTAATTCTTTTAAATCTTTGATTATTTTCATGAACATGTTATTAATATTCTTATTAAAACATGATAATTAAACATTGATCTAACATGTTTTGGGGTAAATTAAAATCAAAGGATGATATAAGAGGGTGTTTGTTTTGGCCGCCTAGTAGAACCAACCCGAGGGGGGGTTCGGTTTGCTTTTAGCCGCCACCACCAAGACCATTTTTGGTCTTGGTTGGTGCATGTGGGACCCACGGCAGCAAGGGGACACTAGTACCCCGAGTTGGCTCGGGGTACGGTGTCGAGTTCATGCCCGATTCATGGTTCGTTGGTTAAATCATGATTATGCTACATGTTAATTTTATGAATTATGAACTTAGGATATAAATTAATTAATAAACATGAGATATTAATTAAACCATGACTTAGGTTATTTTAATTATTAATTTAGCATGATATTAATTTAACCTAAGTATTTTATGTTATAAGTTATAATTAATTAATTATTTAAAACATGCCTATAATTAATTAATTTAGACATGACTTAGGTTATGTTATTAATACATAATAATACACATTTTAACCTAAGTAATTTATTCTATTTTAATTAAAACATGTTATACTTTAATTAAAATGCTTAACCTATAGTTTAATTAAAATACATGAAATAATAATTAAACTATACACTATATCATATGACTTAAGAAATAAGCTTATAAACACTTAGACTTATATGTTAGCTTATGTAACTAACTTAATTCTAATTATGGAAACTTCTATTTATAGAAACTTAATTAAATAAGGCAGTTAATCTAATCATGGAAACCTTCTATATATGGAAACTTATTTAATTAAGGCAGCTGATCTATTTTTGGAAACTTTCTATTTTTAGAAACTAATCTATTTTAAGCAGTAAATTCTATTTTAGGAATCTTTCTATTTTTGGAAACTTTCTATTTTTGGTAACTTTCTATTTTTGGAAACTTTCTATTTTTGGAAACTTTCTATTTTTGGAAACTTTCTATTTTTGGAAACCTGCTATTTTTGGAAAGTTACTTATTATTACACAGTAAGTATAATAATACATGAAATACCCGTAATACTTAATCAGATTAATCAGAATACAAGATAAACACAGTTTAAGGCTTTAAACAGTAAACCATGACCTAAAACATACAAAGTAAGCTAAGATGAGACATAAAGCACAGTACGTAATCAGTGATTCGATACTTATACACGTGTGTATTCATGTAGCGTTAGTGATCCAGAAGTAGGAGTCTTTCTTCCGTTCATTCACTGGACTTGAGGTACGGATTCCCGTCCTTTCAGTATGGACATTCTTTCCTTATTAGGATTTCCCCGTATGCAGCCAACTGTTTTCCCTAGTATTTGTTTTACTGTTTTGAACTGCTTATGTTTAATTAGCATAATCTGTAGCCATATACAAGCATGACCAGTTTCACCTAGTTATGGAGGTACCATAACCATAACATTGGAGGCACCAATGTTATGACTTCCCCACGGCGGAGTGATTGCTTGTGGCGTCCCTTTCAGTTTTGGCCATATTATTATATCATGTGGGGCGTATGGGTGCATCCTAGTTACATGTTTTATTCAGTATTTCATGGTGAATGTGGTGTGTGCCTTGCATCCTTCACAAGGAGTTGATCCCTCCTACTCAGACCAGTATATTAATTAGAGGCATCCCCTCTAATCAGCATGATGAGGTCACCCCTCCAAGTATTCATGCACGTGACCTTTTCATGACCTATATGGGCTATGGTATATATATGTTAAAACAGTTTTCATAAGATAAACATAAGGCTTTTCAAACTATAAAACCAGTTTTCTTAATACTTAACCTGTTTACTCAGAACTTAGTCTTCCGCTGTTATATGTTACATGCTTATCCTATTTCAGGCTATTTTGTACATCCGTGCACTGAGCGTCTAGCTCAGCCGTTTTCCTTTTCATGTTCCCAAAACGGCAGGTACTCAGGGACGCTCGTAGATCTCAAACGTACGTGCATATGGATTGGAAGCTTTACTGTCTTTCTTTACTTTATGCATTTCCTTTACTTTAATACAACTTGCAATGGACATTGTTTCGTCTTTTCCTTTTACAGTATTTATGTTTGTGTGTGATGAGCTCTACTTTGGGGTTACCGATGTTTGATTCCGGTATTTCCCTTTTATGGTCAAATAATGCTTAGACATTTATCCTTGTATGCTTTGATGACACGCCATGATTATGCGTAAGATTCCATTTCCAAAATGGGGTGTTACAATTATGGTATCAGAGCCAAGGCTTCGACCTGTAGGCTCTCAAATATGACCTGTGATTAGTGGGTAGTCACTACGGTCTTCCTAGAACTGACAGTTGTTTTCAAGCATTCATCATTTTAAGCATACATATACATGTCATTGTTACAGGGTTTTTGACTAAGTAATGGTTGGTACAGGACTGACCCTATTTAGTCGCATGTGTTTTATCGAAACTTTTAGATTTGGGACCGACCCATAGGCGTCCCCTCGATATGTCTTTTGTTTTGAGTGAACTGACCAGAGGCGTTCACTCTCGAGCATCAAAAGTTTTCATAAAACTGCATCATGCATTCATACAAAAATTTTCTTGCATAAAATTTTTCTCGTGAAATTTTTGGTATAAATTTTTTTCATGTATATATATAATTTATATCTTAGGTTTCGAACTGTTAATCATATGTTTTATGTTATACTGTCAGATGGTTCTCACACGCGAGCAAGAGCAGCTCAATGCTGCAATTCAGGCTGCCATGCAAGCCTTGCTTCCTCAACTGAGGAATGACATCCGTGCTGAAGTCCAAGCTGCCAACAATCAGCAGCAGCAGAATCAGGCACCTCCTCCTCCTCCTCCAGTGACACTAGCAGTGTGGCTGGAAAGATTCAACAAGCTCCGTCCTAGAGCTTTTGAAAAGACTGATAGCCCCAGCGATGCTGAAAGCTGGTTGACTCATATCGAGAAGATTTTCAATGCTATGGGCTGTGACCCCGCATACAAGGCAAGATTGGCATGCTACCGCTTTGAAGGCGATGTACTCAGCTGGTGGCTAGCCTTGACGCAGTCGGAAGGAGGTGATGATTGGGTCGCTGGTTTGACATGGGCCTAATTCAAGGAGAGAGTGATGGAGCAGTTCTTTCCCAAGGCAGAGCAGGACAAGCTCAAGCGAGAGTACCATGGGATACGTCAGAGAGCGGGCGAGAATAGCAACGAATTCATGCAGCGCTTTCTTCGCTTAGCTGGTTTCCTGGGAGCAGCAGCTGGTACTCCTGAGGACCAGGCACACCACTTTAGGTGGGCACTTCGCACCTCGGTCGCGAACAATCTAGTGTGTGCTACGTTCAATACAGTAGCACAAGTGGCCGACGCAGCAAGGAAGCTAGAGATGTTGCAGGAACGAGATGAGTTCGGGGAAGCTGAAAGACCCGACAAGAGGTAAACATTTCGTATTCTAACAATAACCAACCGCATCCTATCATTATATGTTCAATAATCATCTCTAAACTGTATCTTCCAGCAGAAAACTGGGGACCGGTCTCAGCCGGCTACTCAGCAGCAGCCTCATCAACACAAAGGAAACGGTCACACTAACGACCGTTCTGTTGTGGAAAGGCGTAGCGGTAATGATAATTACCGTAACAACGCTGGACACTCCAACAACAGCAGGTCCTACTATTTACGCATCTTCTTATGATTTCATGTTATATCTCTCATGCTGACACTATATTAACCTCTACCAGGAACCACGGTAACGGGAAGGACCAGAACCACAGGGGTTCGTAGCCTAACCGTTCAGCTAACACTGGTGAACATCTTATGACGCATATGTCTTATACTCGTGCATATACTTTATTTTAACACATTTTGTCATCAGCAGGCCCTCAGCAAGCAAGGACTCCTGCTGGAGGATTCACTCATCCTCTTTGCAATACTTGCCATCGCAGACACCCTGGCCCATGTCGTCGTGATTCCGACGCGTGCTACAAGTGCGGCCTCCCTGGCCATCGTATGAGAGATTGCCGTAAGGGTGAAATGGAGGGTACCTCGGGTCATGCTGATAGTAAGCCGCCTCCTACCACTGGGCGTGTCTACACGACATCTCGTGATCAGGCAAACAAATCTACAGGTACCATTACTGGAATTTTGTATATGTACGGCCAGGCTGCATGTGTTCTTTTCGACACGGGTGCCACTCATTCAGTTATTTCCACTACTTATGCTAAGAACATCAGGACACTTCCCTTGCTATTAAAAAATAGGCTTACCATTTCCACGCCTTTGAGGGACTCTGTATTAATAACTCATGTATACAAGAGTCTTCCTCTAGAGTTTGACGATAAAGTTCGTGCAGTAGATGCACTTCCCCTAGACATGATTGAGTTCGATATGATTCTCGGCATGGACTGGCTATCCAAGCACCATGCTACCATAGACTGCCACTCATATCGGGTGATCTTCGGCGACATTAAGGCACCAGAGTACATTCATAACGGGTTCATACCCGGACGGTCTGTACAAGTCATATCTACCTTGCAAGCACGTGCATTACTGTCACATGGCTGTGAGGGTTATCTAGCTACGGTTCACAACATGGATGCTGAATCCCCATCGATTCAGGATCAACCAGTAGTTTCAGAATTTCAAGACGTCTTTCCAGCTGAACTTCCAGGCATACCACCTGCACGAGAAGTGGAGTTCAACATCGACCTTGTTCCAGGAGCTGAACTAATCTCTAAGGCTCCGCATCGTATGGCTCCCATAGAGCTAAAAGAACTGAAGGACCAACTGCAGGAACTTCTTGAACGAGGGTTCATTAGACCAAGCACATCTCCATGGGGCGCACCGGTCTTGTTCGTTAAGAAGAAGGACGGCAGCATGCGACTTTGCATAGACTACCGTGAACTTAATAAGATTACCATCCGCAATAGATATCCACTGCCACGTATAGATGATCTGTTTGACCAACTACAAGGAGCCAAACACTTCTCAAAGATCGATCTAAGGTCAGGCTACCATCAGCTAAGGGTTAAAGAGCAGGATATTGCCAAGACTGCTTTTCATACCCGCTATGGCCATTATGAGTTTGTAGTCATGCCATTCGGCCTGACTAATGCTCCAGCAGTATTCATGGATCTGATGAACAGAATCTTCCACGAATTCCTTGATAAGTTTGTCATTGTATTCATCGATGACATCCTGATTTTCTCAAAGTCCACGGAGGAACACGAAGACCATCTCCGTACGGTACTACAGATTCTTCGTCAGAAGCAGCTGTATGCGAAATTCTCCAAGTGTGAGTTCTGGTTAAACAAAGTGGCATTCTTAGGTCACATTGTATCAGCAGAAGGGATCACTATGGACCCAGCAAAGGTTGAGGCTATCACTAAATGGCCAAGACCAATGTCGGCGACAGAAGTCCGCAGTTTCTTAGGCTTAGCTGGATATTACCGCAGATTCGTGCAGAACTTTTCCCGCTTGGCACTACCCCTCACCAAATTGATGCGAAAAGGAGAGAAATTCGTCTGGACGGAAGAACGAGAGAAGAGCTTCGAAGACCTAAAGCAGAAGTTAGTATCTGCACCTATTCTTACTCTCCCATCTGGTACAGGTGGATTTCAGATCTATAGCGATGCATCGGGGAAGGGACTGAGTTGTGTTATCATGCAACATGGGAAAGTGATCGCGTATGCTTCACGGCAGCTTAAGCCCTATGAAGAAAACTACCCTACGCATGACCTGGAACTTGCTGTAGTGGTGTTCGCATTGAAAATATGGAGGCACTACTTATACGGAGAATCATGCGACATTTTCACGGATCACAAGAGCTTGAAGTATATCTTCACTCAACGTGAATTGAACATGAGATAAAGGAGATGGTTGGAACTGTTGAAGGATTATGATATTAACCTACAGTATCATCCCGGAAAGGCTAATGTAGTAGCAGATGCACTCAGCAGAAAGTCTGGAATGATCAACGACATTGAAATCAAGGAACAAAACATAAGAGACTTGGAGCGGCTAGACATCGAAATCATGGTACGTGGGCAGCAGGGATACTGGGCGAATCTTAGAGTAGAACCCGAGTTACTGTCTAGGATCAAGGAAGAGCAGAAGGATGATGGAGAAATTTGGGCGATAATTCAGAATTTGGAGAAACAGACAGAATTTAGAATGGACGCAGACGGTATCGTTTGGCAGGGCACGAGACTTTGTGTTCCTGACAATCAAGAACTCCGGGAAGCATTGTTAGCTGAAGCTCACAGCTCCCTATTTTCTATACATCCTGGGTCGACAAAAATGTACCATGACATCAGACAGCACTCTTGGTGGAGTGGTATGAAACAGGATGTAGCCACTTATGTCTCCAAATGTCTTACCTGCCATCAGGTTAAGATTGAGCATCAGCGAACGGGCGGTCTCCTTCAACCGTTGGATATTCCAGAGTGGAAGTGGGACAAAATCACCATGGATTTTGTTACCGGTCTTCCGCCTACCAAGAAGAAGCACGATGCGATTTGGGTCATTGTTGATCGACTCACCAAATCAGCTCATTTCTTACCGATACGCAAGGAAGATCCGGTAAGTAAACTCGCAGATACTTACAGAAGGGAGATCATGAGACTCCACGGTACTCCCTCCAGCATCGTCTCAGACAGAGATCCTCGTTTCACGTCGCGATTCTGGAAAGGTCTGCAAAAAGCTTGGGGTACACAACTTAAGCTGAGTACGGCCTTTCATCCTCAAACGGACGGACAGTCGGAGCGAACAATTCAGACATTGGAAGATATGTTAAGGTCGTGTGCGTTGGAATGGACAGGTGATTGGGACGATTACATCTGTTTGGTCGAGTTTGCATACAACAACAGCTGGCACGCAAGTATCAAATGTGCTCCTTTCGAAATGTTGTATGGCAGGAAGTGTCGCGCTCCAATCTGCTGGGACCAAGTGGGAGAGCGAACACTCGAAGGACCAGAGATTATAGAATTGACCAATGAGAAGATCGAAGTAGCTAAGCAAAAGCTACAGGAAGCACGGTCACGTCAGAAGAGTTACGCCGATAAGCATCGTAGGGACATACATTTTAATGTGGGAGACCACGTCTTCCTCAAGGTTTCGCCGGCACGTGGTGTTAAACGCTTCGGGATCAAAGGGAAACTCAGTCCTCGTTTCATCGGACCATTTGATATCATTGAACGAATCGGTGAAGTATCTACCGATTGGCGTTACCTCCTCAGCTTTCGCACGTACATAACGTGTTCCATGTGTCCTTACTCAGAGGGTACAAGTATCATCCCCTTCACATGGTTCAGTATCCACTGGAACAGATACGTGAAGATCTCACTTTTATAGAGGAACCCGAACGAGTTCTCGACAGGCAAGAACGAGTCATGAGAAGGAAGACGATTCCATTCGTCAAAATTCTTTGGAGGGACCATACCGAGCGGGAAGCCACTTGGGAAACAGAGGAGTCTATCCGGGCTTCTTACCCTCACTTCATATTTTGAGTTCGGGTATGTTACTTCTTTCTAGTTTGCTTTATCTATAATTCGGGGACGAATTATTCTTTTAGGGGGGAAGAATTGTAAAACCCGCATGCTTTTACCATGAATAGTGCCCTTAAGATCGTACGTCCTAGATTAAAACTTACCCTATTTAGTATTGATCACATTCATGTGCTAATAATCAAGCAAGTGCATACGTGTATGACATGATAAGTATCGATTACGTACGAACTCATGATAAACAGTTAATAGATATTTCACGTGAACATAATTAAATCATGATCACCATTTTAAAACACGAACTAAAATAATTACGTAAGTACTTAATTACGAGCGTTAAGAATACGATAAACTACAGGATAAAATAAACAGAAACACTTTAAACACGAACACGTTTAACCACGAACGAACACAAAACATCGGGACACGAGAAAAGGTACGGGTACCCCATGTGGGGCCCCATACCCACGGCACACATAACCAAAATGGGCTTAGCCCATTGACTTTTACATGGAAGGGGGGGTTATGGTAAATATGCATTTCATTTTTACATTTCAAGCAAAATAGCATTTTAACCTAAAAAGTTTTCTCTCCTCCTCCTTGGTCTCTCTTTGTGCCGCCACCCCTAAGACCACCAAAGGTGGTTGTTGTTTGATCTTGATCACAAAAATCATTGCTATAAACCGTGTTTGTTCATCCTCTTTCAAGCTACGTATTGGTATATCATTCTAAACCTTTCTTTTTAATTCTTTTAAATCTTTGATTATTTTCATGAACATGTTATTAATATTCTTATTAAAACATGATAATTAAACATTGATCTAACATGTTTTGGGGTAAATTAAAATCAAAGGATGATATAAGAGGGTGTTTGTTTTGGCCGCCTAGTAGA
The DNA here is from genome assembly GCA_025667525.1 of Glebionis coronaria. Taxonomy (NCBI): domain Eukaryota; kingdom Viridiplantae; phylum Streptophyta; class Magnoliopsida; order Asterales; family Asteraceae; genus Glebionis; species Glebionis coronaria. Next base: position 415,228,688 of record CM046882.1, on the reverse strand, counting down.
ACCAACCCGAGGGGGGGTTCGGTTTGCTTTTAGCCGCCACCACCAAGACCATTTTTGGTCTTGGTTGGTGCATGTGGGACCCACGGCAGCAAGGGGACACTAGTACCCCGAGTTGGCTCGGGGTACGGTGTCGAGTTCATGCCCGATTCATGGTTCGTTGGTTAAATCATGATTTATGCTACATGTTAATTTTATGAATTATGAACTTAGGATATAAATTAATTAATAAACATGAGATATTAATTAAACCATGACTTAGGTTATTTTAATTATTAATTTAGCATGATATTAATTTAACCTAAGTATTTTATGTTATAAGTTATAATTAATTAATTATTTAAAACATGCCTATAATTAATTAATTTAGACATGACTTAGGTTATGTTATTAATACATAATAATACACATTTTAACCTAAGTAATTTATTCCATTTTAATTAAAACATGTTATACTTTAATTAAAATGCTTAACCTATAGTTTAATTAAAATACATGAAATAATAATTATATATCATATGACTTAAGAAATAAGCTTATAAATACTTAGACTTATATGTTAGCTTATGTAACCAGCTTAATTCTAATTATGGAAACTTCTATTTATAGAAACTTAATTAAATAAGGCAGCTAATCTAATCATGGAAACCTTCTATATATGGAAACTTATTTAATTAAGGCAGCTGATCTATTTTTGGAAACTTTCTATTTTTAGAAACTAATCTATTTTAAGCAGTAAATTCTATTTTAGGAAACTTTCTATTTTTGGAAACTTTCTATTTTTGGTAACTTTCTATTTTTGGAAACTTTCTATTTTTGGAAACTTTCTATTTTTGGAAACTTTCTATTTTTAGAAACCTGCTATTTTTGGAAAGTTACTTATTATTACACAGTAAGTATAATAATACATGAAATACCCGTAATACTTAATCAGATTAATCAGAATACAAGATAAACACAGTTTAAGACTTTAAACAGTAAACCATGACCTAAAACATACAAAGTAAGCTAAGATGAGACATAAAGCACAGTACGTAATCAATGATTCGATACTTATACACGTGTGTATTCATGTAGTGTTAGTGATCCAGAAGTAGGAGTCTTTCTTCCGTTCATTCACTGGACTTGAGGTACGGATTCCCGTCCTTTCAGTATGGACATTCTTTCCTTATTAGGATTTCCCCGTATGCAGCCAACTGTTTTCCCCAGTATTTGTTTTACTGTTTTGAACTGCTTATGTTTAATTAGCATAATCTATAGCCATATACAAGCATGACCAGTTTCACCTAGTTATGGAGGTACCATAACCATAACATTGGAGGCACCAATGTTATGACTTCCCCACGGCGGAGCGATTGCTCGTGGCGTCCCTTTCAGTTTTGGCCATATTATTATATCATGTGGGGCGTATGGGTGCATCCTAGTTACATGTTTTATTCAGTATTTCATGGTGAATGTGGTGTGTGCCTTGCATCCTTCACAAGGAGTTGATCCCTCCTACCCAGACCAGTATATTAATTAGAGGCATCCCCTCTAATCAGCATGATGAGGTCACCCCTCCAAGTATTCATGTACGTGACCTTTTCATGACCTATATGGGCTATGGTATATATATGTTAAAACAGTTTTCATAAGATAAACATAAGGCTTTTCAAACTATAAAACCAGTTTTCTTAATACTTAACCTGTTTACTCAGAACTTAGTCTTCCGCTGTTACATGTTACATGCTTATCCTATTTCATGCTATTTTGTACATCCGTGCACTGAGCGTCTAGCTCAGCCGTTTTCCTTTTCATGTTCCCAAAACGGCAGGTACTCAGGGACGCTCGTAGATCTCAAACGTACGTGCATATGGATTGGAAGCTTTACTGTCTTTCTTTACTTTATGCATTTCCTTTACTTTAATACAGCTTGCAATGGACATTGTTTCGTCCTTTCCTTTTACAGTATTTATGTTTGTGTGTGATGAGCTCTACTTTGGGGTTACCGATGTTTGATTCCGGTATTTCCCTTTTATGGTCAAATAATGCTTAGACATTTATCCTTGTATGCTTTGATGACACGCCATGATTATGCGTAAGATTCCATTTCCAAAATGGGGTGTTACACCTTGTATTGTGACTGTAACACTACTTGAGTTAATGGCCAAAAATTTGTAAGCCAAAGTCTAGAACATAGAGCAATAAGTAATACTACAAGTTGCATGTAACTAAAATAAGGCAACTGTTGCATACATTTTGTTTGCCTACATAAGTAACTTTGTACTTCACACTTGTTACAACCACACTAACCCCTATTTACAGATTTAGAAATTCAAAAGTTCCTTTCTTCTAACATCAATAACCCTAATTTTTAACTACCAGTCTTCTAAAATGTCAGACTATTTGCCAATCGATGTACATTATGAAATATTGCTCAAACTTCCGGTAAAGGAAATAGCCCAATACAGAATCGTTTGTCGTGAATGGAAAGAGTTAATAGACTCTTCCCAGTTTATCACTACGTTTGGATTCCGTGACAGCCCAATGCCTAGGTTAAACCTAACATATGACCAAGTTTTTTTAGTAACATGAGAGTCTTAGATGGTGATTTTAACTACATCCCTTCACCCATTCAATTAAACCATACTGTGATGAAACCTACTACATGTTGCGAAGGTATTTTGACCTTTTCACATGTTAATAACATGCACATTTATTTAATAAACCCTTGCATGAAGAAGCTTTTGACTATTCCTGTCCCCCATCAAATATTTGAACGTCAAACCGAAAGAGTGAGTTTCAGGTTCGGTGTTTCAAAACCTGATTTAGACCCGACTGTTATTAAAATAAGATATCCCAACCACAAACGCGATCCATGTTATGTTTCAGTGTATACCTTAAGTATTGACACTTGAAACAACCTTGAAGATATCCCGGCAGAGTCGATCAAAATCAAGACTAGCTTTGGTCAATAGGTATTGGGAAATTATATATACTGGATGGGTACGGATACAATGTGGTCAAGGGATGGTGAAATGGTGAGGAATCATGTTATTATTTTGTTTGAACTTACAAACCATACATTCTAGGTTCATCCCCTACCTGAAGACATTGCTAATGCACTTCTGAATCCCCTAATAGTTAGTCAGTTGGGTGATTTTATGGTTCTCGCCGGTAACTTCACTAGTCCCCACGAAGAATTAGCACTTGGTCTTTGGGAATGCGTTGTGGAAGATGGTATGTTCATCACCGCTAACCTGGCTTTTATGGTTCATACACCTCAGTCTTTGAAACTTGTTGGCTTTACTCTTGGGAACCTACCGGTGGCTGATGTCGACAATGCCGGCTTCCAATTTCCGGGTCACACCCTCCAAGTTTTTAGTCCAGATCTCGCAGGTTGGGTTATCCTTGGGATAACTGTAGACGGAGGGTCATGTATGATGGGCCTTTACCAAGAGTCGCTGGTGATGCTGAAAAACTAGTTTACATATCAGATAGTGTTTCTGGATTTAGTATAAACTTTTTTGCAGTTCATAATGAATTGTTATGAACAATGTGTGTCCTATGACGCGTGACACAATTGTTATCGTTCACATATGTTCGGTTATTGTCAATTACGTTATTAATATTGCCTTCAGTTGTTTGTACAATGCCCTTATTGTTTACATTCCTGAAAACGTGTGTATCATGTACATGAAAAGTTACCTCAAGTGTTAGAGGAAGCCGATGTTTTTAAGAAGAAATCAATTGATAAATCCAAATACATTGTATCCTTTGTGAACGCCACAAATGTACCAAAACAATGTGGTGTTTTTGGTGATTGTGGCATTTGGGTCTGTATATTTCTCTACTGACTGTCGAATGGGATGGCGTTAGACTTCGTAGATCCAATTCAAACTGCATTGGCTTATCGTGAAAAGATGGCTAAGTTTTTTTCAAACACCGAGTATATTTGTGGTATCTACTTTAGCATAAACGTGATAACAACAACAGTGGCTTGTTTTCTATGTTAACATCCGTTAAACTTTTATTGTATCTTTTTTTATACAATATACTAATGTTATTTGTGCTTTAAGTTTTATGAAAGCATCTTAGATCCATGGTAAGTTCTACTTGTGAGATTCTGAATCTACCATACTTGGTCTAACAAACAAATCGCACCCGATTGCATACACACATGTTTAATTATAACAAGGAAATACAACATACTTGACATTACTTCTATGTTAACATCCACTAAACTTTTATTGTATCATTTATTTAGACAAAATCCTAATATTATTTGTATTTAAGTTTTATGAAATGATCTTAGATCCATGGTTAGTTCTACTTGTGAGATTCTGAATCTAACATACTTGGTCTAGAAAACAAATAAATCACACCAGATTGCATACACACATGTTTAATTATAACAAGGAAATACAACATACTTGCCATTACTTAATAATAGGATTCATTACATTAAACATAATGGAATAACAAGGAAATAAAATATCATGATATGCATAGCTAGGAATCCTTTATTAGCCATCAGATAACCTCCTTACTACAGCAACAAAGTCATCTTTCGCTTGGGGCCTTTTCATCATCTCTTTCACACAGTTTAGTAATTCCCTGGACACAACAACATCTTTCTGTGATTGCTTTGTGAAGAACAAAAACGTTGGGATCTTGTTGTCCTTAAGCTTCATCTCTGCATCCTGCAACAGCGCTTCTCTCTTCTCCATCCTTGTGTGGATTGCTCGGCACACGTCCATCATTTTTCTTACGATATCGATGTCATCTTGTATGTCATCTTTGATATAAACGTTCCAGAAATCTGCCAAATCCGGTGACTTGCAAATAGCGCGCAGACTTTCAATGGGAGAGAGATTCATGGTTTGTATTGTTTGGGTTGCTTGATATCTCCCAAACCCTTCCTTTAAATAAGGTTGAACATGAAGACTAGAAGGGAGTTCTAGAAGAGTCATTAAATTTTGAGACCTTTGGGTGGTATTAACGTGTATCTAAAAAAAATTGAAATTTTTATTTTTAATGTTAAGTTATATTTACAACCACTTATATTAAATGTTTCCAATTTCTACCATGTATATCCTAACACGATTTCTCCACTATCTCCATTCCGTCACTCTTGTAGTCTTGTAACCTTATTGGACGTGTACTAAATACGCTTTGAAATCTTACCATGCATGCCTAGTATATTGGCCATGATGTGCCATAAATGAAAAACCATTGCTACAAGCCAACAAATGGTCTGCAATGGTGTAAAAATTCAACCATGCCTTCAATACATACAACAACTAGTGCCCTATCCCCTATAGATAGATGTTCGTTTGCCCACCTGCAAATCATAAATTGGCTGCCTTGAACTACCTAAGGAGTTTCCTTGAATTTGGGTATATATAGTTTACATGCAATGCTTAGGTTTTCCATCATATTTAAGACAAGTAATAGTAATCAAGTTAGGAAAAAATGTTTGACTACTTACCCTTCGATATCCAACTTGAAATTATGCACAAACTACCTGTTAAGTCTGTACTAAGATTTCGTCAAGTGTGTACACAATGGAAGTTCATAATTGATAGCACAAACTTCATTGAGAACTACATCCCTCGTCCTTCTGACTCGTGTTCTTTTATGTTAAGCTACAGGCAAGGGACTTGCAACTCTTTGTTTAAGGTTAACCGTGATGTTAACTTTACCAGGATGGTCTCAGAGTACACTATTCAGGTACTACAAGCCTTTGCAGTCTCAGAGGGTCTTTGGTGCTTTGCTGTTGGTGCAGATGTGCAATTTTCATTTGTCATTTGGAATCTTTCCATCGATAAAGCTGTGACAGTGTTGTCAACGAATGTAGCAGGTGTAGCTGAGTTAGCTAAACTTGTGTATGGTTTTGGAGTTCGTCCAAACACAATGGACCCAACTATACTCAAGATTCATATACCTCTATATGGTGAAGGTTCTTGGAAGGTGAGTGTCTTCATTTTGAGTTCAAACAGGTAGTCGCCTGTCTCTCCTGGTCATTTGCCCCCTAGCACCATTAAAATCAGGAGGTATGGTCAAGTCGTTGCAGGTGGGAAAATATATTGGGTGGGCTCAGAAATATGGAGATGTGCGGGTGGAAATAGACACACAAGGTACATACTCGTGTCATTTGATCTGACTTCCTTGTGTTTCCTTGTTGAAACAATTCCTTTGGATATTACATCCATGGTTGGGCCTCCCTACAACATTGCATTGCATTGCAAGAGGACTCCCTATTTATTTCAGGAAAATCTGTTTTTGGAGGCGTGCGTAATGTATATGCTTGAAGGCTGAATGTGTTGAACGGTTATATTGGGAGGATGTAGTTGGAAGTCGTTCTTCCAATGTCATTTGAGCATGTACCTAGGTTTCTTGGGTTTTCAAACAATTTGAGCCCAATGTATGATGTTTCTGTCAGCCCAGCCGGTTTTCTACATGTGTTGTACATGTGGGATGCACAACGACATGAGTTTGTGATCATCCTTTTTACCACTTAATTACAATAATAACCGAGCCAAAACGTGTATTTTATGTCATTTATGTCGGAATTATGCGTGGTTTGTGTTTTTGTTGTGATTTAGGACGAAAAGGTGAAAAGTGGAGAAAATACGGGCATTCACGAGCTTTTATCGAAGAAAAAGACGAAAGACGAAGTCAAGAAATCAAGAGTGCAAAAAGAACGGAAGTCCAAGACCAATTCTGAAGATTTATCGAAGAAAAAGTCAAAAGAAGAAAGTTTACTAAAACCCGAAGAACTCAAGTCTAATTTATTGAAGAATTATAAGACGAGTTCAAAGAAATCCCGAGACAAAGTCATTAAAGTCCAAGATTTAAGAAGATTAAAGACTTAAGGACTTAATGGTGCAATTAAGAAAAGATGAAAGAGGGGAGGAAGCTTCCTAAGCACCTCCCTAATATCCTCTATAAATAGGATTTATTTTCATTCATTTGTTTTTGTTGGCTAATAGTGACAATTAGTTCTTCCAATTTTAATTACCTTGTCATTTACTTTTCATGTCAAATTTAAATACTTGTCTTGCACCTTAAATACCTTTAATTTCAAGTAAGTTTCCTTTTAATTCTTGTCAATCTTTATATTTATTGTTCATCTCCTATCTACCTTTCTTTAGTCTTTGATTTTTATGTTTATGTTCATGTTTATGTTTTTGAGTTTTTATTGATTAAAGTGGGTTTTGATTATTTTGATTAGTTTTGTTAGTTTGATTGATTTGGATTGTTTGTTTATGATTAGTAGATGTTATTTGATTAGTTTGATTTAATCTTGTGGTTGATTTAGATTGGATTTATTTGGATTCGTGTTATATTTGTCCCTCCGTGTTGTTCGCTTGTCTGCTTCTTTTTCCCAGGAAACATTCCGGATCAAGCCAAGGTTATTCTGAGTGAAGGAATTGTGTTGTGGATATTCTGTATCAAAGGCGTTCATTCGGAATATTAAACATTCCGGATCAGTAGTGTTTTATTCGGAATAATTTATTATTCCGGATCAAGTCTCTCATCCGGAATAATATTCCGGATCAGCCTTTCAGTCCGAATCAACCAAACATTCCGGATCAAGGAGATATTCCGGATCAAAGAGTTTTATTCGGAATAAGTAATTATTCCGGATCAAGGTCTTCATCCGGAATATTCAACATTCCGGATCAAGGGAAACATTCCGAATCAAGGACCAGCAAGGAAAATATTCCGGATCAACTGGTTTATTCCGGATTAAGCTTAAGTATTCCGAATCAAGACTTTATTCCGGATAAGTGACATATTCCGGATAAAGGATTTATTCCGGATCAAGGGTTTTGGTAAATATTCCGAGTGAAGAAGAATCATTCCGAACGAAGGTGACATTCCGGATGAGTGATTATTCCGAACGAAGGTTTATTCCGGATGAGCTATTTTCAGGTTCTTTTTAGTTTATGTTTTTAATTTTTCTGTTTTTAATTTTCAAGCTTTACTTTTCCCGCCTTTTTACTTAGTTGCACTTTAAGATTATTTGCCTTAGATTTATTTTTAGCCTTGCCTTAGTTTAAGTTTTAGTTGCGTTTTAAGTTTACCTTAGATAGATTTAAGTTTGCGTTATTTACTTTAATTGCCCTTTAATTTCCTGTCACGCTTTTAAATACTTGCCATTTATTTTAAATTAGAGTTAGATTTACTTTAACGTCATTTTCACACACGTCTTTTCACATTTATTTTAAAACAACCAAAAATATTTGTTTCACCAAAAACAATTGAGTCGTACTTTGAACCGGAAATCAATTCGTTAAGATACCGAGAAACGAATTTTTCAACTAGTAAAATCTATACATTAAAATGGCGCCGCTGCCGGTTCTTTTCGTAAAGATTAACGGTTTTCTGTGAGAGACGCGTTGCTTTTTGGGACCCGTTCACTTGTGAACGTTATTTTTCGTGTCAAACATTTTCAAAAAATCCCAAAAACATTTGAAAAATCATAAAAAGCATTTCTTTTTCAAAGTTTTGCACCAAAAATATTCCTCTTTATCCTCTATTATGTTTAATTCTTTTCTTTACCCCTCTTATTTATAATTCTTCATGGATTCGTCTTGCGTACGGTGTGGGAGACCATGGCATGGTTTTCAAATATGTCAATGGTGTACTTGTGAGCGGTGTGGTTTTGATATCGACGATACACAATTTGGATTTTGTCCATTTTGCAATTCAACAAATTCATACTTCTCCTCTTACAATACTTTCTCTCCTTCTCCCGTCTATGACAATCCCTATCCTCAAGATGCACCGAGTTTTTCTCCATACCCGTGGTGCTATATTTGTGGGGGCCCTCACGATGCTTCTTCTTGTGATCCGTCGAAGGTCTTTGAGAAAGTTCCGTGCTATCATCCTAGTGTGTATAACTTTGAGCCCCCACGTCACACCGTCAATCATCAACCCTTTTGTGCACTTCCTCCTGAACAACTTGCCACAATTTTTGACAACTTTCACAAAGTTCAAGAAGCTTGCAACAAGATCATGGAGAAATGTCAAGCGGATCAGCACCAAGAGCAAGTATCTAACCTTAATGCTTATACTCCTCCTCTTGTGCCTCCATATTATTATGATAGTGATGACGATGAGAGTCCTATTTCTTGGAACGATGAGAATTCTATTCCTGCTCCCGACTTGCCGGCCCTGGAACCTAAGGATTCACCCATCCTAGGGGATGAGGATCTTAGCACAATTCCTGCAAAGGAATCCGACGAATTCAATAAGTCTAGTGCTGATAACCTTGTCCCAATTCCAAGTGAATCTTAGTTGACATCCGACAGTGACGATGAGTATGATGCACCTTCTTCTGATGATGTTCCTTCCACCAACACTTTGGGAGAGGATTCTTTGGCTTTCTCTAATCCTCTTTTTGATCAAGATGATGATTTTACTTCTAGTGATGACGAGTCACTATCTGATGAAGATGTTCTGAAGGAAACTTTCAAGATTTATTCGAACCCTTTATTTGATTTTGATGACGCTTACATATCTAGTGAGGTGAATCCTCTCTTTGACGAAGGGATTGAGGACATTGATAGCTCTTATTCTCCTGCTATTACTGAACATACTTTGTTAGCCATGCCCCCTTCTATCGCAGAGGTGGAGAGTTCTGACTCTACTGGAAAGCTACCGCAGGTGGAAGGTAATTCTTCTCTTACTTCTCCTACTATATTGCCCCCTCATCCCACTGAATGCACGCCCAAGCGGGTGATGTATCAATTTCACTCTCCGGGAAATGAGGATGAGTGCTTTGACCCGGGAGGTGAAAATGACCATTCTATGATTGATAACCTTACGGCTTTGCCAATTGGTCAGCATCCATTGTCTTTGGAGGATGACAATGTGATTCCTTTACCCACCCCACCTCCCGTGGATCAAGATTTCACATACTTATCGTATGTTGAAAGGACCTTCCTACCATTCAAGACTTATCCTCCTGCCTCTCCTTTGTTATATTCCTCCGGGAACGAGGACAAGGTCTTTGATCCCGGTATTACATTCGAGGCTTCCCCATGGACCATTTAATTCGGGGACGAGTTAGGCTTGTGACCCGGTTAACAAAAACAAGCGCTTCTCGGGAGGCAACCCGACTATCTATCTATCTTTTTCTTTGTTTTTACCATAAGTGTAGGGGGAGACCCGTTGGTGTATTTCCTCTCTTCTTCTATTCAGGGATTCGAGCGCTCAATGATCCACTCTTGATGATTTTTGACGACCCGTGATTCCGTGTTCCCTTCTTCCCGGTTCTATCCTAAACTCTTTTCGATTCACTATTTTATATTTCTCAATATTAAAATAGGAATCTCGTTAGTTGTCTTTTCCTTAGCGAGATTTAAACAAAGTGCACAATGTCCTAAGTGTAGGGGAGTTTACTCCCACATGCTTAAACATTGAGGACAATGTTTATATTAAGTGTAGGGGGGACTTCTATCGAAGTTAAGTGGCCTTTTCCTTGTATTTGTCCTCATTTTAACCGGAAAATCAATTTTTCGACATTGTTCAAAATTTTTGATCTATTTTGGCCCATTAGTTTTTCCCTTGTATAGTTATTTTCTTTCTTTATTAGAATAAATTTTATTAAAGTGGTTTTAATTTTTAAAGGTTGTGAATCTTTTAACTCAATCCGAGTTTACTTGTCTAAGTTTACTCTAGCTAGTATCCTTAACGTGTTTAAGTCAAGTTTTGCTAGGCTTTTATATAGGGAGCTATAAAACACGAAAGTCTTAACTCTCACGGGTTAAGAACAAGAACTTTTCGCAAGTTCCTATAATTGATCCTAGAGAGTCGTTTATCAAGGGAACTTTAAAATGCGATTTCTAAACTTGAAAAAGTCTAAGAGTTTGCAAGATCCTATAGACGACTCGAAAATCTAAAACTTTGATTTAATAGGCTAAGCAACCACAAGTCTCATTCCTTGAGATTTTAAACTGTGGAGAACGAGAGATGATAGAGTCAATTATAAGTTTGGTATTCTTTCGTGAATTTATGTGAGTTAATTATAAGCCTATTCTCCCATCGCTTGCTAATAAATTTATCTGCAATAAATAAGGTTGTACGATTTGAAAAGTTACTTAGCTTCTAGCCCAAGATCGTTTAAAAGTTGCTCGGTATGGATTAGAGTTCATAGCCAAGGCATAACTTATTGAAGCGGGATGCTAAGATTGGCGAGTCCGAAAAGGCCCTAACAAGGCATGAGGGCTACATTTTGTTGTTAAAGATCCAAGTGATGTTAAGAATCATTGATCAAAGATCAATATGAAGGATCGAGACACACGACGAAAAGCAAAAACTCCCCAAAAGTCATGGAGAAGTCTATCCGAAAAGGCCCTAACAAGGTATGAGGATAAATAGATCCAAGTCCAAAAAGGAGGCGGATCGTTGTATATCCAAGTCCAAAATAATGATTGGAGAAAAATGAAGAAGTCGTGGTCCATATATGAAGAATCTCTCAAAACTTCAAGTGAAGAAATTCCTATTATGAAGAGAAGGCCATTATTTCATGAACGTCTCTCAAGATTTGAAGTATGAAGTCGCTGCCAAATATCGGTCTGAGAAAGGTCTCAAATCGCGAAGCGAGTTATGCCAAGATATGAACTTTATGAGGTCCCGAGAAGCAGTTTTAAAAGATTTTGTCCTTTAGCTAACTATTGATTAAATCGTCCCACTTTATTTTCAGCATAAATAACTATCGAAATAAGTCAACAATGCATCCTCGTGATCATTCAAGACAACAATAAAATATAAGAGATACACCGAGGAATAAGGGAGTCTAAGTAAATAATTGGCCCACATGAGTTCGTGTTAGTTTGCTAACTTATAATAACAATGATCTCGTTTTTAAGCTTAGTTTGGGGAAAGTGAAAACTTGAGGATGATGATTATTCACAACATTTCCAAAACCCGAAGGTATGTTTTGATTTCTTTACTTTGAATGTTTTTAATTTTGTATCTCTTTAATAAAGGCCAACGTGGATTGATTATGATGGGAAATGTAATCTTGCTTTGTAACTAATGCATTGCATGAGGACATTGCAATAGTTAAGTGTAGGGGATTTGATAGGTGTGTAAACACCCATCCTTTCTACAGCTTAATTACAATAATAACTGAGCCAAAACGTGTATTTTATGTCATTTATGTCGGAATTATGCGTGGTTTGTGTTTTTGTTGTGATTTAGGACGAAAAGGTGAAAAGTGGAGAAAACACGGGCATACACGAGCTTTTATCGAAGAAAAAGACGAAAGACGAAGTCAAGAAATCAAGAGTGCAAAAAGAACGGAAGTCCAAGACCAATTCTGAAGATTTATCGAAGAAAAAGTCAAAAGACGGAAGTTTACTAAAAGCCGAAGAACTCAAGTCTAATTTATTGAAGAATTATAAGACGAGTTCATAGAAATCCCGAGACAAAGTCATTAAAGTCCAAGATTTAAGAAGATTAAAGACTTAAGGACTTAATGGTGCAATTAAGAAAAGATGAAAGAGGGGAGGAAGCTTCCTAAGCACCTCCCTAATCTCCTCTATAAATAGGATTTATTTTCATTCATTTGTTTTTGTTGGCTAATAGTGACAATTAGTTCTTCCAATTTTAATTACCTTGTCATTTACTTTTCATGTCAAATTTAAATACTTGTCTTGCACCTTAAATACCTTTAATTTCAAGTAAGTTTCCTTTTAATTCTTGTCAATCTTTATATTTATTGTTCATCTCCTATCTACCTTTCTTTAATCTTTGATTTTTATGTTTATGTTCATGTTTATGTTTTTGAGTTTTTATTGATTAAAGTGAGTTTTGATTATTTTGATTAGTTTTGTTAGTTTGATTGATTTGGATTGTTTGTTTATGATTAGTAGATGTTATTTGATTAGTTTGATTTAATCTTGTGGTTGATTTAGATTGGATTTATTTGGATTCGTGTTATATTTGTCCCTCCGTGTTGTTCGCTTGTCTGCTTCTTTTTCCCAGGAAACATTCCGGATCAAGCCAAGGTTATTCTGAGTGAAGGAATTGTGTTGTGGATATTCTGTATCAAAGTCGGTCATTCGGAATATTAAACATTCCGGATCAGTAGTGTTTTATTCGGAATAATTTATTATTCCGGATCAAGTCTCTCATCCGGAATAATATTCCGGATCAGCCTTTCATTCCGAATCAACCAAACATTTCGGATCAAGAAGATATTCCGGATCAAAGAGTTTTATTCGGAATAAGTAATTATTCTGGATCAAGGTCTTCATCCGGAATATTCAACATTCCGGATCAAGGGAAACATTCCGGATCAAGGACCAGCAAGGAAAATATTCCGGATCAACTGGTTTATTCCGGATCAAGCTTAAGTATTCCGAATCAAGACTTTATTCCGGATAAAGGATTTATTCCGGATCAAGGGTTTTGGTAAATATTCCGAGTGAAGAAGAATCATTCCGAACGAAGGTGACATTCCGGATGAGTGATTATTCCGAACGAAGGTTTATTCCGGATGAGCTATTTTCAGGTTCTTTTTAGTTTATGTTTTTAATTTTTCTGTTTTTAATTTTCAAGCTTTACTTTTCCCGCCTTTTTACTTAGTTTCACTTTAAGATTATTTGCCTTAGAGTTATTTTTAGCCTTGCCTTAGTTTAAGTTTTAGTTGCGTTTTAAGTTTGCCTTAGATAGATTTAAGTTTGCGTTATTTACTTTAATTTCCCTTTAATTTCCTGTCACGCTTTTAAATACTTGCCATTTATTTTAAATTAGAGTTAGATTTACTTTAACGTCATTTTCATACACGTCTTTGCACATATATTTTAAAACAACCAAAAATATTTGTTTTACCAAAAACAATTGAGTCGTACTTTGAACTAGAAATCAATTCGTTAAGATACCGAGAAACGAATTTTTCAACTAGTAAAATCTCTACATTAGTTTGTCAACCCAGTAGAGATTCAAGGGAAGCGTGGGTCGTTTGTTCTTGGGGCCTTCAAGGATTCACTCGTTCATCGTCCCCCTCATCAAATCTTATACTAGGTTCCTCCCTCGCATCTAGGGCATCGTACTTTGTTTTTTCATATTTCCTAAGTTGTTGTTTGTTTTTCTGTTAAAACTGTTGTTGGTTGTGGTTGTCCTTGAGACATTTATTTTTATGTTGGTATGTCATGTGTCTTCTTTGTTGGTTCATGATTATTTTTAAGCGTTGCACTTTTGCAGACCTAAACAAAATGTTTTTAAAACTTATTACAAATAAATACAAACATAAATATGTAACAACATTATATATATAATACACTTTGATAAAGACATCATAACGAAATGTAACATATGATGGTCAAAACTAGTGTTGTCCATAATGTATACATATTATTTCAAAAAACAAACTAGAAAGTTTAATGTCGTCAATCTGACATGGGTTGTAATTCTCAGCCCGTGTCCGCTGTGGAGTCGGACATCCTGATGGCTGTGGTTCATGACCGTAAGAATGTATACTCCTATCATACACATGTGTATGTTCAGTGTTGGGTTCCATATTATACGAATCACGCCACCATTCAACACCAATTGCACCAGCTGCTCCCGTATATTCTTGTGTATTATTAGCACCTGCTGCAACTGAAACATTATAACTAGCTTGAGGAAGTGTACCCACTGTGTTTTCCCCAGGACGGTATCCAACTTCATAGTTGTTTGTTGTATAGTTTTGGGCTGTAGAATTCCATGCTTCAAAGTCTCCAATGTAAGTACCTTGTGTCACCATTTGAGTGCCTGGAACTATCATATCTATGTCGTGATGTGAAAACAAGCCCAACTGCGAAACAAATGGAACACACTATATTTGCTTACAATTTCTGAAGAACAAATGAATGTGTATATTGTTAATAAGTAAGGATGTGTATAAACCTGATGTTGCTCTACGCCCATCCAGTCTCCATAAATACGACCATTTCTGAGCCGCTCTTCATCTAACATGGCCTCATGACCCACTTCATCGGAAAGCCTTTTTTTCTTACTTGCTTTTGTTGAGACAAGTGCCTAGAATTTATAAATTTGGGAAAGTTACTATTATTTACTAAACAATTACCCGTATAGTAAGTGACTTCAAACTCACGTCAAACTGTGTCAAAGGCCGGTAGAAATTATTACGGTTATGCCCGCGCATACCACACCTAGTACATTCAACAACAGTCGGTACCTCGCCTTTTGACGGATACTGGTCTTTGTTTTTAGGTCTACTGGGTTGGGGTTTTATCATAGCCGGAGGTAACACCATTTGAAGGTCGTCTGGTTTTTCCCACGTTGTAGGATCTCTTAACGGATAAACCATACCTTGGTAGGTACCCTTGAGAGTAGTTCTATAAAACCAAGCCTTTGCCCACATCCCTACATACGCCACAAACATGACCGCATGTTAAACCTAACCATTGCCATTTCCTACAAGTACATTCAAATTTTAACAAGTCAACCTGGTGGACCTGCTTATTGTCTGTGACTTGGTATACTTTCAAATCATCGATACCCTTGACATTCCAGTTGTAGCTTTTCATCATGCGGTTCTTCACTTTCCTGGATGCCCAACCAGAAATCTCAACCGTACCGTCTTGTGCATCTGTGATGAACAAGAAAGTATAGTTAGATACATTTTAAAAATTAATAGAGATATTTAAAGATAACAATGCGTGCAATGTCATAAGTAATACCCCTATATAGCTCCTCCTTTTCTCAGTACCATTGCTGTAAAACATCCCTTACGTACTCTAGAAGCTTGGTTATCGGGAGTCTGCGTGCAAATCACGTGACAGACTCGACACAGTTTGGCGTCATGTAATTGAACCGATTAGCGGGGCAGTACGCCCTCGACCATTTATCATACCCGGCTTGTTCGAGTTTAGCGACACAATCCGGTCTAAAGCCACGGAGTACGCCAATAGCTTTATCAAACTCTTGTGTCGTGTACGCCTTGCAGGCTTTCCAGTACATGGAGCGGTGCTTCCTAGTTTGAAGCTTACAGTTCATCATAAGATGTCTGTCACAATAAGCATGGTATGACCGACTGAACATCGTACTACAAGCAACAATAATGGCGGGATGACGGTCAGATACGATGCACAAATTTGGCGGTTCTCCCATCTGATCTCTCAACTTCGTCAAAAACCACATCCAAGATTCAACCGTCTCTCCCAGCGAAACACCAGTCGCAATTGGTACTATCTGGTTGTAACCATCCGTCGCAACCACCAGAATATTTGTGCCCTTGTATTGACCTTTTAGATGAGCACCATCTATAATCAATAGGGGCCTCATGTATCGTAAGAATCTCATTACCTGTGATAGTGAGAACAAAGTTATATAGTAGAATCGAAACTATTCCATATTCAGAGGCAACCATAGTATAAATAAACTCACCGCTATACCGAATCCAACATATAGCATCTGAAAACCTCCTTGTACGTCTGTTTGAAGGTGAGATACAGTTCTCGAGTTGACTAGCTTTAGATTGTGGCAATACATAGGCAACTGCTCGAACGAATCGGTGTGATTACCGTACAACATATTCAAAGCATCGTTCTTACCTCTCCAACATATTTTGTAAGGAACATCGATCTTCCAATCGATAAACAAATCTTGGGTAAGGTCCTTCACCTTATATATCCTATTACTATTACGCATTTTGTCTACCAACAACTTAGCCAACAACTTATGAGTTGCATTTCGATGATTAGGAAGTATTTGTGTCATTGAACAAGTGTGTGTGTCATTGCAACGTGATACAATGAACATACTACCATATTTAACCTTACGTGCATGAACACTCCAATTGCAATCTTCATGCACACATTTAACAATGTAACGCACGGGACTGGACCTATCAACTAAATATTCAAACGGTTGTTTCAATGATTTTATGCCAATAAAAATAATTAGTTCCTCTTTGTCTTCAAATTCATCCCCTTCATGAATATTATCAACACCAGGACGGGGTGTCTTAAAGTGAGGTTCTGGTTGATGGGGGGATTTGGGATACCAGTGAGACTAGTTTTTTGCCATAGTGAGAGGCTAGCGCTATTGGACTCTACAACGTTAGGCGGTACTGGAAAATTCAAATCAAATTCAGGTTTATGATTACTAACCTCGGTTAAAACCACTCGATTTGTGATAACTGAAACGTATAGTTTTTGGATGGCAGCCCTAACAGAACAAATCGATTGAACAAAGCAATCCCAATCTTCGTCGTCCTTAACCTCAATGGAACCTGATTTTGTCTTGTATAATAGACTTAATTCGTCACGCTTACATATTCCAAATTTTTTCTTCAAGTACACTAATAGCTCCTTATATCGAAATTTTTCTGATAATAATACACTACGCGTTTGAATCTTGGTATACCAGATTTAAATTCATCTTCCCATCAGTTCCAGAAGTCATGGTTGTTTTTAGTATTGTTTTGATATAGAAGAATGTGATTTTGGTGAACTAGTTTAACATCTACCACAACATTTAAATGATACTTCCCAACCACTTGGTCAGCAGTATTAAAGTCTTCATGTGTAGACCTAGGATATTAATTTGTTGCAGCTAGGGAGTGAAGGTTCACTGTTCTATGTTATAGGTAAAATACTGTTCTCAAGTTTCCCTCCAAATTACTTGGTCGGTGTGTATTCCCTCCAATTATGCCCCCTATATTAGGACTGCCCTTTATAAACATTGACATAAAAAAACATACAAAAACCTACAAAGCACCCATACCATAAAATATGGTGAGATGCAATAACTGTGATGCTAATGCTGTTATCAAAACCTCATGGACTCAAACTAACCCTGGCCGAAGGTTCTATTGTTGTTCTATAAGTGTATATTATATTAGCATACGTTAATTGTTTTTTCTTAGTCTACCCTTCTAACCATTCTTAATTTAGAGGGTATGCGGCATAATAGACTGGTATGACGGTCCTATGTGTCCAAGAGCTATTGAAATTATTCCTAGACTACTGTAAAACCCGCATGCTTTTACCATGAATAGTACCCTTAAGATCGTACGTACTAGATTAAAGCTTTCCTATTATAGCATGATTACGTTTACGTGTTATGATTTTACGTATTACGTACGTGTTAGAACACGATAAGTATTTATTACGTACGAATACACAATAATTATTTAATAATAATTAATCACGAGCATGTGATCATGAAATCATGAACGTAATTAAACCACGAACTAATATTAATTACGTATATATATTTATTACGAGCACGAATAAATATATTAAGTCACGGTTAATATTTAACGAGAACACATAAAACACGAACACAAATAAACACGAACGAACACTTAAATATCGAGACACGGAAAACAGTACGGGTACCCCATGTGGGGCCCCCTTAACCGCGGCTACACCAAAAGATGGGCCTAGCCCATCTAAATTTTTTAACTAACAAGGGTTAATGTGAAATCTTGTTTTCATTTTTTACTTCACAGTAAAAACATTAAAAACCCTAAAAAGATTTTTGGCTTCTTCCTTCTTGTCCTCTTTGGTTGCCGCATACAACACAAGAAAAGGGGGTGTTCGTTTGATTTTGATCTTGAATCTTGTACGCATGTTTGTGTGTGTTCATCCTCGTTAGATCCACGCATTCGGTATACCTTTTTAATCTTTTTTTTTCTTTTGATTTGATCTAATAAAATTAAATAAGAACATGATGTTTTTAAAAACCTAATTAAAAACATAAATCAAACATGTAAATGGTTGTTGGGTAAATCAAAAAGGAGGTTTTTAGGGGTGTTTGTTTGGCCGAAGCCTAAACCGAACCCCAAGAGGGTCTCGGTTTGGCTAATAGACCACCACCGAGACCATATGGTCCTGGTTTGGTGGTGTGGGACCCACGGCAGCAGCAAAAAGGGAAGAACCCCGAAGTGGTTCGGGGTATAGTGTTGATTTCGAGTCCGGTTCATGGTTTCTAGTCACGATCCGGTTCATGGTTTATGTTATGGTTATATTTTAATGATCATATGTTAAAATTAAATTAATAATTATATGACATGATTAATTTAATAAAACATGACTTAGGTTATAATTTAATTATTAGATCATGGAATTATTAACCTAAGTATTTATATTTTTAGACTTATAATTAATTAATTATTTAAAAACTATGGTTATAATTAATTAATTAACATGACTTAGGTTATATTATTAATAATTAATAATACATGTTTTAACCTAAGTATTTAACCTTATTTAATTAAAAACATGATATATTTAATTAATACTTTTAACCTATAGTTTATTTAAATTATATGTAATAATTAATAAACTATACCTTATATCATTATGACTTAGGAAAATAATCAGAAAACACTTAAGCTTATATACTTAGCTTATTTAACCAGCTTCTATCTAATTATGGAAACTTTCTATTTTTAGAAACTTATTTAATTAAGGCAACTAATCTATTTATGGAAACTTTCTATTTTTAGAAACTTATCTATTTTAGCAGTAATTCTATTTTTAGAAACTTTCTATTTTTGGAAACTTTCTATTTTTGGAAACTTTCTATTTTTGGAAACTTTCTATTTTTGAAAATTTTCTATTTTAGGAAACCTGCTATTTTTAGAAAGTTACTTATTATTGCATAGTAAGTATCATAATACATGAAATACCAGAAATACTTAATCAGAATAGACAGAATATATGATAAACACAGTTTAAGGCTTAAAACAGTAAAACATGATATGAACATATAAAATAAGCTAAGACATGATATAAAACCAGTTACGTATTTAGTAATCAGATACTTATTCACGTATGTATTTATGTAGCATTAGTGATACCGAAGTAGGATTCTCCTCAGTTCGTCTTCTTCGTTCACTGGACAAAAGGTACAGATTCCCGTCCTTTCAGTATGGACATTCTTTCCTTATTAGGATTCCCCGTATGCAGCCAAATGTTTTCCCGTAGTATAAGTTTATATGTTTGATTTGCTTATGTTTAATTTAGAATACCTATAGCCATATACATGCATGACCAGTTTCACCTAGTTATGGAGGTACCATAACCATAACATTAGAGGCACTGATGTTATGACTTCACCACGGCGGAGTGATTGCTCGTGACGTCCCTTCAGCTTTTGACCATACTATTATATTTATCATGTGGGGCGTATGGGTGCATCCTAGTTACATGTTTTTCAGCAGATTACTCAGTGTGAATGTGGTGTGTGCCTTGCATCCTTCACAAGGAGCTGATCCCTCCTACCCAAATCAGTATATTAAATTAGAGGCAGCCCCTCTAATTTACATGATGAGGTCACCCCTCCAAGTATTCATGCACGTTGGATTTTCATGACCTATATTGGCTAATGGTAGAATATGTTAAACAGTTTTATAAGATAAACATAAGGCTTTTCAAACTATAAAACCAGTTTTACCAAGACTTAACCAGGTTATTCGGGACTTAGTTTCTTCCGCTGTTATATGTTATATGCTTATCCTATTCATGCTTTATTGTACATCCGTGCACTGAGCGTATTGCTCTGTCGTTTTCCTTTTCCAATGTTCCCAAAACGGCAGGTACTCAGGGACGCTCGTAGACTTTAAGCGTACATGCATATGGACTGGAAGCTTTCTAGCCTTTCTTTACCTTATGCATTATTTTTACTCTGATACACTTGCTATGGACATTGTTTAGTCCTTTCCTTTACAGTACTTATGTTTGTGTGTGATGAGCTTTACTTTTGGACTACCGATGTTTGATTCCGGTATTCTCCTTTTATGGTCATGTAATGTTTAGACATTTTTCTTGTATGCTTTGATGACACGCCATAATTACGCGTGACATTCCATTATCAAAATGAGGTGTTACAATTATGGTATCAGAGCCAAGGCTTCGACCTGTAGGCTCTCAAAATATGACCTGTGATTAGTGGGTAGTCACTATGGTCTTCCTAGAACTGACAGTCGTTTTTCATGCATTCATCATTTTTATGCATACATATATATGTCATTGTCGCAGGTTTATGACTAAGTAATGGTTGGTACAGGACTGACCCTATTTAGTCGCATGTGTTTTATCGAAACTTTTAAATTTGGGACCGACCCATAGGCGTCCCCTCGCCATGTCTTTTATTTTGGGTGAATTGACCATAGGCGTTCACTCTCGAGCATACAATAGTTTTCATAAAACTACATCATGCATTCATACACAAAAATTTTCTTGCATAAAATTTTTCTCTTGAATTTTGGTATAAATTTTTTTTCATATATATATATATTTTATGTTTTGATCTGTTTAATCATATGTTTATGTTATACTGTCAGATGGTTCTCACACGTGAACAGGAACAAGTCAATGCTGCTATCCAAGCTGCAATACAAGCTTTGCTTCCTCAACTGAGGAACGACATCAGGGCTGTGGTTCAAGCTGCCAACAATCAGCAGTATAACCAGACACCTCCTCCTCCTCCTCCTCCAGTGACAATAGCAGTATGGCTGGAGAGATTCAACAAGCTCTGTCCTCGAGCTTTTGAGAAGACAGATAGCCACAGTGATGCTGAAAGCTGATTGGCTCACATCGAGAAGATTTTCAATGCTATGGGTTGTGACCCCGCGTACAAGGCGAGGTTGGCATGCTATCGGTTTGAAGGAGATGTGCTAAATTGGTGGTTAGCATTGATGCAGTCTGAGGGAGGTGACGAGTGGGTTGATGGTTTGACTTGGGCTCAGTTCAAGGACAGGGTGATGGAGCAGTTCTTTCCCAAGGCTGAGCAAGACAAGCTCAAGAGGGAGTACCATGGGATCCGACAGAGAGCTGGGGAGAATAGCAACGAGTTTATGCAGCGCTTTCTTCGCTTAGCTGGTTTCCTTTGGTGCGGCAACAGGTATTCCTGAAGAGCAGGCACACCACTTTAGGTGGGCTCTTCGTACATCGGTCGCAAACAATCTGGTGTGTGCTACGTTCACACTGTAGCACAAGTGGCCGATGTAGCACGTAAGCTGGAGATGCTGCAGGAGATAGATGAGTTCGGGGAAGCTGAGAGACCCGACAAGAGGTAAACATTCATATTCAAGCGGTGATCAATCCGTATTCTTTCCATATATGTCAATTATTCATCTCTTTAAAATGTATCTTCCAGGCAGAAAACTGGGGACCGGTCTCAGCCGGCTACTCAGCAGCAGCCATCGGCCACTTGTGCTACAGTGTGAACGTAGCACACACCAGATTGTTTGCGACCGATGTTCGAAGAGCCCACCTAAAGTGGTGTGCCTGCTCTTCAGGAGTACCTGATGCCGCACCAAGGAAACCAGCTAAGCGAAAAAAGCGCTGCATAAACTCGTTGCTATTCTCCCCAGCTCTCTGTCGGATCCTATGGTACTCCCTCTTGAGCTTGTCTTGCTCAGCATTGGGAAAGAACTGCTCCATCACCCTGTCCTTGAACTGAGCCCAAGTCAAACCAGCAACCCACTCGTCACCTCAATCAGACTGCATCAATGCTAACCACCATTTTAGCACATTCTGCTACGGAAAGACGTGGCGGTAATGATAATTACCGTAACAACACTGGACACTCCAATAGCAGCAGGTCCTAATACTTACGCATTTTCTTATGATTTCATGTTATAACTCATATTCTGACACTTTAGCAAAACTTCTACCAGGAACCATGGAAACGGTATGGACCAGAACCAGAGAGGTTCAAAGCCTAGCCGTCCAGCTGTCACTGGTATTCAATCTTACGATTATCCGCATTGTCCTTTGTACCCTATTATCATATCTTATGTAAAATGTTTTATCAGGTTCTCAGCCAGCCAGAGCACCTGCTGGAGGGTTTACTCATCCTCTTTGCTCTACTTGCCACCGTAGGCACCCAGGGCCATGTCGTCGTAACACGGACGCATGCTTCAAGTGTGGTCTTCCTGGCCATATCATGAAGGATTGCTGTAAGGGCGAGATGGAGGGCACATCGGGACATGCTGATTCCAAGCCGCCTCTTACCACCGGGCGTGTCTACACGACATCTCGAGACCAGGCCAACAAGTCTACAGGTACCATCACTGGAATCTTGTATATGTATGGTCAAGCTGCGTGTGTTCTTTTTGATACGGGTGCTACTCACTCGGTCATTTCTACTGCTTATGCTAAGAACATTAGGATGCTCCCCATGCCACTAGAAAATAGGCTTACTATTTCCACGCCTTTGAGGGACTCATATTAATCACCCATGTATACAAGAGTCTTCCCCTAGAATTTAACGACAAGGTTCATCCTGTTGACGCACTTCCGCTGGACATGAATGACTTCGACATGATTTTGGGCATGGATTGGCTATCCAAGCATCATGCTACCATAGACTGCCATTCATATCGAGTTATCTTCGGTGATGTTAATGCACCAGAGTACATTCATAACGGGTTCGTACCCGGACGGTCTGTACAAATCATATCTACCCTGCAAGCGCGTGCACTACTGTCACATGGCTGCGAGGGTTATCTAGCTACGGTTCACGACATGGATGCTGAATCTCCATCAATTCAGGATCAACCAGTAGTGTCGGAATTCCAAGATGTATTCCCAGAAGAACTTCCGGGCATACCACCTGCACGAGAAGTGGAATTCAATATCGAGCTTATTCCAGGAGCTGAACCAATCTCCAAGGCTCCTTATCGCATGGCTCCCATAGAGCTGAAGGAGCTGAAGGATCAACTGCAAGAAATTCTTGAACGAGGTTTCATTTGACCGAGCGCATCTCCATGGGGCGCACCAGTCTTATTTGTTAAGAAGAAGGACGGCAGTATGCGTCTTTGCATAGACTATCGCGAGCTCAACAAGATTACTATCCGGAATAGGTATCCACTGCCGTGTATAGACGATCTGTTTGACCAACTCCAAGGGGCCAAACACTTCTCCAAGATTGATCTTAGGTCAGGCTACCATCAGCTACGGGTTAAGGAGCAGGACATCGCTAAGACTGCTTTTCGTACCCGCTATGGCCACTACGAGTTTGTAGTTATGCCATTCGGCCTGACAAATTCTCCAAAAGTATTCATGGACTTGATGAACAGAATCTTCCATGAATTTCTGGACAAGTTCGTCATTGTCTTCATCGATGACATCCTGATTTTCTCAAAGTCCAAGGAGGAACACGAAGACCATCTTCGTACAGTACTACAGGGTCTTTGCCAGAAGCAGCTATATGCTAAATTCTCCAAGTGTGAGTTCTGGTTAGACAAGGTGGCATTCTTAGGTCACATTGTATCAGCAGAAGGAATCACTATGGATCCAGCGAAGGTTGAGGCCATTACTAAGTGGCCGAGGCCGACATCAGCGACGGAAGTTCGTAGTTTCTTAGGCTTAGCTGGCTATTACCGTAGGTTCGTGGAGAACTTTTCCCGCTTAGCATAACCATTGACCAAACTGATGCGGAAAGCGGAGGAATTCGTCTGAACTGAAGAACGAGAGAAGAGCTTTGAAGACCTGAAGCAGAAGCTAGTATCTACACCTATTCTTACTCTCCCATCTGGTACGGGTGGATTTCAAATCAACAGTGATGCATCGGGGAAGGGACTTGGTTGTGTTCTCATGCAACATGGGAAAGTGATCGCGTACGCTTCATGGCAGCTTAAGCCTTATGAAGAAAATTACCCCACGCATGACTTGGAACTTGCTGCAGTCGTGTTTGCATTAAAGATATGGAGGCACTACTTATATGGAGAATCATGTGATATTTTCACGGACCATAAGAGCTTGAAGTATATCTTCACTCAACGTGAATTGAACATGAGGCAGAGGAGATGGTTAGAGTTGTTGAAGGATTATGACATTAATCTACAGTATCATCCCGAAAAGGCAAATGTAGTAGCAGATGCTCTTAGCAGGAAGTCCGGAATGATCAACGGCATTAGAATTGAGGAGGAAATCATAAGAGACTTGGAGCGACTAGACATCGAGATCATGGTACGTGGACAGAACGGTTATTGGGCTAATCTTAGAGTGGAACCCGAGTTACTCTCTAAGATCAAGGAAGCTCAGAAAGATGATAGAGAAATCTGGGCGATAGTACAGAATTTGGAGAAACAGACGGAATTCAGAGTAGATGCAGATGGTATCGTATGGCAGGGCACGAGACTTTGTGTTCCTGATGACCAAGAACTCCGGGAAGCCTTGTTAGCTGAAGCTCATAGCTCCCCATTCTCTATACATCCTGGTTCGACTAAGATGTACCATGACATCAAGCAATACTTTTGGTGGAGTGGTATGAAACAGGATGTGGACACTTACGTCTCCAAATGTCTTACCTGCCAGCAGGTTAAGATCGAGCATCAGCGATCTGGCGGTCCCCTTCAATCGTTAGATATTCCAGAGTGGAAGTGGGACAAAATCACCATGGATTTTGTTACTGGTCTTCCGCCTACCAAGAGGAAGCACGATGCAATTTAGGTTATCATAGATCAACTTACCAAATCAGCTCATTTCTTACCGATCCCGCAAGGAAGATCCGATAAGTAAACTCGCCGATACATATAGAAGAGAGATCATGAGACTCCACGGTGCTCCATCCAGCATCGTCTCAGACAGAGATCCTCGTTTCACTTCGCGATTTTGGAAGAGTTTGCAGAAAGCTTGGGGTATACAACTTAAGCTCAGCACGGCTTTTCATCCTCAAACAGACGGACAGTCGGAGCGAACGATTTAGACATTGGAAGACATGTTGAGGTCATGTGCGTTGGAATGGACGGGTGATTGGGACAATTATATTTGTTTGGTGGAGTTTGCATACAACAACAATTGGCACGCAAGTATCAAGTGTGCTCCTTTCGAGACGTTGTATGGCAGAAAGTGTCGCGCCCCAATCTGCTGGGATCAGGTTGGCGAGCGAACACTTGAAGGACCAGAAATCATAGAGATGACCAATGAAAGGATCGCAGTAGCTAAGCTTCAGGAAGCACGGTCACGTCAGAAGAGTTACGCCGATAAGCATCGTAGGGACATACATTTTAACGTAGGAGATCACGTCTTCCTTAAGGTTTCGCCGGCACGTGGTGTTAGACGCTTCAGGATTAAAGGGAAGCTCAGTCCTCGTTTCATCGAACCGTTTGATATCATTGAACGAGTCGGTGAAGTATCTTACCGGTTAGCGTTACCTCCGCAGCTTTCGCATGTACACAATGTGTTTCATATGTCCTTACTCAGAGGGTACCAGTATCATCCCCTTCACATGGTTCAGTATCCACTGGAACAGATACGTGAAGATCTCACTTTTATAGAAGAACCCGAGCGAGTTCTTGACAAACAAGAATGAGTCATGAGAAGGAAGACGATTCCATTCGTCAAAATCCTTTGGAGGGATCATACCGAGCGGGAAGCCACTTGGGAAACAGAGGAGTCTATCCGGGCTTCTTACCCTCATTTCATATTTCGAATTCGGGTATGTTCTTCTTTTTCAGTTTACTTTATCTATAATTCGGGGACGAATTATTCTTTTTAGGGGGGAAGAGTTGTAAAACCCGCATGCTTTTACCATGAATAGTACCCTTAAGATCGTACGTACTAGATTAAAACTTTCCTATTATAGCATGATTACGTTTACGTGTTAGGATTGTACGTATTACGTACGTGTTAGAACACGATAAGTATTTATTACGTACGAATACACATTCATTATTTAACAATAATTAATCACGAGCATGTGATCATGAAATCATGAACGTAATTAAATCACGAACTAATATTTATTACGTATATATATTTATTACGAGCACGAATAAATATATTAAGTCACGGTTAATATTTAACGAGAACACATAAAACACGAACACAAATAAACACGAACGAACACTTAAATATCGAGACACGGAAAACAGTACGGGTACCCCATGTGGGGGCCCCCTTAACCGCGGCTAAACCAAAAGATGGGCCTTGCCCATCTAAATTTTTTAACTAACAAGGGTTAATGTGAAATCTTGTTTTCATTTTTCACTTTACAGTAAAAACATTAAAAACCCTAAAAAGGTTTTTGGCTTCTTCCTTCTTGTCCTCTTTGGCCACCGCATACAACACAAGAAAAGGGGGTGTTCGTTTGATTTTGATCTTGAATCTTGTACGCGTGTTCGTGTGTGTTCATCCTCGTTAGATCCACGCATTCGGTATACCTTTTTAATCTTTTTTTCCTTTTGATTTGATCTAATAAAATTAAATAAGAACATGATGTTTTTAAAAACCTAATTAAAAACATAAATCAAACATGTAAATGGTTGTTGGGTAAATAAAAAAGGAGGTTTTTAGGGGTGTTTGTTTGGCCGGCGCCTAAACCGAACCCAAGAGGGTCTCGGTTTGGCTAATAGACCACCACCGAGACCATATGGTCCCGGTTTGGTGGTGTAGGTCCCACGGCAGCAGCAAAAAGGGAAGAACCCTGAAGTGGTTCGGGGTATAGTGTTGATTTCGAGTCCGGTTCATGGTTTCTAGTCACGATCCGGTTCATGGTTTATGTTATGGTTATATTTTAATGATCATATGTTAAAATTAAATTAATAATTATATGACATGATTAATTTAATAAAACATGACTTAGGTTATAATTTAATTATTAGATCATGGAATTATTAACCTAAGTATTTATATTTTTAGACTTATAATTAATTAATTATTTAAAAACTATGGTTATAATTAATTAATTAACATAACTTAGGTTATATTATTAATAATTAATAATACATGTTTTAACCTAAGTATTTAACCTTATTTAATTAAAAACATGATATATTTAATTAAATACTTTTAACCTATAGTTTATTTAAATTACATGTAATAATTAATAAACTATACCTTATATCATTATGACTGAGGAAAATAATCAGAAAACACTTAAGCTTATATACTTAGCTTATTTAACAAGCTTATATCTAATTATGGAAACTTTCTATTTTTAGAAACTTATTTAATTAAGGCAGCTAATCTATTTATGGAAACTTTCTATTTTTAGAAACTTATTTATTTTAAGCAGTAATTCTATTTTTGGAAACTTTCTATTTTTGGAAACTTTCTATTTTTGGAAACTTTCTATTTTTGGAAACTTTCTATTTTTGGTAAATTTCTATTTTTGGAAATTTTCTATTTTAGGAAACCTGCTATTTATAGAAAGTTACTTATTATTGCACAGTAAGTATAATAATACATGAAATACCAGAAATACTTAATCAGAATAGACAGAATATATGATAAACACAGTTTAAGGCTTAAAACAGTAAAACATGATATGAACATATAAAATAAGCTAAGACATGATATAAAACTAGTTACGTATTTAGTAATCAGATACTTATTCACGTATGTATTTATGTAGCATTAGTGATACCGAAGTAGGATTCTCCTCAGTTCGTCTTCTTCGTTCACTGGACATAAGGTACGGATTCCCGTCCTTTCAGTATGGACATTCTTTCCTTATTAGGATTCCCCGTATGTAGCCAAATGTTTTCCCGTAGTATAAGTTTATATGTTTGATTTGCTTATGTTTAATTTATAATACCTATAGCCATATACATGCATGACCAGTTTCACCTAGTTATGGATGTACCATAACCATAACATTAGAGGCACTGATGTTATGACTTCACCACGGCGGAGTGATTGCTCGTGGCGTCCCTTCAGCTTTTGGCCATACTATTATATTTATCATGTGGGGCGTATGGGTGCATCCTAGTTACATGTTTTTCAGCAGATTACTCAGTGTGAATGTGGTGTGTGCCTTGCGTCCTTCACAAGGAGCTGATCCCTCCTACCCAAATTAGTATATTAAATTAGAGGCAGCCCCTCTAATTTGCATGATGAGGTCACCCCTCCAAGTATTCATGCACGGTGGATTTTCATGACCTATATTGGCTAATGGTAGAATATGTTAAACAGTTTTATAAGATAAACATAAGGCTTTTCAAACTATAAAACCAGTTTTACCAAGACTTAACCAGGTTATTCGGGACTTAGTTTCTTCCGCTGTTATATGTTATATGATTATCCTATTCATGCTTTATTGTACATCCGTGCACTGAGCGTATTGCTCAGCTGTTTTCCTTTTCTATGTTCCTAAAACGGCAGGTACTCAGGGACGCTCGTAGACTTTAACCGTACGTGCATATAGACCGGAAGCTTTCTAGCCTTGCTTTACCTTATGCATTATCTTTACTTTGATACACTTGCTATGGACATTGTTTAGTCCTTTCCTTTACAGTACTTATGTTTGTGTGTGATGAGCTTTACTTTTGGACTACCGATGTTTGATTCCGGTATTCTCCTTTTATGGTCATGTAATGTTTAGACATTTTTCCTTGTATGCTTTGATGACACGCCATAATTACGCGTGACATTCCATTATCAAAATGTGGTGTTACAACTACTAAGATCTTTGAACGAGCGGAATGGAAGTCTTAATGAACTGGAAGTAATAGTGGCTCACAACAGATTCAGATTCGCAAACTCAAGGCTGTTTTATTCATAAGCTTGATCATGTTCTTTTATTATATATTCAATTAAAATGTTAATCGGTTTATGGTTAACATGTATCACAATTAGCTTTCCGGATCATTTAGTTTCATTCAACGCATTATTTCCATGAAGGTTGTACTTTCTTCAAATTTTCAATTAAATGACAAAGTACGAATTTTATCATTTTTGGTTCTTTGGTTTTATAAAGGACTAACAATTAAAATTACAAGAAACAACATTGCTGCTACACAGATATCTTTGAATTTAAAGGCCAAAAAGTAAAATCTTATGTTGTTCTTAACAAACTAGATCATACCTCCTAGTTAACTTGCCAACTGCTTGTGTGCCTATAGGTAGTCTACAATTCTCTCACGATAAGCAGTAGGAACAGCCTCCGGATCAGACACCGATACCGACATGTTATGTATCAATCGGTAAAGAAATATACATAACCAGACGCCACAATCGCCATACTGACCTGTTTGTAAGGGCACACCATTCGCTGCCACAAAGGTTATTTTATAGCCTTCCACCGGTATACGCTTGTGTGCCAGAACACCATTCCTAGCAAGATACCTAGGTATAACCTCAGAAAATGCAACCCTCATTTCTGACCAACATTTCCTGTTCTCAGGGTCCGGTACCCCAAGAGAGTCATACAAAGTAATCAGCCCGCTTCTAATATTCAGCACACCAAGGAAGTAATGTTTATCAGGCTCGTTGGTAGGGATAAAGACCTACATATACAATATGGCTAAGTACAAATTACATTATGAATGAAACAGTAAAGTATACATTAATGTACTAAAAACACATACCCTCTCAACGTCAGACCACGGAACAGAATCACGATCACCATCGCAGAACCAGGGCCGCACGAAATCCTCTCCTCTCGATTCACCCATTAGTGTTGCACATAAATAACAATAAACTGTAGTCCAATCAGCGTCATCTCGCTCTTTACCGCTCCTGCCCTTACAAGTCACGACCAAAACTTAGTTCTTAGTACTTTTCCTTCATATCTTCTCCTATGCATAAGCTCTATCCGTACATCCAAGTGCTGGTATTGTTAAGACAAAATATATCAATATGGCTTCTATGTCTTCATGTGTTCATAATGAAGGTTTAACGTTAATTACTCCATATGTAATTACTTATCACGTTTGTCAGCCATCCTCCTTTAACTTTACCCAAAAAAGCTTGCCAGAATTCAATACCCACATACTGGTCTGCTTTGCCCCACGGAAAATAATGACATGCTTTATTTTGGGGTAAACTGTTAATCTCGGGTAGATAAGGGGGATCTCTGACCTTTTTTCCGGCTAAACTTGGGCCTAGTCAAATCCTGCGGTTATAAACAGGAAGATCAAACATTGTAACACATTCAACAATATAAGACATGCAATTCATATTTTCAATCATATACATACCTCTTTGAATTCCGGTAGGTTGATTAGCTCCTGTTGGACGGATATTCTCATTTTTTATTACGGTTTGTCACCATTTCATCATCCTAAATACAATGGCTGTATTCAGATTAACTATGCACATAAAGAAGTAAATTTAAACTTATGTTACTTTACATGATACTTACCTTAACCAACAACGTCTTTGAGACTTCAATGCAATCACTACCATCTAACGTGGCCATCCGTGATACATCACTAGTGCAACCCTCTTGCTTTTACGTCTTTTTTCATCAGGGGTTGTACTTGGTAGTGTTGTCCAAGGCGTCTACACTTTAGCTCCCTTGCACTTTGGCCTTTTTATCCGTAACACGATATTTTCACCCAATACGGGAGAACTATCATTAACAATGTTCTTGATCCCGTATCCAGGCACATCCTCCTATAATAATGGAAAGTAGCCTGGTCAACAAAGCTATGAAATATGTAAAATAATTAGGGAGGCAAACCCCATATAAATTAAATGGATGTGACAACTAAACCTAATATATTTTTGCCCAAAGCTTTAACATTGAATATTATTTGAATAGTGACAAAAGTAAATGCCTGATTTGACATTTAACTTCCCTAATGGGGTTATATAAATAAGCCCATGCAACCTCTATTTTGCACATTCATCTACTAACACCAGTCTTATTCAGTACCATTATTTTAATGGCTCAAGTTACCACTTCTGCCAATTTGGCAACCATGTTTCAACAAGAGGCTAGTGAAGAAGAGATCTGGGGTTCTTTCTGCTGGATGAATGGCATACATCTAAGCGACAGAATGTGCCACAGAGAAATTGTCATTACCAACATCAAACAATTAGGGAGTCATCCTAAGGTGTTACTGGTTGTCGGCTATTTAAGGGAAATCCAAATTGCAGATATGCAAAAGCTGAACTGGTTTAGGAGCATGGTCGTGAACTCTAACATCAGGCTTGCTCGCAAAAGATGGTACATCACTATGATGCTCACCAACTGGGAAGCCTGACTTTTATGTCTCAAGAACTGGTTTTAATGCTTTAGTGTTATGTTCTTTTATGTAAGGTGTACTAGGATGTGTTAGGAACTATGTCAAGTAACCTATCAAGTGGGGTTGTTATACCCCACACCTTTATGTATGTTTTAGAACTCTAAGACTTCAATGAATGTTTTACAAAGAAATTTTTTTGTCTACTTACCATTAAATTCTCCATCCACTCTCTGTCTTTAATACTCTCTCCATCCATGTTGTCGTGCAAAACACCACAACCCTCCTGCAATTATTTATCAATTAAATCTATAATTGTAATTATAAAATAGGGATATACAATTGATTATAAACCTTAACTATCGTATCAACCACCTTTAAATGTTGTTCTTCTCCAAAGAAGTCATGCTCGAAATTTGTGTTTGTTACATCTACCTCAAAATTCATCTCTTCTTCTAAAGTTTTCTCTTGGTTCAAAGCATCTGGGTTGTTAGATTCCTTCTTATCAGTGACCAGGGATTTTGGTATCTTAAAAGTACTTTTAGTACACCCACGTGCATCCTCCAGTAGCACTTCTCCTTCCACACCATTGGCATGAAAAGACGTTGGAGCACCCAAATGTAACTTGAGAAGTTCCTTCAGATACAAAGTTGGGAAATAGATTTAATTGTGATCAATAGTGTCGAAAAAAGATTTATATGAAGATGAACTAATACTGTAACACCCCACTTGGAAAAATGGACCGTTACGTGTATTTATGGCGTGTCATTAAAGCATAAGGTAAATGTCCTAAAACATTAAATGACCATAACGGAAATAACGGAATCAAACATCGGTAATCCAACCTAAGCTCAAAACATGAAAAGTAAATACTGAAGGAAAAGGACTAAACAATGTCCAAATAAGCAGAATAATGTAAGAAATGCATAATGTAAGAAGTCTGGATAGCTTCCATCCAAATGCACATACTCTCAGAATCCTAAGAGTGTCCTGGTGTACCTGCCGTTAGAATATGAAAGGAACTACGGCTGAGCATAACGCTCAGTGAACGGATATAGCATGATAAGAATGTACTGAAAGTAATGGAATAGAAGACAACAATGAAGCTATAAGACTGATATGTATCATGTGGTAGAACTCTGCATAAAATCTGAGAAACCTGGTTCATATATACTGATACTGAAATATAACTATTAATTCTGAAAACATGCATTTACTGTATTTTATTTGCCAGAGCTTATATAGGTCACGTGCTGTAACAACCGTGCATGAATAACTGGAGGGGTGACCTCGTCATGCTGTAGAGGGGTGACCTCTAAATACTGTGCTGGGTGGAGGGATCAGCTTCAATGTGAAGGATGTAGAGCACACACCACATTCACCCTGATAACTTGTAACACATATAAGCCTAGGATGCATCCATACGCCCCACTAAACATACATATAAAAATGGCCAACCTGAACATGAGTGGGATGATGTAGGATATCACTCTCCTGCATGTGAGTCACGACACCGGTGCCTCTAGTGTCGTGGTTACGGTACCTCCGTAACTAGTACATAAACTGGTCGTGCTTGTATATAATGCTCAGGCAATTTATTTAGTTATTAACGTGATTACTGATAAACTTAAACATATACTGGGGAAACATTTGGCTGAAAAAGGGGAATCCTAATCATGCATAGAAAGGAAGTCCTTACTGAAAGGACGGAAATCCGTACCTTATGTCCAGCAATGAAACGAAGATGATAGACGGAAAGGAATCTACTCCGACTTCACGAGTGCTACATAATAAAGGACATTAATGAATCGTGTGTTCATGTAATACTAACTGATCATTATTAACTTTACTTGTTATTGTCTTGTATTACTTGTTATTAACTTGATTTACGTGTTCCTGACTTGTTTTACATGTTCTTACTTATCTTTCATGATCGTGTCTTGTTTTACTGCTTTAGGTGTTATACTGTATTTCACAGTGTTTTCATGTATTCTGGATTAATGAAATTCGTGTTTCATGTGTTAGTATACTTGATGTTTCATAATGAGTAACTTCCAAAAATAGCAGGTTTCTATATATAGTAACTTTCCATAATTAAAAATAAGCTCGTTTAATATAGATAAGTAACTTATCTTGTTCATCGAATAAGGTAATTCATATAAGTCATAAAGTATTAAGCCATAGTTAACTAGAAGTATTTTATTAATAAGTCAGGAATTAGGGAGCCAAATTAATATAAGTCGAAAATTATTTAAACCAATTTTAATTAAGCCAAAATTGATAAGCAAATTCTAAATAAGCCAAAATTAATAATCCGATTTTTTTAATAAGCCAAGAATCAAATAAGCAATTTAAGACAATTCATACATGCTAGTTAGTACTATTTTGAAAAGACCTTATATACAAAAGTTAAATAAGATACAAGTAAAGTTTGACAAACAAATGTGATCATGCCATCTCTTTTACGTACACATCTAGTCCGAAACTCGTCTAGGTGGTTATTTTATATCCTCTCAATTTTGTCGTTAAGTTAGAGACACCATATCTTAGTTTTTCAGACATTCTTAACATATATATGTTAATGAATGACTATGAATGAGCATTCTATATTGACGTCGGAAAACTAAACAAAATCATGCATGACATAAAACTATATATTCATACTTAGCTTGTTGCGGTTTAGTACAGAACCAAGAACCACAAAAGATATGATGTGAGAATCATGAAATAGCAAGTAGTGATTCTTGATTATGGTTTCGTTATAACATATGTATTTTGTGTGCAGTTTAGGTATTAAAAGATGATTCGATTATTACCTCGAGACTAAACGTGAATAATTCGAAACCGCAACATGAAGAAGAACGTCAAGGATGAACAAGGCGAAATTCAAAATCAAAACATAACCGAAAAGCTAAAGGGAACCCGTAGATGTACCCAATCATGAACTATACACCTCCGACAAATGAGACCAAAACGAAAGATCCCGACGTCACCCGAACGCAAATGAACTCTATTTTATATGCAGCAGCCTTTCTTTTAGTGTAGAAATATTGGTTTTTTTTTTAGCTATGAGAGCATTACATCTGTACGTATATGAATATGGTACCGAGTCTTTCGCTATAAAACGCGTTGATCAAAAGAAAGGAAACTAATTTTGAGAATTGATTTCATAGTTGGTCAATTATTTTCAAAAAGGAATGTCAATCATCAATCTTCTTATAAACGGATGTGTAGAAAGAAACGGCTTAAAAATATGAGATTTACTAGTCTTGCGTTTAACTATACAAATTCTTTTTAATTCTCTTTTTTTTTTCAGTAAATGGTTTTTCCAATAAGATGGTCACATCGTTAAAGTTATTTTTTTTTCTTTTACATAAATATTAAACTTTCTATTATTCTTCAAAAATTATAAACTAAATTTTTAATATCAAATGCTTATAATTTAACTTTAGGTTATATTCAAAATAATGAGATAAAATACAAATCAAATTTTTGGGTTTTACAACTCTTCCCCTCTAAAAAAATAATAATTCGTCCTCGAAATAGAAATCTGATAATGCTGCGGTTTTACAATTCTTCCCCTCTGAAAGGATCATTCGTCCTTGAATTAAAAGTAATAAAGCTGTTGAGGTTATAAGAACTGAAAGATCACGTAAGCTGAAAAGACTTGTAAGCTGAAAGGACAATTCGTCCTTGAATTAGAACATAATGTTGTGAAGGATATAGACGTGACATGACTGAAGAAGACATGGAACGTAATCATGACTGAAAGAACATAACTGAATTATGAAAGGAAAAGGATGAGAAGTCTGGATGGACTCCTCCGTTTCGAGTGGCTTCCCACTCGAAACGATTCCTTCAAAGGTCTAAACACATTGACAATCTTGGTTCTGATGACCCTGTCCTGACCATGCTGAAAAGTTTCTGGGTCCATACCTAAGATGGGTTTTCTGAATCTGATAGAATGAATAAACTATGGCATGTAGTATGCATGAAATGGTACGTACAAAATATCCTGAAAAGGTAACATTTATATCTCTGAGCAAGCTGCTGAAACGTATAGGGACGAACTACGTGAACAATTGTGAACGTGCTACGTGAGCAACTGTGAACGTGGTTTGCGATCATCTGATGATGAACGCTGGGCATGGAATATGTTGTGAACGTGATCTGTGGAACATACTGTAAACGTGATACCAGACATATCATGAACGTATGCTGACTGAGGAGGGAATACCAGATGATACGGCATGAGACTGAAGCATTTGCCTGAGTATGGAAAAGTTGTGCTAAACTTGAGTCTGGTTTTCTCAAAGTTTCAGTAATCAATTCGGTAATAAACTGTGAAATGTGTATCGTGATCTGGAACCCGAACCTGAACGTGAACAATGTCATGAAAGTGAATCGTGAATTCAAATAATGAGATATTATAAACATGAGCTGACACGGCATCATACTGCAAATGAGACGTAACGTGAAAGTGAAAATAAACGTGAATGTAAAGTGAACGTAAACATACACGTGATCGTGAACATGAATTCTGTCTGATATGATGGTCGATGGAATGCCTTGAAATCGAACGATTTACTGCTGAATTTTTCAGTAGGTCCACTACTGCGTAGTCCTTTCGGATAAGAGAAAACGTGTAGGCTGGTTTAAATGGTTGACAATGACTTAGGTAGGATCAAATTTTTCTGAGTTCTGTGGTCAATGAATATACTGACAATTGGTCTGAGAATTCATGGGAAAAATTTTATTCATAATTCCATAATATAGCTGGAGCATTAGGGAGTTCAGAATTATAAAGCAAACTCTTTAGAGAGACTGTAATATGTGCAACAGCAGTCTAGAAAACATCATGTTCTCTCTCTCTCACCACTGCTGGTAGCATGATCGGGAATTGTTCTGGAAAATGTTTAAGACATCGTAGCAGATTAGATAAACCTGCTATTTATGGAATGAACATTGATTAAGAATGGTGATCTTGTAAATTTTTTTAGTGGTCGATACATGATCTCATGTTACCAGCCTTCTTTCTGATAGACATAACACGGTGCACATTTTGGTGGTGCGCTAGGGCGAATAAAGCCTCGTGCCAGTAATTCTTGCAGCAAATGATGCTACTCTTTATCTTAGCTGAATCCTGCAATAAAGAGTTTTGGAAACAGGTTCTGTTCTTGAGCCTAGCTCGATGTTAAATTTCTGTCTCGTGGTTAGGAAGGAATTTCTTAAAAACTTCCTGAAATTATATCTGGAAACTCTAGAATAATCTGCTGATCATGAATTTAAGGAATTTCAAAAGTGAATTTATAACTGGTAGGTAAAAGTCTTCGTAGCTATGGACTGATAAGCTACGTGCTTGTAAGGTAGAAGTTATTTGTACTGATTTTCTGGCAGAAAGTATAATAATATATTTGGAATTTAGTAAGACGGATCTCGTCGTTAATTGAAAGGAAACCTTAATAATTATAGGTGATTCCGTGGAGTTCTTTCGGCTGGGAGGTAGGTAAATACCTGATTTACATAAAGCTGACATAGGAATACGTGGAGTAACGTGGCGACTTCCACTGAGTGGGTTCGTCTTTAACCTCACAGAATGAATATCGTGTGTTTAATCTGAATAATACTCTAGTGGTGGTGACTGAGTTTTAATGATCTGATTCATGTGTGGCATAATAGAACGGGTATACCCCTTTTTGAAGGGTACCCTGAATTTCTGAGGGCCTGGTTTAGAAACATACTGGAGTTATGAGTTCTGACTCGTATTTTGAGAAAAGATTCGTATGACGTGTACCATGACTGGTGTCCTAATATGTGTCTTCCGAAAAGATACCTGAGGCCTATGCCTTGACTGATGTCTTGACACGTGTTTTAGTAGATGAATCTGAACAAGGTTAAAAATTTTGGTAACTGCTAGGATTGGCGGACCGGTTAGACTACTGACCTCTGTATTTCTGGTCACGTCCGTTCCGGAGTTCCGATGGTTACTGACTGAGTAATTATAAGCACGGTGGTTGTCACTATTGCTTTGTTTTTCAATTTATGACGGTCATTATCATGACCGTGATTCATGTAACTATTCTGCTGAGTGGCCGGCTGGGTTCCGGTTCCCACTCTTCTGAATGAAGGGTTAGCTGAGTGAAGTGTGACATCTAGCTGAGAAGGCAAAAGTATGAAATGGAATGGTAGTGTCTGATGGTTGAAATTTATTCTTGTCAGAAATTTCAAATTTATAGTTTTCGTTCTTTTTCTTTAGAGTCTTCCTAGTATAAACAGCATCAGCATCTTGAGTAATCTCCAAAGTATTAGCAGCATTAGCATTCGCGAGGTCTTCAAAGTGTTAGCAGCATCAGTATCTGGTAAAATATTCAACTCACGGGCAGCATCAACATCTGGTAGAATATCGACAAGTGGAAACGCCTGAGATGATTGAGGATCGATTAGTAATATCCATGGAGTAGGGTACCTGGAATACACCTGGACTACTGAACATGAAGTACAAAATGAATACTGCACATGGAGCATATCTGAGACACTGTACGTGGAGTACACACGAATCACTGTACATGGAGTATAACCGAGACACTGTACATGGGGTACATATGGAATACTATACGTGGCACTGGAGGAAATTTTATGGGATGATCGATACTAGTGTCGCTTGTCTGACATGATCAATGAATTAAATTGATTTAAATGGTAGTAAACTGAACTAAAATGAGTAACATGATAGCCTGGTAATTTCTGCGTGGACTTAAAGCTGGTTGTATAGAATTTCAAGAATATGATCAAACATAATTTCAACAATGGTCAGCATGAAGACATGACTGATGAAGATCAAACCTGATTATTATGAAAACAGTATTTAACTGTAACCCCTTCTGTATCTTAGCATGAAAACATCATCACCTTGCTAAAAACATAATCCTCATAAGGAGACATGAACTTAGTCAGCATGAAAACGACATTCACGTGAAAGTATGAACTTAACTGATACAAATAACATAGAAGAACAATCAACTGAGGTTTAAAATCAACTGATGTGGATAGTTATGGTTTAATCCGCAGTATTCAAAGTAGGAAGCATGTGACTAAGTATGGTGATTATGTTTCGATCCATACCTGTCAAAATTTTCTGAGAACTATCATGTATAGAAATGTACAATCTGGGACTAAATGTGGTTGGTTGTAGTCCAATTCATATTTGTCAAGATTTTATGAAACGTCATTATATGACAAAGGTGAACAACTATGGATCGGTTCACAAAACAACATTCAACTGAAAAACATGAAATTTGATCTGAACATTGGTGAACGTATATGGGTTGGTTCACCAAGTAATATTCGATTGAAAGCATGAATCTGTTAAGAGTAAGGATGAACGCCATTGGCTCGGTTCACCAATACAAAAAAATCTGAATAGGCAAGGGTGAACGCCTATGGGTCGGTTCACCAGAATAAAATTCGCAAAAAAGCACATGCGACTAAATATGGCCAGTCTTGTACCAACCTTTTACTTAGTCAAAACCTTTAAAAAAAACCGACTGATAACTAAAGAAAACTGACTGAAAATTGC
The DNA here is from genome assembly GCA_025667525.1 of Glebionis coronaria. Taxonomy (NCBI): domain Eukaryota; kingdom Viridiplantae; phylum Streptophyta; class Magnoliopsida; order Asterales; family Asteraceae; genus Glebionis; species Glebionis coronaria. The sequence continues at coordinate 415,189,233 of CM046882.1, read as the reverse complement.
TTGAGAACCATGAAAGATAACAACGCCAAAATATGGGAAGTTCCTGGTGACCACCCACTAGTCACAGGTCAAGTTTTAGAGCCTACAGGTCGAACCTATATCTCTGATACCATAATTGTAACACCCCACTTGGAAAAGTGGACCGTTACGTGTATTTATGGCGTGTCATCAAAGCATAAGGTAAATGTCCTAAAACATTAAATGACCATAACAGAAATACCGGAATCAAACGTCGGTAATCTAACCTAAGCTCAAAACATGAAAAGTAAATACTGAAGGAAAAGGACTAAACAATGTCCAAATAAGCAGAATAATGTAAGAAATGCATAATGTAAGAAGTCTGGATAGCTTCCATCCAAATGCACATGCTCTCAGAATCCTAAGAGTGTCCTGGTGTACCTGCCGTTAGAACATGAAAGGAACTACGGCTGAGCATAACGCTCAGTGAACGGATATAGCATGATAAGAATGTACTGAAAGTAATGAAATAGAAGACAACAATGAAGCTATAAGACTGATATGTATCATGTGGTAGAACTCTGCATAAAATCTGAGAAACCTGGTTCATATATACTGATACTGAAATATAACTATTAATTCTAAAAACATGCATTTACTGTATTTTATTTACCAGAGCTTATATAGGTCACGTGCTGTAACAACCGTGCATGAATAACTGGAGGGGTGACCTCGTCATGCTGTAGAGGGGTGACCTCTAAATACTGTGCTGGGTGGAGGGATCAGCTCCAATGTGAAGGATGTAGAGCACACACCACATTCACCCTGATAACTTGTAACACATATAAGCCTAGGATGCATCCATACGCCCCACTAAACATACATATAAAAATGGCCAACCTGAACATGAGTGGGACGATGCAGGATATCACTCTCCTGCATGTGAGTCACGACACCGGTGCCTCTAGTGCCGTGGTTACGGTACCTCCGTAACTAGTACATAAACTGGCTGTGCTTGTATATAATGCTCAGGCAATTTATTTAGTTATTAACGTGATTACTGATAAACTTAAACATATACTGGGGAAACATTTGGCTGAAAAAGGGGAATCCTAATCATGCATAGAAAGGAAGTCCTTACTGAAAGGACGGAAATCCGTACCTTATGTACAGCAATGAAACGAAGATGATAGACGGAAAGGAATCTACTCCGACTTCACGGGTGCTACATAATAAAGGATATTAATGAATCGTGTGTTCATGTAATACTAACTGATCATTATTAACTTTACTTGTTATTGTCTTGTATTACTTGTTATTAACTTGATTTACGTGTTCCTGACTTGTTTTACATGTTCTTACTTATCTTTCATGATCGTGTCTTGTTTTACTACTTTAGGTGTTATACTGTATTTCACAGTGTTTTCATGTATTCTTGATTAATGAAATTCGTGTTTCATGTGTTAGTATACTTGATGTTTCATAATGAGTAACTTCCAAAAATAGCAGGTTTCTATATATAGTAACTTTCCATAATTAAAAATAATCTCGTTTAATATAGATAAGTAACTTATCTTGTTCATCGAATAAGGTAATTCATATAAGTCATAAAGTATTAAGCCATAGTTAACTAGAAGTATTTTATTAATAAGTCATGAATTAGGGAGCCAAATTAATATAAGTCGAAAATTATTTAAACCAATTTTAATTAAGCCAAAATTGATAAGCAAATTCTAAATAAGCCAAAATTAATAATCCGATTTTTTTAATAAGCCAAGAATCAAATAAGCAATTTAAGACAATTCATACATGCTAGTTAGTACTATTTTGAAAAGACCTTATATAACAAAAGTTAAATAAGATACAAGTAAAGTTTGACAAACAAATGTGATCATGCCATCTCTTTTACGTACACATCTAGTCCGAAACTCGTCTAGGTGGTTATTTTATATCCTCTCAATTTTGTCGTTAAGTTAGAGACACCATATCTTAGTTTTTAAGACATTCTTAACATATATATGTTAATGAATGACTATGAATGAGCATTCTATATTGACGTCGGAAAACTAAACAAAATCATGCATGACATAAAACTATATATTCATACTTAGCTTGTTGCGGTTTAGTACAGAACCAAGAACCACAAAAGACATGATGTGAGAATCATGAAATAGCAAGTAGTGATTCTTGATTATGGTTTCGTTATAACATATGTATTTTGTGTGCAGTTTAGGTATTAAAAGATGATTCGATTATTACCTCGAGACTAAACGTGAATAATTCGAAACCGCAACATGAAGAAGAACGTCAAGGATGAACAAGGCGAAATTCAAAACCGAAACATAACCGAAAAGCTAAAGGGAACCCGCAGATGTACCAAATCATGAACTATACACCTCCGACAAATGAGACCAAAACGAAAGATCCCGACGTCACCCGAACGCAAATGAACTCTATTTTATATGCAGCAGCCTTTCTTTTAGTGTAGAAATATTGGTTTTTTTTTTAGTTATGAGAGCATTACATCTGTACGTATATGAATATGGTACCGAGTCTTTCGCTATAAAACGCGTTGATCAAAAGAAAGGAAACTAATTTTGAGAATTGATTTCATAGTTGGTCAATTATTTTCAAAAAGGAATGTCAATCATCAATCTTCTTATAAACGGATGTGTAGAAAAGAACCGCTTAAAAATATGAGATTTACTAGTCTTGCGTTTGACTATACAAATTCTTTTTAATTCTCTTTTTTTTCAGTAAATGGTTTTTCCAATAAGATGGTCACATCGTTAAAGTTATTTTTTTTTTGCTTTTACATAAATATTAAACTTTCTATTATTCTTCAAAAATTATAAACTAAATTTTTAATATAAAATGCTTATAATTTAACTTTAGGTTATATTCAAAATAATGAGATAAAATACAAATCAAATTTTTGGGTTTTACAAATACCGTTACGTTCTCAGGTTCTGTGGTAGCTGTTAAAAGGTCTTCACTACCAGCTTCGTCTAAACCATTTACATAAGGCACAACTACTCCAACGTCGTCTTGCCGTATTTCATTCGTATATGTGCCTTGTTTCTCATTCTCATCGAAATCAAAACCAACATGGTCCTGCAAAGAAACGTTTAGGATATTAGCGCCGACACATGTCATTGGGTAATACAATCAATGCTAACTTCATATATTATATTAGCTTACACAAACTTGAGACGGGGTAAATGCATCGTTCAAGTTGGGTAACGTCGGATCTCCACTAGTATCCGTCAACAACGGAGTAGACGATGTATGAAATATAGGCGGGTCAACAAAAGCGGCTGCTAGCTGATGCCCAATCGTTTGTGACGGATCCTACTGTGTTTGGTTAAAAACATACTTGGATGAATCACCCCCTTCGTATAGACCGCTAGAAAAAGTGTCCTTGCTTGTGTTAACGACACCAGAATCCATACACAGTCCTACAAAGTGAACAACAAACAATCTTGCAACTTAATTTATATATTCATTTAAGCTACTACTTACACTCTAATGTTTGACACAAAAATTACCTTCTCTACAACAGACTGAAAATTATTTACGGACACATCTGCATTACCACCATGACATTCATTAACACGATCAGATTCGTGATCTACAACATTGGAAATATCACGGACACTCTACACACATAAGAAAATGTTGGGACTCGTGAAATATAGGGATAAATCACATACAAAGGTATAAAAAAAACTTGTTGTCATTTCTATTACCTTCTCAGATAAATCAGCCGCTGATCTAACAACGGTTTCCTTAGCGACTGAACCTTCCGACCTGTCTGGTCTAGTTTTGTCAATAAAACTTTACGCATTTAACAACCTTTTCTTAATGTCTTGTACCGCCTTCTTCAACTCCGGGTTATCAGCATCAACAACACAATTCTCAATGAACTCAACACTTGATCGTATTTCTTGTACATCAATTTCAACTGGGTATTTGTCTGAATATGGTTTAACATGGCTTGTGTCACTACCTTGATCAGTCTGAGGGATCTCCAATAGAAGGCGCTCACTACTAACTTCTGGTGCGTTTTCTAGGGTTTTCGTTGCACCATCACCTAAACGAACCACACATTCTATGTCCCCTTTTTTAGCTGGGGAAAGGAAGTAATCAATACTCTCAAAATACCAAGGCTGTTCAAGCTCGATTACTGTCGGACGGAAAATAAAACCTGGATCGGACCACACCTCAATCAGTTTCTCGTAATGAGCTTTCTCAAATTGACCACCACTAGTCCATGCTAATCCACGCGGTATTACTTTATGGTTTTTATTCCACCAATGGCTACTATTTCTAAAGATCCCCGAAACGTATATCTACATTACAATTATTACAATACACGTAAACAATCGACCTTATCAGAATTATATAATCTAATCAAAAATTAATATATTTCCTTTCCGGTAACTTCTTACCTTCAGTGCCCAGACAAATCCGTAGAGAGCGTACGTTTTCTCCTTGTTAGACTCGTCATTCTCTTTCTCCTCCTCATCATCAATATCTAGCGACTTACACTTCTTATTCTTCTTCTTCTTATGCTTCTTCTTCTTCTTCTGATCCCTCTCAAGTTGCGTCTCGTCATTCACTTTCTCTTCCCCATCATCAACTTTATTTACGAGCTTACACGTCTTCTTCTTCTTCTGCTCCCTCTCAAGGTGCTTAGCTACAACATTAACCATTCGTGTGTAGAATGTTCTCTAGAATACTCCCCCAAGGATATTCATTATACCAAGACAGGTCTTCTACTACTTCCAATACTATATCAGGCACGTTGAACCTTGGCTCTCTACCCATAAACACCATAGTTGTTATTAAAATTAAACGTACACGCACAACATCATCATCAAACATAGCTGCCCATGCTTCACGATTACTTGTTAGTGATAACAAGTCGGTGCCTAAAACTTTTTTTTCAACATGGAAGCTTTACCAGGGAATAAACGGTCACTGAAAGGTCTATCTGGAAGACCTTTACATGTTTCTTCTCTATGCAATTTCCCAAATTTGAATCCAGTAATTAAACAAAATTCTTCACGACCAAAATCAAACGAACAATCACCTATTTTGTAACTTATGGGGGGGCATGTGTCACAGATTTTTTCTGCATAAACTTGGTGCTGGCAAATGTAATTATATAAATGATTATCGGAATTAAATTCTGGTAAATCAATCCATTTGCCAAACACAGTAGATCTAAACATCCTATTACGTTTTGAATTAGAAGCCAATAAAGTCTTTAACATACGTAAAGTAGAGAGATTGGATCGAATTGTAACCTTCGCATCAAATACCTCAACATGGTTGTCCATAATTAGTACACCTTTCAGTGATCTTGGTTCTGAAACGCAATAGTCGACTGCCAGTAATTGGTCATTGTGCAATAACCCACACTAACAATGTCAATTGATTTACATTGTACATCGTTTGATTCTGGAATAATGACTTTTTTGGGTTTTTGATAAGGGTTTGAGGGGGTTTTTGATTAGGGTTCGGGGGGGGGGGGGGGGGGGGGTTGGATGTGGAGGACGACGACTGTCGGCCTTAATTTGGTAAAGTTTAAGAATGGAATGGCCCACAAGGTTGCCTCGAAATAAAGTATAAACATCTGAGTTGCCTCGCACTTCGAGCGTATAAATTTTTTTTTGGGTTGCCTCGTAAAATTATTTAAGTTGCCTCGAGCTGGGACCGTATAAAATTTAATTTTTTGGGGTTGCCTCATGTTTTTTATGGGGTTGCCTCCAAAAAGTATATGGAAAGTGATAACACATACGCTTGAGTGGAAATCCACGTGTCGGCCTACTATTGGAGTTGCCTCGGTTGCCTCAATTGCCTTGTGACATTTTGGACCACCTTACCAATGTTGGCCATTTTGGGAAAGTAGCATTATAAATGGGTTACTTATGGAAAATTCCTTTTACAATTTTAGTCATTTCTTTAACTTTTCATCCAAAAGTTAACATCATCATGTCCATCATGTTCATCATCTTTTTCATCTTCATCATTTTCCCAGATCCAACACCATCGACCCCGACTCCATTGACATAGGTGTTTATTTCAACATACGGATTTGAATAGAAATTCCATGGTTGTTGAAACAAACTCATTATTCATGAACTATACATGGGAAACTTGAAATCCTTAAACTTTGCAACAACGTCAGTTTGATTACCAAGAAATCCTTGGTTATGAGGGAATACAGATCCCTTCCACTTTTTAACAATAAATTAACTTTTTTAGTCAAACTAATGATTGTGACTTCTAACCAGTTGATAAAAAATAATTTAAACCTTGTACCACTCTAACCACATAACCAGGACTCGAGTCTTACTCATATCACAACCAAACAAATCATCTGGTATAAACCAACATTCGTTTAATTTTGCTCAAACCATGGAATTTGATGATGGTATAGTCATTCTCAACGACCAAAGTATTCTGACTCTAGAATCACCCCTAAGCTCCCATTAAGTTATTCAAGACTGCTCCGATCAGACTTGCAAGATCTGTTGACCATTTTCATCTACTTTGTTCCATGACTTCTATTTGTAACAGGTCAAACAGTGGGATGGGTTGGTCGGCAAGGCTGATTGCTTATGTATTGGTCCTTGTAAGTAGGTCTGCCAAATAATTTGGCATGAATTTTTAAGTAAAATGATTGTCAAAATCCATTTATGTATGTATTCAAGAATGTTGTTTATTATAATTAGATAAGTTTGTATCGGCTTTTTTTATAAATTTATAGATTTATCAACAGGTATGAATAGATTGAAAATGCAGGTCTCTCTAGTATATCATTGCTTGTATTTGTATCCCAGAGTTATTTGGTTTCTGCAACCTTTTCATTTGACCAACAAGTCTATATCCATTTTACAGTTTTGCAAATTTACTGATATTTGTGATTGTTGAATTAAGGACATCACGTATATTCTCATCCTTACATTTCTTGTTTTGGATCTGGGGATTTGGATTTTGGATCTGGGAAAATGATCAAGATGAAGAAGATGATGAACATGATGAATAAAAAGTTAAAGAAAGGACTAAAATTGTAAAACCAAATTCTAAGTTAACGAAAGTACTAACGGTAACCGGTTGTTCCGTTAAGTCAAAGGTAATTCTTCCAGCCAAGTATGTATTTCGTGTATAAAAAAGTTTAGTGTGTATAATGGATCACTTTATAAAATACATTGTGTATTTATGACATTTACCTAATACTACTATAATATTGTAGTAATACTAAGAGTCTCAAATAACATGGCCACATAAGTATAACTCAAATAACACTAACTCATCTAATTGTAACACTCACTAATACCAAAAAAAATTTCAAAAAAACCCTCTCAACAATTATTCCACTCGTTAAACAAACACCAATTTCATTCATAAAATTTAAATACAAATTACATTACGAAATAAAAAAAATTACCTTACGAAAAAAAACCCCACGAATTAAAAAAACATAGAGTTAGAAAAACCTACGAAATAAAAAAAAATTTAAGACGTGTCGGCACCGTCGTCTTTGCCCAATTCTCGACTCATCTTCGCCCGGATTAGTTGTTTTTTCTTCCTAATCCAATAGGCATCTTCGTCATCCAAATCCCAAACGAGGTAGTTAAAAACCGCAACTCCTCCAAACGCACAAGCCTGCGGTCTTTTTCGGTTTGCACATCGAAAGCCCTTTTGGCGGCTTCCCATTTGAGACAAATCTCGTTCTCCATTAACATATCGAAATTGGTCAAGCTACTTCCACCCGTACTCATCGTGGCGTCGATTTTTTTTTGGCGGGACGTGGTTTGCCGGGTGGCCTTGGTCTTGCATCGTGCCCGAATAGGGTATCTTGGATAGCCCTTGGGACGTATCCGGTTAAGTCAACGGGGTCCGGTGTGTCCCATTTTCTACGCTTTCTCACAACCCTCCCCCCCCCCCCCCCCCCCCAAACATCCAAATTCATAGACGATTGCGCTCGATGCTCTTCATGGTAAATCGAGTGAGCCCGTTTCATCACATCCGCATCGTTCTCCCCATTTTTCCCTAAATGTTTAGCCCGTTTGAAAGCGACGTTAAACTTTTAACAATTGGCATTCAAAGTATGTCATTTGCTAGTTATCATATCCTTGTTACGTTTTTTGGAAATTTGTGTCGTTGAACACGTTCGTCACTCGAATCCAAAACGTATCACCCTTTTGACTTCAGCCAACATTGTTATCTTCCGAAACGGAAATATAAGACGATGCTAGCAATTCTTCTTTAACCAGTAGCCAACGACCTGCTACAATCGGCTCATCTTCGGCAACACCTTTACCTTTTTTTGAACATTTCTTTTTTCGAGTACCTTTTTTTTACGGCGAATCGGTTTGTTTATTGGTTTGAGATGTGAATGACGGTGTCTCTTGGAATGTGCTTAATAACTAGATTTTTATTTAGTTATGAAAGTTTGTTGTTCCAGTCTTTTCGAATTGATTACTAGTTAAAAGTGCGACTCAGTTGTTCTTGGTGGAAAATAAAAAGGTTTGATTGTCAATTTTAAGCTAAAAGTGAGAATGTCGTTGAGTACTAAGTAAAAATGAAAGCTTGAAAGTTTAAAACTAAAAATAAAGACTTTAATAAAGAATTTAAAAAGTAAATGATGAAAACTTATAAAAATGTAAACTTTAAAATTTAAACTAAAACAAGACAAGTTAGAATAATGCTAAGTAAAAAGGCGGGAAAAATAAAGTTTGAATTAAAAACTGGAAATAACAAAACCTTATCTGGAATCCAAACCATGTAGCTTATCCGGAATCAACATGAAACCCACTATCCGGAATCTTTGTATATTCCTTATCCGGAATCAGAACTCTTGTTGCTTATCCGGAATCAATGTTCTTGAGGTTATCCGGAATTGTGTTTGACAGCTTATCCGGAATATTTAACAAAGTACTTATCCGGAATGTGTGACTGAGAGGCTATCCGGAATCCACAACTTCTTCTTATCCGGAATCGGTTTCTGCAGCTTATCCGGAAATGGGCTTTCGGTGCTTATCCGGAATCTTGAAATGTAAGACTATCCGGAATCTAGAAAATGAGCTATATCCGGAATGTAAGGTTTATCAAAACCCGGATAAGAACAAATTTTAAGAGAAATGAAAATAAGCTAAAACAAATAAGCCCTTTCCAAAACTTAAACCAAAAAGATTTTTAAGAAAAAATAATAAGCCAAATTTAAAAACTATTAAAACACTAAATAATATAAATATTGAAAATCAACTTTTTATCAAAATATTAAACTTATCAAAATCAACTTATTTTAAGAACTATTAATCATAAAAATTAAGAAAATAAGCACTTTAATCTAAAACTTTTAAAATCACCAATTCAATAAGCACAATCAAATAAGCTACACAATCAAATCATCAACACAATTAAATGAACTACATGATTATCAAAATTAAACAAGATTAAAAAGATTAAGAAAGGTAGAATGAGAATTAAGAAAATAAGCTTGATTAAATTGAAGATTAAGATCAAAAGATTACAAGATTAATATTTGATAAGCTTGAAAAACTAGAGAGAAGAAAATTAAAAACACACTTAAAACTTAAAAATTAAAAAGACTAAAATTAAGACTAACAACTAACACCCTCCTAATGACATATTATGAGGGTATTTATAAGAGGTGGGGAGGTTAAGTGTTTATGCTTCATTCTTTCTTTCTTCTCGTCTCGACTCGATTTAATTTCTTTGTCTTTCTCGACGTCGTCTCGGGATTTGTCGATATAAGTTGAACTTGTCTTATAATTTTCTTCTATAATTAGACTGGAGTTCTTCGACTTTATTAAACCTCCGTCTTTAGACTTTTTCTTCGATAAATCTTCAGAATAGGTCTTGGACTTCCGTTCTTTTTGCACTCTTGATCTTCTGACTTCGTCTTTTGTCTTTTTCTTCGATAAAAGCCCGTGATAGCCCATGTTTTCTTCCTTTTTTCATATTTTTATCCAAAAACACAATAAAAACACAAACCACGCATAATTCCGACCTTTACGACATAAAATACACGTTTTGGTCTTGTTATTATTGGAAATAAGTGGTAAAAGGATAAGTGTTTTCACACTTGTTAAATCCCCTACACTTGACTATTGCAATGCCCTCATGCAATGCATTAATTTCAAAGCACGGTTTACATTTTTCATCATAGATAACCCACCTTGGCCTTTATTAAATACTAAACACTAAGAAAACTAAAAGAACAAAACAGGTAAGAAATCAAAGACTTACATTAGGGTTTTGTCATGAATGTTTATCATCCTTAAGTTTCACATTCCCCATACCAAGCTTAAAAACAAGATCATTGTTATTATAAGTTAACAAACTAACACGAACTCATGTGGCCCAATTATCTACTTAGACTCCCTTATTCCTAGGTGTATCTCTTATATTTTAATTTTGTCTTGAATGATCACGAGGATACATCGTTTGACTTATTTCGATAGTTTATTTAGGCTGAAAATAAAGTGGGATGATTTAATCAATAGTTAGCTAAAGGACAAAATCTTTTAAAACTGCTTCTCGGGACCTCATAAAGTTCATATCTTGGCATAACTTGCTTCACGATTTGAGACCTTTCTCGGACCGATATTTGGCAGTGACTTCATACTTCAAATCTTGAGAGACGTTCATGAAATAATGGTCTTCTCTTCATAATAGGAATTTCTTCACTTGAAATTTTGAGAGATTCTTCATACTTGGACCACGACTTCTTCATTATTCTCCAATCTTTATTTTGGACTTTGATATACAACGATCCGCCTCCTTTTTGGACTTGGATCTATTTATCCTCATACCTTGTTAGGGCATTTTTGGATAGACTTCTCCATGATCTTTAGGGGAGTATTTGCTTTTCGTCGTGTGTCTCGATCCTTCATATTGATTTTTGATAAATGATTCTTCACATCAGTTTTGGATCTTTAGCAACAAAATGTAGCCCTCATGTCTTGTTAGGACCTTTTCGGCCTCGCCAATCTTCGCATCCCGCTTCAATAAGTTATGCCTTGGCTATGAACTCTAATTAATACCGAGCAACTTTTAAACGATCTTGGGCTAGAAGCTAAGTAACTTTTCAAATCATACAACCTTATTTATTGCAATTAAATTTATTAGCAAGCGATGGCAGAAAAACTTATAATCAACTCACATAAATTCACGAAAGAATACCAAACTTATAATTGACTCTATCATCTCTCGTTCTCCATAATTTAAAATCTCAAGGAATGAGACTCGTGGATGCTTAGCCAATTAAATCAAAGTTTTGGGTTTTCAAGTCATCTATAGGATCTTGCAAATTCTTAGACTCTTTCAAGTTTAGAATTCGCATTTTAAAGTTCCCTTGATAAACGACTTTCTAGGATCAATTATAGGAACTTGCGAAAAGTTCTTGTTCTTAACCCGTGAGAGTTAAGACTTTCGCGTTTTAAAGCTCCCTACATAACAGCCTAGCAAAACTTGACTTAAACACGTTAAGGATACTAGCTAGAGTAAACTTAGATAAGTAAACTCGGGTTGAGTCAAAATATTCATGACTTTGAAAAATTTAAAACCACTTTATTAAACTTTATTTTTAGCAAGGAAAGTAAATAATGATAACAAAGGAAAATACTACTATACTACTAGGCCAAAATAGATTAAAAATTTTGAAAAATGTCGAAAAATCAAATTTTCCGGTTAAAATGAGGACAAATTCATGAAAAAGCCCACTTACTTCGATAGAAGTCCCCCCTACACTTGATATAAACATTGTCCTCAATGTTTAAGCATATGGGAGTAAACTTCCCTACACTTAGGACATTGTGCAAGTTGTTTAAATCTTGCTAAGGAAAGGACAACTATAGTGATTTCAATGTGAACATATAAAATATGAAATATTGAATCACGACAGTTTAGGATAGAACCGGGAAGACGGGATCATGGTTCGTCAAAAGTCATCGAGAATGGATCTTTGAAGCTTTAATCCCTTCACATTATAAGAAACAAGATAACAAACACATACAGGGCTCCCCCCTACACTTATTATGAAAACGGTAAAGGATAGATCAACGGGTTGCCTCCTGAGAAGCGCTTGTTTTTGTTAACCGAGTCACGATCCTGACTCGACCCAGAACTAATTCAAGGGAAACGTGGTGAGGGATGGAATCATCTCACGAGAGATGTCCTCATCAAAGTACAGCTTCACACGGTGGCCATTCACATTAAAATTGGGCCCATTTGGCTGAGAAAGCTCAATGGTTCCATATGGGAAGACTTTGGCGACGGTGAATGGACCAGACCAATGGCTCTTCAGCTTGCCCGAGAAGATCTTCAACCGAGAGTTAAAGAGTAAAACTTGATCACCAACGTGGAACTCTCGGTTCTTAATCCTTGCATCATGGAAGATCTTGGTCTTCTCCTTGTAGATAAATGAGTTCTCATAAGCTTCATTCCTTAGTTCATTTAGCTCATTGAGTTGAATCTTCCGAAGATCGCCGGCTTTGTTGATGTCAAAATTGGCCCACTTCAAGGCCCAGTACGCCTTATGTTCCAGCTCAATAGGGAGGTGGCATGCCTTCCCGTACATAAGATGATATGGAGTGCAACCGATCGGCGTCTTATATGCGGTACGGAAAGCCCACAAAGCATCATCTAACTTATCGGTCCACGAGGCACTATGCTCTCCCACCGTACACTCAAGAATTCTCTTTAGTCCACGGTTAGATATCTCGACTTGACCATTTGTTTGAGGATGATAAGCGGTGGAAAGACGGTGATTGACACCGTACTTAGCCATGACTCGAGCAAATTGATCATTGCAAAAATGAGTCTCGCGGTCACTGATTATAGCACGAGGAACACCGAATCGAGCAAAAAGTTGCTAAAAAAAGTTCACAACCACCTTCGCATCGTTCGTAGGGAGAGCCTTAGCTTCAACCCATTTAGATACGTAGTCAACGGATACGAGGATGTACTTGTTCCCTTTAGATGATGGAAATGGCCCCATAAAGTCGATACCCCATACATCAAAGATTTCATATTCTTGTATGAACTTTTGAGGCATCTCATCTATATGTGTGATTTTGCCTTGTCTTTGGCAAGCATCACAATGTTTAACCATTTCATGAGCGTCATGATAAATGGTGGGCCAATAAAATCCAGAGTCGAAAACTTTCTTTGCGGTGTAATTAGGACCAAAGTGACCACCGGTGGGTCCTTTATGGCAAGCTTCCAGGATTAGTAACGCTGTCGGCCCATCGACACATCGATGAATGACAAGATCCGCACATTGTTTGAAAAGGTAAGGGTCGTCCCAGAAATAGTGTTCAATGTCTTTAAAGAACTTTTTCTTTTGTTGGGACGTTAACCCTTCCTTGAGAATGCCACCCGCTAAGTTGTTTGCAATGTCCGTAAACCACGGGGTGTCATCAAGATTGGAATTGATAGACATTAAGGCCTCAAGGGGAAAAGAGTCATTGATCTCTTGAGTCGGATGATCCCCTTGATAAGGATCCTCAAGTCTACTTAGATGATCTGCGGCTAGGTTTTCGGCTCCCTTCTTGTCACGAATTTCGATTTTAAATTCTTGAAGGAGCAAAACCCAACGAAGAAGTCTTGGCTTAGAATCTTGCTTAGTTAACAAGTACTTCAACGCGGAATGGTCGGTATAGACAATGGTGGTGGATAGAACAATATAAGGTCGGAACTTCTCAAAATCATACACTACAGCTAAAAGCTCTTTTTCGGTAGTGGTATAATGCAATTGAGCCCCCGTCATTGTCTTGCTAGCATAATGGATTGGTTGGAAGTGTTTGTTCACTCTTTGGCCCAAAACCGCTCCAATAGAAAAATCGCTAGCATCACACATCAATTCAAAAGGTAGCTCCCAATTAGGGGTAACCAAGACCGGTGCCTTAGTTAGCTTGTCCTTAAGAAGATTGAAGGATTCAAGAGACTCTTTAGAAAAGATAAAGGGAGTATCTTTTTCCAAGAGGTGGGTCATCGGGCGAGCGATTTTAGAAAAATCTTGAATGAATTGACGATAGAAGCCCGCATGACCAAGGAAACTTCTCACACCCTTCACGGTTGAAGGTGGAGGTAATTTTGCTATGACATCAACTTTAGCACTGTCAACTTCAAGACCGGCTTTGGAGATTTTATGTCCGAGAACAATGCCTTCTTTTACCATGAAATGGCATTTTTCCCAATTTAGAACAAGGCGAGTGTCTTCACACCGCTTAAGCATGCGTTCCAAATTGGCAAGGCAATGAGAGAAAGAATCACCATAGACCGAGAAATCATCCATGAAGACTTCCATAGTTTCTTCAACCATGTCATTGAAGATAGCCATCATACACCTTTGGAACATCCCAGGAGCATTGCATAAGCCGAAAGGCATTCTTTTGTAAGCAAATGTTCCATAAGGACAAGTGAATGTGGTTTTCTCTTAGTCTTTAGGATCGATGGGAATTTGAAAATACCCGCAGAAACCGTCTAAGAAGAAATAATAGTAATTACCCGCTAGACGTTCAAGCATTTGGTCCATAAAAGGAAGGGGAAAATGATCCTTTCTCGTAGCATAATTGAGTTTGCGATAGTCTATACAAACTCTCCACCCTGTAACGGGACGAGTAGGAATCAACTCGTTGTTTTCATTGGGCACAACGGTGATTCCACCTTTCTTAGGCACACAATGGACCGGACTAACCCATGGTGAATCTGAGATAGGGTAGATCATTCCCGCATCAAGAAGTTTGATAACCTCTTTTTTGATAACGTCATGGATCTTGGGATTCACCCTTCTTTGGTTTTGAATAGTGGTTTTAAAGTCGTCCTCCATGAGAATTTGATGTGTGCAAAAGTGAGGATCAATTCCACGAATATCAGAGATTTTCCAAGCAATCGCTTTCTTATGATTCTTCAGCACGGCGATAAGTCAGGATTTTTCGTCTTCTTTCAAATCCTTTGCGATGATGAAGAGTGACTTCTTATTGTCGTCAAGGAACACGTATTCGAGATGAGACGGTAGGTCCTTAAGCTCTAAATCCGGAGGATTTTCGATCGAAGGCGTAGTCAAATTCGGTTCATCGATAGAGATTTCCTTAGGAGATGGTGGAGAAATATGGTCCTCATTGAGAAGGTTCTCAATGGTACGAATGTCTTCATCCCAATTGGAGGGAGAATCGTCATATTATAAGTCCACATCTCCCAAAGTTGCTTCAAATTCTTTGAAAATGAAATCACTTTCTCCAAATGGAGTTAGGGATGGAGCAATAGAGGCAACGGACTCAAAAATGGGAAGAGAAGAAGAACCACTTTTACAAACGTCTTTGAAATGTTCTTCACAAGCCTCATCAAGAACGTCAATGAAATTAACACTCTCGTTTTCAGAAGGCTGCTTAGAAAGTTTACCCATGTTGAAGACGATTTTATCGTCACCAACTCTCATGATTAATTCGCCCGCGGCTACATCAATGAGAGTGCGACCAGTCCTCAAGAATGGACGTCCAACGATTAATGGAAAACGGGGGTCCATCTCGTAGTCTACGACAACAAAATCCGCCGGAAAGGTGAGTTTGTCGACACCGACGAAGACATCTTCGGCTATCCCCACCGGATAAGCAACCGTACGGTTAGCTAATTCCAATGTCATTCGTGTGGGGACTAGCTCGGGTAGAGATAATTGTTTCCAAACACTTAATGGCATTAAGTTTATACCAAAACCTAGATTGGCTAGGGCCATACAATTCTCTACCCCGGGGAAGTTGCAAGGAATGAGAAAACGACCTGGATCACCAAGTTTGGTGGGTAATTTCCTTAAGAGCACTGCGGAGCAATTCTCATTAAGTTGGGTTTGAGCGATATCAAGAAGTTTCTTCTTATCACTGAGAAGATCTTTAAACATTTTAGCATATTTCGGCATGTGAGCGAGAGCCTCAGCAAAGGAGATGTTGAAATTCAGTTGTTTAAACATTTTGAGAAAGTTAGAAACCTGAATATCATCCTTGTTCTTCAACTTCTCTTTCCTAAACCTTGAGGGATAAGGTATATTGGGTTGAGATGAAGGCTTTGGAATAGAATTCTCACTCACATCCTTGGGTGGTGGAGGGGTGGAAGTAAAAGGTGGAGGAATTGGGGAAATAGAAGGTGGAGGAATTGGAGAAATAGAAGGTGGAGGAATTGGAGAAGGGGACTCGTTTTCCTTTATCACAATCACCGGTGTCGGTGTAGGAAGCTCGGGTTCCTTTAAAACTTTTCCATTTCGAGTGGTGATTGATTTCATCTCCCCTCTTGGATTAGCAACGGTGTTACTCGGAAGAGAACCCGAACCAGAGGCTTGATTACTTTGGAAGAAACTAGCCATCATATCCCTTAAGTCATTCGTTTGACTGCTCAAAGAGTTTCGCATATCGGCTCGAAGATCATTCCCTTGTTTCACCATATCTCCTTTCAAGTTGTTGAGTTCCCGCTGAAGATTCTGCACTATTGCGTCATTAGTCCTCTTGTAAGTTTCAACCTCGTGATTAAATGCGGTGGGTTGGTTGGGAGGAGAGCATGGTAGGCAGGTGGTTGATAAGCGGGTTGTTGGTAAACTTGGTTGTTTCCTTGAGGTGGATATGGGTTTCTTTGGGTTGGATATTGATTTAGAGCTCGAGGTTGGTTTTGATTGTTGGGATTGAGGTTGTTTGGGTTTTGAGGTGGAAAATCGGGTGGTGAAAGGAAGTTATTTGAACGATAACTGAGAAAATTGCGTTCACCTTGAGGACGTGCTTGATAGCCTCCCGTAGAAAAGTTACCGTTAGCGGCATACACATTTTTCGGATCGTCATGAGTCGAAGGACAATCGGTGTATGAATGAGAACCCCCACATATTTCACATGACTGACTCATAGCATTTACTTGCGCATTGATGGCTTTGGTATTGTTAGCGGTTTGTAGAGCAAGTGTTTCAACAAGCGAAGTAAGCTTATCAATTATCTTGTCGCTCTCACTAGTACTAGCACTAGCCACATTAGTCCGAACACTCTTGGTTTGCACTCTAGACTTATTCTCAATAATGTCCCATGCGGCATTAGAAGACTTAACCAAAATATTACCCCCCGAGGCACTATTTAGTGAATCTTGGTCATTCATGCTTAAACCATTGCAAAAGGTATTAATTTGATGTACTTTTGTGAAACCATGTTGTGGACACTTTCTTAAAAGTTCCTTAAAACAGTCCCAAGATTCACTAAATGTCTCACCGTACTTTTGTTCAAAGGTAATGATTTCATTCCGCAAAGCGGTAGTAAGTGAGGGTGGGAAAAAGTAGTTGATGAATATAGTTTCTAAATCCGTCCACGTAAGAATACTTTGTGGTGGTTCCTTATCAAGCCAATGTCGGGCTTATCCCTCTAAGGAGAAAGGAAAAAGTTGCAAGCGAATCACTTCTTGTGAAACCCCATTATATTTAACCGTATTAGTGAGTTGAAGGAACCTTTTTATATGGTCATGAGGATCATCAAGTGTACGTCCCAATAATGGTTGAGCAGAGACCATTTGAATGAAGCCGGATTTGAGTTCAAAGTTGTTAGCTCCAATCTCGGGTATGACAATAGCATCGGTGTTGCCCTCCACTTGCGATTGCAAAAGCTCGATCATTGGTTGATTGTCCATGGTGACAATAGGTGGAGTAATGACTTCGGCTTGAGCTGCTTTCTTCTTACGAGCACGAGTACGCATACACACCTACAAAAGGAAGAGAAAAATAGACAAGAAATATTTTTGGTTTTTTATGTTTTTCTTTTTCTTTTTTTTTTGAATTTTTTGAAAATTTTATATTTTCTAGGATTTTTGAAAATTTAAAAGCAAGGAAAATAACGTTCAAAAGTGAACGGATCCCAAAATCCAACGCGTCTCTCACTTAAAACCGTTAATCTTAACGAAAAGAGCCGATAGCGGCGCCATTTAATAACTAGATTTTTACTTAGTTATGAAAGTTCGTTGTTCTAGTCTTTTCGAATTGATTACTAATTAAAAGTGAGACTCAGTCGTTCTTGGTGGAAAATAAAAAGGTTTGATTATCAATTTTAAGCTAAAAGTGAAAATGTCGTTGAGTACTGAGTAAAAATGAAAGCTTGAAAGTTTAAAACTAAAAATAAAGACTTTAATAAAGAATTTTAAAAGTAAATGATGAAAACTTATAAAAATGTAAACTTTAAAATTTAAACTAAAACAAGACAAGTTAGAATAATGCTAAGTAAAAAGGCGGGGAAAATAAAGTTTGAATTAAAAACTCGAAATAAAAAAACCTTATCCGGAATCCGAACCATGTAGCTTATCCGAAATCAACATGAAACCCACTATCCGGAATCTTTATATATTCCTTATCCGGAATCAGAACTCTTGTTGCTTATCCGGAATCGATGTTCTTGAGGTTATCCGGAATTGTGTTTGTCAGCTTATCCGGAATATTTAACAAAGTACTTATCCGGAATGTGTGACTGAGAGGCTATCCGGAATCCACAACTTCTTCTTATCCGGAATCGGTTTCTGCAGCTTATCGAAAATGGGCTTTCGGTGCTTATCCGGAATCTTGAAATGTAAGACTATCCGGAATCTAGAGAATGAGCTATATCCGGAATCTAAGGGTTATCAAAACCCGGATAAGAACAAATTTTAAGAAAAATGAAAATAAGCTAAAACAAATAAGCACTTTCCAAAACTTAAACCAAAAAGATTTTTAAGAAAAACTAATAAGCGACAATTTAAAACTAGTAAAACACTAAATAATCTAAATATTAAAAATCAACTTTTTATCAAAATATTAAATTTATCAAAATCAACTTATTTTAGGAACTATTAATCATAAAAATTAAGAAAATAAGCACTTTAATCTAAAACTTTTAAAATCACCAATTCAATAAGCACAATCAAAGAAGCTACACAATCAAATCATCAACACAATTAAATGAACTACATGATTATCAAAATTAAACAAGATTAATAAGATTAAGAAAGGTAGAATGAGAATTAAGAAAATAAGCTTGATTAAATTGAAGATTAAGATCAAAATATTACAAGATTAATATTTGATAAGCTTGAAAAACTAGAGAGAAGGAAATTAAAAACACACTTAAAACTTAAAAATTAAAAAGACTAAAATTAAGACTAACTAACAACTAACACCCTCCTAATGACATATTAGGAGGGTATTTATAGGAGGTGGGGAGGTTAAGTGTTTATGCTTCCTTCTTTCTTTCTTCTCATCTCGACTCGATTTAATTTCTTTGTCTTTCTCGACGTCGTCTCGGGATTTGTCGATATAAGTTGAACTTGTCTTATAATTTTCTTCTATAATTAGACTTGAGTTCTTCGACTTCATTAAACCTCCGTCTTTAGACTTTTTCTTCGATAAATCTTTAGAATAGGTCTTGGACTTCCGTTCTTTTTGCACTCTTGATCTTTTGACTTCGTCTTTTGTCTTTTTCTTCGATAAAAGCCCGTGATAGCCCATGTTTTCTTCATTTTTCATATTTTTATCCTGAAACACAATAAAAACACAAACCACGCATAATTCCGACTTTTACGACTTAAAATACACGTTTTGGTCTTGTTATTATTGGAAATAAGTGGTAAAAGGATAAGTGTTTTCACACTTATTAGTGCTCATGGCTTGTGATTTTTGTCACAGGAGGAAAGCTTCTTGTTGTTCTTGTAGATGTTGTTGAAATGCTTCGTACGAACTAAAGCCGGTAAAAGGTGGATTTTGAGTCGACGGGTTTCTGGCACAAGCATCGTTCATCATATTAACGAAACCGTGTTGAGGGTAGTCAACCACTTCTTTTTCTAATAATTTGATAAAATAAAGGTTGTGATTTGGTTTATATTTGATATTGTATATATAGTAGTGGTGGGGGGGGGGAGTCGAACGATTTTTTTTAAATAACCCCTTAACGCGCGTTGCCCTGGCAACACCAGTGCCAACGTCGTTAGGCTTTTTGCATTCAGGGTATCGTAACGCCGCCCAACGACTAGCAACGCCTGTTGGGGCGTTACGACACCTAGGCCTCTAACGTCAACGGACTTGTTTTTTAGTAAAGATAAAGTTAACAATCAGATGATACATCTTCTACTGCTAAAATTGATGCACAATTTGGAACTTTCCCTTCTAGTATTACATTGTTAGTGCATCTCAACGCCCAAGACGCAATACTATGGGATACCTTATTCCCGTCCCTTCTTACAAATGACCATTCACACATATTAAGAGCACGCGAGTTTGATAGAAAATCCAAAAACAAGCTCACAATTTGTAGGGGTGTTGACTGGTTGCCAAGTGTGTTGAATAAAGATAAAGAATCTGTTTCGAGAACCACATTAGAGTAACCTCTACTTAGAGCATGAGAAGTAGCCCACCATATAGCTTTAACCACTGCCTCTAATGTAGAATTCGTGTACCATTCGGTCTTGGCTCCTAATATCAACACTTTTCCATTGCAATCTCGAGCTACAAAACAAAAACCTACTTTCCCCGTTTCTTTTTGCCAAGTCGCGCCACAATTGAACTTAATATTTCCAACTTATGGCTTCTTCCATCCACCCGCATATGAAGTTTGCGCCGACCCAACACCTCTTGAGACATTCTTCTTGTTTGCATTAGAATAATCTAATAGCATATGTTTCGCCATACCTTCCACGTCAGCGTCCCTCTCGTCAAATTGGCCATGAAAATCCTTATTGTGTCTTCTCCACAATCCCCACAAATTATCATAAAAAGATCCCAATGTGTAGGAAAAGAGTCCAAGGTTAGTCGACAAAAATCCTTCACTGTGTCAGCTCTAGGTGTATCATATATCTTTCCAACACTACAACGATTCTAAACGTATTTTGCTTTTGAGCACTTGAAAAGTACATGAACAACATCCTCATCCATGCCACCACAATCTCTACAAGAGGACGTTGTTGGATTAAGCCCCTGATGAAACTGCTTTTATACATAGTCTCGTCGTCTAAAACATGCTTAAAATGGTTAAAATATCATAAAATATGCCAAATATATGCTTGTATTTGTTCAATGTGTATTTTAGGTACGGATATCGAGAAAATGACAAAAGATCACAAGAAACAAGCAAAAACGAACACAGAAAATAAAGCCGCACAATGAACTGGGCCCTAGAGTTGATTTTCCAAGAAAAGTCCTTGAAGAATTGAAGATTGTACAAGAAGGGTCCTTCGTCATTGAAGAATTGATACTTTAAACCCTTGTATATTCATAATTACAAGTTTGGTCCCTAAAGTTTGTCAAATTTACAAAAAGGACCCTCAACTTTGAAGAATTGGCAAGATTGGTCCCTCAAAATTGAAGACTTGTCTTTTTTAGTCCTCTACAAAGTCAGTCATACAAATGAAGACCTTGAAGAAAGAAGACATGTCAAAAAGAACCCTTGAAGAATTATGAAATTACAAGAAAAACCCTTGAAAATACTTTTGGAAAATGTTTGTGGCAAAAGTATGAGTTTTGAAACTTTAATAACAAAGGAAACTAGTTTGAGGCTGCCAAAACTGTATTTGCAATGTACATGAAAGATAAGGGGTATTTTCTGTCAAACAGCCAAACCTCACCAGCCAACCAAAGCTTTCCACATCATCCCCCCCCCCCCCCACCAATCCAATCCCTCCACATCACCCCACTCGCCACATCACCCTTCCACTAAACCTTAAACTAATATTTATTAATCCGGTTACAAAATTAGTTTAATATTACTTTTTGTGGAGGGAAACATGCACTATTCACCTAATCTCAATTAAAACCCCAATCTGCTACTAAACTCAATCACATAAACCCTAATCTGCCATCTTCCTAAATACTATGAATTGGAACTCCAAAACGTCCAGATTCACTATTAACCATTCTCTCATGTGAACCCACACCCCAAAAACCTTACCCCGTGACTGGTGGCCCCCACACGTGACTCCCCTGCTACATGAACATAAGATGGGTACAGTAAATCCATGGTTGTGATACATTGCTTGAAATCTACTCACTTTTGAACGATTAAGATTGCTTTGGACAGCTCCATCACAACAAAAATCCAACTGGCACATCACATGGCATGAAGACCATTTTCAAACTCGAAAGTCACCAAGGACTTTTTGGGGATTTTAGACATTAGGGTTTCAAGTATTATGAACCATGTAAGCCCTCTATATAAAGGGCATTAGGACTTAGCATATTTTTATGTTCTTGGTTTTTCCTAGGTCAAAACATTGTAATGCCTTTTCTTTTATGAATGAGAAAAGAGTGTTTGTTTGTGACGAATCCCAAGCAACCCATTGTTATTTCATTGTTTGTTAAGACTTTAGTTCTTGTTTGTTCCATTGTTCCAAGTTACATGTGTTTTGAAAACGGTACCAAAGTTGAAGTTTGAAACACTTTCTTGTTTTCAATATTTTTGTTAAAATCTTTGAATATTGTGGTGAATCTGGAAGCTTGATAAGTCATATCAAGTTTTGATAAATCCTCAATACCAGTTCAAAAAGTTAAGTTTCTGTTTGCAAGTATTGTTAAAGTTCAGATTTGGCCAGTATGAGTCTTTTCATGGTTTGGTTGTCTAGGGTGGAATCTGATCATAATTCCCTGATATCTTGAAGATATCAAAGAATTGTGAAGATTAAACCTTGGGTAATTGGATTTGTGAGGATAATCTAGCTAATTTGTTCAATCTTTTACGTTAAGTTTAAATTTTTTGAGAAATCAGTGTTCACCATTCTCCTTCATACAGTTGCTATTACTTGTGTTTGTTATTTCTTAGCAGGGGAGGTTAGGAAGCTAGTGCACTCCTTTGCACTTAATCTCAAACACTCCAAGGTGTGGATGTGCACCTTGGAGGTAAGTTCCTTACCATTTACATTTCAGTCCAAGTAGTTGAGACATTTTTGAAGTTTGAATATTGTTTAGGGATTAGCTGAGATAACTTGTTTGTTTTGTGTTTATCTGAGGTTTGATGCATGATTTGTGTGCAAGATATGCTTTGAGTTTGTGTTAACATGTTTTAGACTTAAAAAAAATAATTTCAAAAATATTAAGAGGTGTTTGGGATTAGTTTTTAAAACGTATTCTTGGTCAATCTTTGGTTATAAGTTAAGTTAAACATGCTCTTAAAAGTTTAGTTGGGTTAAGTACATAATAGGTTTTGAGTTTGGTAAAGTAGAAATAGACTTAACATATTGACAGGTTGACTAAAAAAAGGTGTTCATAGATAATCTGCTAAAACAAGCTTGTTTTGTGATCCTGGAGTCTAAAAACTTTGTTACTGTTAGAATCTATGGCAAGTTAGGGTTGCATTCTATTAGTTTGTTGTTTGGTAACATATTGATCAAGATTTGACAGTTTAAATCTCACTTGTTAACCATTTAAACCAGCAAAGTTACTCAGACCCTTGTTTATGCATTTCAGTGACTGTCTTTACCCATATTGGTGATTTATTTGCTTTGGATCTTGTGATTTTGTTGTTTGTTTGACTCCCCACAACCCAACTGGTTGTGGGGGTGCCTTTGGTTCCAAGAAAAACCCAACAGCAAGGCTTTCCTAAGCTAAAAGGTCACCAGACACAATTTTTAGACTAAGCAGTGGGCAAAAACTTCCCACTGTTAGTACAAGTGTAGCCACTGCTAGGGGTGGCAATTCGTGTCGGGTTCGGGTTATCAGGTTAGCGGGTTAGAAAATCCCAACCCAAACCTAACCCATTTAAATAATCGGGTCAGTTATGTCAACCCTAACCCGTTTACACATAAACCGAACCTAACCCATTTAACCCATATATATATTTGGGTTGACGTTAAATATGTTACATAGGTTGAATCGGTTAAACGGTTTTATATATTGATCCATTTAACAAGTTTTATATATAAAAGTAGGCACATTAGACGTGTTAAACATGTTAAATGTGTTTATGTTCGATATGTTTAACCTAGTAAACACGTACGGTAAAATATTAATCATTTTTAATATAAGGAAAAAAATATTAAACGGGTTGTCGGGTCGACCTGCTTAATTTTTTTCCAACCCAAACCTAACCTGTTTAATAAATGGGTTAGACATGCCGACCCAAACCTGACCTAAGATTAAATATATTCAACCTAAACCTGTTAATTTTCGTGTCCGTTTCAGGTCGGGTTTCGTGTCGGGTCTGAAATTGCCACCCCTAGCCACTGCTACACTACCAGACAAAAGAAACATCACGTGTCACTATCTGATCTTTAGTTTTTTGTCTTTAGTGGGCTAAATTAAGGATTTTTAATATTTTCTATTTTTCCCAGACTTGTTGATTTATTTTAATATTTTTAGTGAAGTTAAATTTTAGTTTACTGTTCATTTGGTATTTTTATAATAAATTCAGTTTAAATTAGATTTTTATTAATCTAATTTTGTCATTTAGTGGTAAAAAGCGTTGAAATTCTGTTTTTTCAATTTTCTTGTTTTAAGTTAAGTATTTTAAGATTTTTACAAAAGAAATTTCATTTTTAACTTAATTTAATGATTTTCTAGAATTGTTTTAAGTTAAATTAGTTTTAATTAATCTGATTTTGTCCTTTAGTGCAAAAAATTAAAAAATTTCAGTTTTTCAAATTTTCCTAGTTTCAGAATATTAATTTAAGATTTTTAGTTAAAAAAGTTCACTATTCACTGTTTTTAATTATTTTTTTAGAATTAATTTGAATTTAATTAGATTTTTGCTTAAGCAGTTTTGTCTTTTAGTGGTAAAAATAAATGTTTTCAAACTTTTTCATTTTTCTACTGTTTAGTATCATAAAATAGGATTTTTGGAAAAGTTAAATTAATTTTATCATTATTTTGTTATTTTTAATCATTATTTTGATTTAAAAAGTGTTTTTAGTCATTAAAAAGTAGAAAAATAGTTTCAAAAAATCAAGAAAAATATTTTTAATTTTTATATAATATAAGTAAGATTCTCATTTGATAAAATCATATTTTTAATTTATTTTTAATTTTATTGAATTTTAAGGCTTTAAATAGTATTTAAAATTGCATATTATTTTAGAAATAAGTTTTATAACATTTTTGTCAAATTTTTATTCTAATTTTTTTTTTAAGATGTATGTCCTTTATATATTATTAATAATTATAATTTACATATTAGGAGAAGGAAAACGGGCAACAAGCTGCGCCGCTAGCCCTTTTTGTATAGCAAAACCAAGTCTATTAAATACAATGTTTGTGGATGTAGGAGTCAAAACATTACTATTCAAAAAATCTAGTATTTATATTATATTAGATTTTTTTTATTTTTAATTCTTTTTTAGATTAAATTTTAAATTTCGTCACGTTTTACGGTTTTTACGTTTTCGTCATTCGTCGTAGCTTAATTTAGGATCATAACCATCATCATTTTCTCTTTTCTTTTCTCATAATCATAATCACAAATTTAATCATCTCTTTACACAACATACTAGCCTCCTTGAGAACGAACTCACTTTTGGGTCATTTGTGCACGGTTTTCCTAAACCGCCGTGCTTACCCAATAATTACCTCGTTTTCCTAAACGAGTGTGAATTTACAACTATCATTTTTGGCGCCGCTGCCGAGGAGGCGTGTTGTGTTTTGATTTAAAAAAATTTTGTTTTTATATTAGGCATAATAACTATTTGTGTGATTAGCACTCTAATCATACGTATTATCGGTTTTTCATTTTTTGTGTGAATATTATTACTATATTGTATACGTAAAACAATAAATTCACAAGCACTCCAAAGTGTGAAAATACAACCTTGACTCGGGATTTCATCACTCGATCATTGTATTCGAATCTCAAACAAAGAAAAAGGCAAAATAGATAATTACTTTCGTGAAGCTTAATTTTAAAAAACACAAACTATAAGATAATTATTTTTTCTTTAGGGTGTATTTTATAACACCCGCCTTATACCCACCTTATAGTTTGTGTTTTTCAAAATTAAGTTTCACGAAAGTAATTATCTATTTTGCCTTTTTTCTTTGTTTGAGATTCGAATACAATGATCGAGTGATGAAATCCCGAGTCAAGGTTGTGTTTTCACACTTTTGGAGTATTTGTGAATTTATTGTTTTACGTATACAATATAGTAATAATATTCACACAAAAAACCAAAAACCGATAATACGTATGATTAGAGTGCTAATCACACAAATAGTTATTATGGCTAATATAAAAACAAAATTTGTTCAAATCAAAACACAACACGCCTCCCCGGCAGCGGCACCAAAAATGATAGTTGTAAATTCACACTCGTTTAGGAAAACGAGGTAATTATAGGGTAAGCACGACGGTTTAGGAAAACCGTGCACAAATGACCCAAAAGTGAGTTCGTTCTCAAGGAGGCTAGTGTGTTGTGTAAAGAGATGATTAAATTTGTGATTATGATTATGAGAAAGAAAATAGAAAATGATGACGGTTACGATTCTAAATTAAACTACGACGAATGACGAAAACGTAAAAACCGTAAAACGTGATGAAATTTAAAATTTAATCTAAAAAATAATTAAAAATAAAATAATTCAAATATAAATAAGAATAAAAATTTGACAAAAATGTTTTAAAACTTATTTCTAATTTAGTATTCAATTTTAAATGCTATTTAAAGCCTTAAAATTCAATAAAATAAAAAATAAAGTCAAAATATGATTTTATCAAATGAGAATCTTACTTATATTATATAAAAACTAAAAAGTATTTTTCTTGATTTTTTGAAACTATTTTTCCTTTTTTTTAATGACTAAAAACAGTTTTTAAATCAAAATAATGATTAAAAAAAATAAAATAATGCTAAAATTAATTTAACTTTTCTAAAAATCCTATTTTATGATACTAAACAGTAGAAAAATGAAAAAATTTGAAAAAAGTTATTTTACCACTAAAAGGTAAAACAGCTTAAGTAAAAATATAATTAAACTCAAATTAATTTTTAAAAGAATAATTAAAAACAGTGAACAGTGAACTTTTTTAACTAAAAATCTTAAATTAATATTCTGAAACTAGGAAAATTTGAAAAACTAAAAAATGTTTATTTTTGCACTAAAGGACAAAGATCGGATTAATTAAAACTAATTTAACTTAAAACAATTCTAGAAAATCATTAAATAAAGTTAAAAATGAATTTTTTTTTATAAAAATCTTAAAATACTTAACTTAAAACAAGAAAATTGAAAAAATAGAATTTAACACTTTTTACCACTAAATGACAAAATCAGATTAATAAAAATCTAATTTAAACTGAATTTATTATAAAAAAATGCCAAATGAACAGTAAATTAAAATTTAACTTCACTAAAAATATTAAAATAAATCAACAAGTCTGGGAAAATAGAAAATATTAAAAATCCTTAATTTAGCCCAATAAAGACAAAAAACTAAAGATCAGATAGTGACATGTGATGTTTTTTTGTCTGGTAGTGTAGCAGTAGCTACACTTGTACTAACAGTGGGAAGTTTTTTCCCACTGCTTAGTCTAAAAATTAGGTCTGGTGACCTTTTAGCTTAGGAAAGCCTTGCTGTTGGGTTTTTCTTGGAACCAAAGACACCCCCACAATCAGTTGGGTTGTGGGGAGTCAAACAAACAATAAAATCATAAGATCCAAAGCAAATAAATCACCAATATGGGCAAAGACGGTCACTGAAATGCATAAACAAGGGTCTGAGTAACTTTGCTGGTTTAAATGGTTAACAAGTGAGATTTAAACTGTCAAATCTTGATCAATATATTACCAAACAACAAACTAACAGAATGCAACCCTAACTTGCCATAGATTCTAACAGTAAAAAAGTTTTTAGACTCCAATATCACAAAACAAGCTTGTTTTAGTAGATTATCTATGAAAACCTTTTTTCAGTCAACCTGTCAATATGCAAAATCTATTTCTACTTTACAAAACTCAAAACCTATTATGTACTTAACCCAACTGAACTTTTAAGAGCATGTTTAACTTAACTTATAACCAAAGATTGACCAAGAATACATTTTAAAAACAAATCCCAAACACCTCTTAATATTTCTGAAATTAATTTTTTTTCAAGTCTAAAACATTTTAACACAAACTCAAAGCATATCTTGCACACAAATCATGCATCAAACCTCAGATAAACACAAAACAAACAAGTTATCTCAGATAATCCCTAAACAATATTCAAACGTCAAAAATGTCTCAACTACTTGGACTGAAATGTAAATGGTAAGGAACTTACCTCCAAGGTGCACATCCACACCTTGGAGTGTTTGAGCTTAAGTGCAAAGGAGTGCACTAGCTTCCTAACCTCCCCTGCTAAGAAATAACAAACACAAGTAATAGCAATTGTATGAAGGAGAATGGTGAACACTGATTTCTCAAAAAATTTACACTGAATGTAAAAGATTGAACAAATTAGCTAGATTATCCTCACAAATCCAATTACCCAAGGTTTAATCTTCACAATTCCTTGATATCATCAAGATATCAGGGAATTATGATTAGACTCCACCCTAGACAATCAAACTATGAAAAGATTCATACTGGCCAAATCTGAACTTTAACAATACTTGCAAACAGAAACTTAACTTTTAGAACTGGTATTGAGGATTTATCAAAACTTAATTTGACTTATCAAGCTTCCAGATTCACCACAATATTCAAATATTTTAACAAAAATATTGAAAACAGGAAAGTGTTTCAAACTTCAACTTTGGTACCCTTTTCAAAACACATGTAACTTGGAACAATGGAACAAACAAGAACTAAAGTCTTAACAAACAATGAAATAACAATGGGTTGCTTGGTATTCGTCACAAACAAACACTCTTTTTCTCATTCATAAAAGAAAAGGCATTACAATATTTTGACCTAGGAAAAACCAAGAATATAAAAATATGCTAAGTCCTAATGCCCTTTATATAGAGGGCTTACATGGTTCATAATACTTGAAACCCTAATGTCTAAAATCCCCAAAAATTCCTTGGTGAATTTCGAGTTTGAAAATGGTCTTCATGCCATGTGATGTGCCAGTTGGATTTTTGTTGTGATGGAGTTGTCCAAAGCAATCTTAATCGTTCAAAAGTGAGTAGATTTCAAGCAATGTATCACAACCATGGATTTACTGTACCCATCTTGTCTTCTTGTAGCTGGGGAGTCACGTGTGGGGGCCACCAGTCACGGGGTAAGGTTTTTGGGGTGCGGGTTCACATGAGAGAATGGTTAATAGTGAATCTGGACGTTTTGGAGTTCCAATTCATAGTATTTAGGAAGATGGCATATTAGGGTTTATGTGATTGAGTTTAGTAACAGACTGGTGTTTTAATTGGGATTAGGTGAATAGCGCATGTTTCCCTCCACAAAAGTATTATTAAACTAATTTTGAAACCAGATTAATAAATATTAGAGTAAGGTTTAGTGGAAGGGTGATGTGGCGAGTGGGGTGATGTAGAGGGATTGGATTGGTGGGGGGATGATGTGGCAAGCTCTGGTTGGCTGGTGAGGTTTGGCTGTTTGACAAAAAAATACCCCTTATCTTCCATGTACATTGCAAATATAGTTTTGGCAGCCTCAAACTAGTTTCCTTTGTTATTAAAGTTTCAAAACTCATACTTTTGCCACAAACATTTTCCAAAAGTATTTTCAAGGGTTTTTCTTGTAATTTCATAATTCTTCAAGGGTTCTTTTTTACATGTCTTCTTTCTTCAAGGTCTTCATTTGTATGATTGACTTTGTAGAGGACTAAAAATGACAAGTCTTCAATTTTGAGGGACCAATCTTGCCAATTCTTCAAATTTGAAGGTCCTTTTTGTAAATTTGAAAAACTTTAGGGACCAAACTTGTAATTATGAATATACAAAGGTTTAAAGTGTCAATTCTTCAATGATGAATGACCCTTCTTGTACAATCTTCAATTCTTCAAGGACTTTTCATGGAAAATCAACTCTAGGGCCCGGTTCATTGTGCGGCTTCGTTTCCCGTGTTCGTTTTTGCTTGTTTCTTGTGATCTTTTGTCATTTTCTCGATATCCGTACCTAAAATACACATTGAACAAACACAAGCATATATTTGGCATATTTTATGATATTTTAACCATTTTAAGCATGTTTTGGGTGATGAGACTATGTATAAAAGCAGTCTCATCAGCCCCCTAGTACGTAAGCTGTTAATGGAAGGAACAAAATTGTGTCATGCTCTCCATACAAATATTTTAACTTTAGTAGGAAGGTTTGCCTTCCACACAACATGATAAAATCTAATGGCATCATCAGAGGTATTTTGAATAAGCACTTGTGAACTTCTGAGAGTCAATAAGTAAGCTGACTTGCATGAGAATTGTCATGTCGGGCTGATGTGCCAATATAGCATATCCGGTGTTGAGCCACTCACAAAACAAGACGTGATTTTGTCGACAATCTCGGGTGGGAACAATGATGTCACTTTTTCATTCATAATCCCACTCATTACCTTCGTTATTTAACAAGTCACGAACATAGTTAACCTCAGTATTCTCTGGTTTTGGACCTAATTTGTTGTGATCAGCAAGCCACAAGTCCTCCCACACATTTATGGTATGTCAGTCGCCTATGTTCCATTTACAACCCGTATGGACCAAGTCTTTAACAGCAACAAAACTACGCCAAATATAACTTGGACAATAGCCGATGTTTGCATAAGAAAAACTCGATCTTGGAAAATAGCGAGCCTTTAACAACCTGGCTGATAACGTTGATGGAGATGTGATCAAACGCCACACTTGCTTTGTGATTAAAGCCTTGTTCAAAAACCATAAATGTCGAAATCCAATCCCTTCCTTAAATTTTGATACCCACATTCTTTCCCGCGTACACCATTTTATCGAATTTTCTTTCACCCCGTCACCCCACCAAAATAAATTGAGAGCTTTGTGAATGTCATCAATTCAGGAAGAAGAAAAATATTCATCACGTACATAGGCATTGCTTGAGCAACCGATTTGATAAGCACTTCCTTTCCCGCTATCGAAAGGGTTTTCTCTTTCCATCCTCCTAGCTTCTTCTTGATCTTGTCTAAAATGGATTGAAATACAATATTTTTGGATTTACCGATGATGGAAGGAAGACCCAAATATTTGGTTTGATGTTCAACTTCACGTACTGAAAGGCATTGGATAACTCGAGATCCTACCTGTTTCTCGACAATTGCACTAAAGGAGATCTCCGATTTTTCATAGTTTATGACCTACCCTGAAGCTTTGTAGTATTGATCCAATATGATTTTCAGTTTAAAACTTTCAAATTATAATGCTCTCGAGAAAAATATGCTATCGTCAGCAAAAACAAGAGAGATATAGTTGGAACTCCCCTACACACCTTAACTCCATGAATATGGCCTTGTGTAACCGATTTCCTGAGGGTAGATGATAATGCTTCTGTACACATGATTAAAAGATAGGGCGAAATAAGATCTCCTTGGCAAAGACCCCGAGTCGGTGTCACATCACCTGATACTTGCCCGTTAATGTTAAAAGAGAAGGTAACCGAAGATACACACGCCATAATCAGTTTGATAAAGTGTGATGGAAAATTGAAATTATTAAGAACAGATTGGATGAAGGACCACTCGACCCTGTCATATGATTTACTCATATCTACCTTGAGGGCTAAAGACCCTTTTTTCAATTTCTTTTGTTTTTAAGCCAATGTAGCACTTCAAATGCCACAATTGCATTATCAGTTATGACACGGTAAAAAACAAAGGCTGATTGGTTCTCGTGAATAATATGAGGTAGGATTGGTTTTATCTTGTTGACCAAAACCTTTGAGATGATTTTGTACAGAACATTGCACAAACTAAATGGACGCAAATCTTTGAGCAACTCAGGTTTTGAGACATTCAGAATAAAAGTGATTATAGTTTTACTTATATTAGGAGGTAGAACTTCGGATTCAAAAAAATTACAAACCATATTAACTATTGTGGGACCTACATACACCCAAAACTTTTGGAAGAACAAAGCACACATATCATCAGGTCCCGAAGCTTTAGTTGTGGTCATCTGCATTAAAGCATCATAAACTTCAGTTGATGTAACATGTCTTTCGAGTGCAATTCTGTCATTGTGATTCAGAAATCGGTCAATGTCCTTCACTGCTGAGTCGCAATCTTGAGGTGATGAGCTAAAGAAAAGATTTGTAAAGTAACGAGCTACTAGAGTGCATACATTATTATCATTATCAACCCACCTCCCGTCTTCGTCCTTTAGTCTCAAAGTTCTATTTTTGTTTCTTCGATTACTAGCACGAGAATGGAAGAAACGGGTATTCTTATCACCCTCGCTAAGACACTGCATGTGACTGCGTTGTTTCTACATTTTTTCTTCGTGGGTGGGTATCTCTTTAATTTCTTCCCTCAATGCATGTTGCTCAACTAACATCGAGAAATCAAAACTACTTTGTAGTATTTGTAGGCAGCTCTTTTTTTATTTTATTAACCGTTGAACATGGCCAAAACTATATGTGTTCCAGTCAGAGAGCCTAGTAGCACACTCTTACGCAATTTCACACGGATCATTTTGTAGACCAGTAGCTAAAGCACTTGCCCATGCATCATGAACAGCCTCATTAATGCTTTCATCATGTATCCGCATGCTTTCAAACCGAAAACATGTCTTCTTTTCACGAGTGGTAACAAACGACACAAAATTGGAGAATGATCAGATGCAATTCTTGTAAGGTTGTGAAAAGACGCACTAGGATACAAGTCCAACCAATTTGCTTGAGTTAGGAACCTGTCCAATATTTTTTGACATTTGCAGCTCCTTGACGACTATTATTCCAAGTAAACTTAACCCCGGTAGCAGTCATATCTTCCAAGTTACAAAAATTGCAAGCCTCGAGAAAACTAGTCATTTGATTAATATTGTAGCCCCGTCTCCCCGCCTTCTCATAAGCATATAATACTTCATTAAAATCACCAAATAAAACCCATGGTTGCCTTTGATATGATTTGAAAGAACGTAAAAGTTACTAAGTTCGAAACTTTTCTTGTTGTATTGGCCAACCATATATCTGAGTGCCTCTCCATACATTGCCCCTGTTTTCTTTCACAAGAAACTCAATATCGTGATGCGAGAAGTTTTCAACAATTAAGTCACACTCTTTATTCCAAAAGAGTAAAAGGTCTCCTGCTCTTCCAACAAAATTTACTACTAACACATTATAGTGCGGGAAAGTAAACCTGAGTCCTCTAGTTTCATTATCATGAATCCAGGTTTCCATAAGAAATATTATAGTCGGGTTGTGTTCCTTCACCAAGGAGGGAATGAGTTGAACCGTCCAAGGGTTGCCCAATCCTTGGACGTTCCAGGTTAAGATACTCATTGGATTCAGCGGTGTTGCAGCGCAACACTTTGCCGTTAAGTCAGGATTATGATGATCCTTTAGCTTTTTGACATTACCGATATCCATGGTGTCACCTTCCACATAGTCCTCACGTCTTTTCCAAACCTTGTGCTTGTTCACCATTGTAGCTTCAGTTTGCTTGTTATTATCTGGGACTGGGACCAGGACCTTGTAAGAAAAAATATCGTGTCGAGTTTTGTCTTGCCTCCCTTCAGTTCCACCTAAGTTATTTTGATCCAATCGACCCGCATTGTTTATTTTTTTCCTGTGAAACATTTGTGGTCCCATGAAGGCCAACTTTGTTGAGACCCATACCCGAATAAGATTCATCACATATGATCGCACTTTGACATTTATCATAATCTTTGGATGTGGGAATATAATGTTTCAAAATAGGCTCTTTAGTATTTGTTATCTGAAGCACACTCTTTCTGCAATTTGAAGCATCATCGACAGTGTCATTCACGAATTTAGTGTTGGTTCTAATAACTTTACCATGGTTTGGGTTGTCATGATGAAAGATTTCACCATGTGAACATCGTTCCAAATCGACACGCACGGATGCAGCATCCTCTTTTTTCTCCCGATCAATGCATTTGTCATTTACTAACCTTTCCTGGACTGGAAATTCTTTGAGATGGTCCCCTGTTGGGGTATAATTGTCGCACCTATAACTAGGAGTAGCATTAACCGGGAATGAAGCTCCACCGAATGGGTCACCCTCTCTTGAATTGGAAGCTCGGAGGCATTCTTGAAAAGGCCATTCTTTGAAAGTTTTCCCATCAATATCATGTGGCTTTGTGAGGCATTCTTTTTCGGTATGACCCAAAAGCCCACACTAGTAACAATATTTTGGCAATCGCTCATATTGAACATAGACTCATGCCTTATTTTTATGTAGTTTTAAGACCGTAACATGCCTACACAAAGGCTTAATTATATTTATCTTTACTCTTGCTCTTATATACTTACCTGTATTCGAGAAGTAAGCATTATCAACCTCCATAACTTCACCCAATTTAACTGCAAACCCACATCTGACTCGTTTTGTCGGCTTAGGGGCACGTTGAACAGCCAAACCGAAAATGGAACCTTTGTCATTTCAATTTCATTTGGTTGCTCATCACTCTCAATTGATTTTAGCACGACCATGTTCCTTTCGAACGACCATGGGCCATCTTCCATCACCCTTTTCAAATCTACGAAATGATCAAGCTTGACCAGAAACAGATTTGAGTCTAGTTCTTGGAAATTTATGGCTCGTTGAGGTCTCCAAGGCGCCAATAATGCCCTTTTCATCAGTTGAAAGTTATACGGTCTATCAGTATGAACGTGGCCCAAAAGAGTGTTCTCAGCCGTTTCCCGCCCTCACCTTCGTAACCCACTACTTCCTTCTCAGCTTCGTTAACCATAACATTCACCATCATCTCACTCAATTTTCCAGCCATTATCAAAGTCCTCCAATACAGCAAAGAGAAATGCTAAAGATAAAAGAAAAGATTACCAGCAATTGGGGTGATAGTGAAGGATAAATGGATACCTTGTTGTGATATGATTGGGATTAAACTTTCAGAAGAAGATTAATGTTATGTAATGGATGAAGCTAGAGAGATGAACTATATTTTCTGGAAAACCACTTAGAGAAAGATAGACCAAAAGAGGTACCACAAAGGAAATTCTTAACTTTTAAGAAATGTTAAACCAACGGACTTTTGAAATATACAAAAAATTAATTTTTCATATTAATACTGCGAATATACTTTTAAATATCTTTTTAACTTAAGCCCTAGATATAATGTATCAAAGTTAGTTCATTTAACCAAAGATCGTTCGCAACGTTAATCTTTTATATTAAAGACCGTTGATTGTTCTGTTAAAAATAAACTGAATATTTTTTTTGTATCTTTTCGAAAGAAAAAAATACTAAAAATCAGAAGGAAAAATAACAAAAACTTTTAGTTTTCTTTTAAATTTTTAGTTTTTTTTTACTTAGGTAAAAAAACGAAAGAAAATTAACTTTTTTTCTTTCAAACTTTTTAGTTTTATCATTCAATTTTGTTTTATCTTTTTTGGATCACTTAAATTTGAAAAAAAAAATATAATTTTTTTAAGCTTTATAAATTTGTTTTTGGTTTTATACACGTTTTTTTCGAAATTTCAAAAAAAAAAGTTCTAGTTTTTTTTTCCAAATCGCGATGAAAAACTGCACAAAAATTTCGACAAAATTGTGTATATAAACCAAAACTAATTTGAAAAGATTTATAAAAAAAGTTTCAAAATTTATTTTTAAATATAAATGACCTGAAAAATAAATTCAAAAAAGTAAGTAAAATAAAAATAAAATCGAGAAAAAAACAAAACAAAAAACAAGCGTCCGTTAATATAAATGACTAATGTTTCTGATGATCGTTGGTTAAATGAACTAACGTTGATAACTTGATATATTATAATTAACGATGGTTTAAGTTAAAATATTTGAAAGTATATCGATGACATTAGTAATAAAAAATACATGTTTCATTATGTAAAATTTTCAAAAGTACTTTGATATTATACAGCTTTTATCCTTTATTTATAAAGAGAATTGCATATATATTATTGCAAAGACATAAAATTGCCCATATATCCGAACAAAATTAAAATTTCATATATATTCTTCTTAAATAATATTGGTTTCTTTGGGGGAGGTTCCTTAGAGGTCTTGGTTTCAGACCTATCAAAGGTTTTTCCTCTCAGGCGAAGCGGATAAGGAGTTTAACATAACTAGACGAGGGTTCGAAGAAGACATTCTACCGCTTGAATATCATTGAACGACTTGACCCACTAATCATAAACCTTTACCGTTAAAAAATATCATATGTATCAAAATAGGAAAATTATACTTACACAAAACAAATAAATATATGAATTAATTATTCTTTGACTATCTAACCTTTTTTTTCTTCTAATTTTCATCCCTTGTGGGCTTATATTTTAACCTTTTCCATTTTTATAAGAAATTCATCCAAAATACGTTGCTATTGCTGCAGAAATAAAATCAAACGCGTATTTATCGTCGCAACGCGCGAAGTACCTAACTAGTATTCACAAAACACATACATCATCTTTCGCTTTCACATTACCTCAACCCAATGTTGCAAAAGAAAGTCTACAAGGGTGATTAATCGCTGGTTAATAGCTACAAAGCCTTCAACCTTGTCGATTAATGAAAAGGCGATTAATTACGGTCAACTATGGTCAACACCGATCAAGGGAGGTCAAACTTGCCGAAAACGTGCAAGTTTGACCGAAAATACCGAAAACTCACTGTTAACTTATTTTTATCAATTATAGTAACTATTTATATGTATGATAAGTTGTATATTAAGAATAATATTGCCATAAACGCCTAAAACTCATTAGAAATATCCAAAACTTGTCGAAAATACCAAAAACTTGCTAAAAATGTCAATCCAATTAATCACTGATTAATCCCGCGTAGAACGATTACAAGTTACAAGGTGATTGACCGACAGGCTAGCGATTTACGATTTTTGCAACCTTGCCTCAACCACAGTTACACCTCGTCCACTAGCTCCTACCACCCGACCTCACCATGCTAGAAAAAGTTGTCGCCGATGAGTGACTTTTGTTTGCATTTTAATTTTTTTTAATATTAATACTTTTTCATAAAATCTATTATGTAAAGTTTTGTTATAAACATGAAGATATGATGAACGATATTTTTTCAAGTATCGAAGTAAATTTGTTTATGTTTTAATCTTTACTTCGTCACAACTAAATAATAATAAAGTCATAAAACAGTGGTCAGGAAAATATTTGCTCACCACGAAATTAATCATCAGGTGCTCGTTGTCGTTATACGTATACCCGGCTATATTATCAATCGAGAAAAGGTCACTATAATTCAAAAAATTTACAAAAATTAAATGAACAAACCATGTCAATTCATTTTCTCATCAAACTAAAAAGAACAACTCACATTTACCATTTTTTGAAATCAAATAGCTTAAAAACCATTAACATTGAGCGTAAAAAATCATCGCGGCCAGAATGAAATCAGTTTTCAATAGAGATGGGCAAATCTTTATAGTTTCGACAATCATCGCAGCGAAAATGAAATCATCTTTTCATTATAGATCGACAAATCTTTATAGTTTCCACAAACATTTTTTTCGAGTTTCTTATCAGTGTCAAAGTTAAATTCACATGTAATTTATAAAATGACAGTTGATTTGTTATTTAAAAAATCACATTTTCAGAACGAAAATTTCAATAATCTCTTTAATTTTACCATTTTACCTTGTTTTTCAAATTCAATATGTTTGTCTGTTATGTTCTTTAATTTTACGCTCATGTAATTGGTATCAGAGCCTTACGCTCTCACCATCACCATTACCCTTACCTTACTATTTCCTTTATACTAAATTCCTAATCGTAAGCTCTGTGACTGCAGCCTTAGTGCCGATCTCTCACATCAAAAAATTAGAATTTAGCTTAAAGGTCTGACTTCTATAGCTTTAAGTGTTATAGTTCTCTATCCCTTTATTCTATCAGGGTCGTTGCAGGATATGTAAGTCGACAAAGGTGGTCGCAGTTGTTTCCTCCGGGAGAGTATAGAATAAGAAGAAAAAGTCTATAATTCTTAAAACCATAAGTCACGATAACCTTTTTAACCGCTCAACCTCGTCCAGTTTCCGCCAATCCTCTACATCTAAAATAGATCAATTTTATGAAATCTCATATAGGTCTGATGATTCCAGGATCCCAATCAGTGAAATGCCACTAGTAAACCCCTACCATGTTTTCACTAAACCATCCAATTCCATCACAAAAAGAGTCAAACAACTAATTGGATCTAACCCACACAAGCAAAAAAAAAAGAATTTGTCCAAACATCAAAGTTCGATTCGCATCAGTTACCAGCATCCCAGA
Source organism: Glebionis coronaria (assembly GCA_025667525.1). Lineage (NCBI taxonomy): Eukaryota > Viridiplantae > Streptophyta > Magnoliopsida > Asterales > Asteraceae > Glebionis > Glebionis coronaria. The sequence goes on along the minus strand of CM046882.1, from coordinate 415,150,944 downwards.
TAGAACATTTGGTACCTTTGTCATTGCCTCCTGACCTTCCTCGACATTGTTTATCACAAGGGTACACACATATTCATTTCGGTGCTATAAGGTTAGCACATGGAAGAGAAGGACTTCCTAAATATTCAAGAATACCCTTGCTTGATACAAGGTTTGGATAATATCAACATGCTTGTATTGGCACAATACAAACAACACGCAGGAACAATTTTTGTCACGTTTTATCCAAATTTTAACATGCCTCTCAATGATCCTTCATTGTTCACAGCCCTCAAGGCCCAGATCCAGATTGGAGGTACGCCCCAAGTGAACACCTTTCAAGCCATGTTCCATTATCAAATGGCTTATCGAGTTCAAAACCACTCGTTTTGGTTCCAGGACAAGACGATGCCGGAAATGCGTTATTCATCGACATAGACGCAAATGCAACTCCAACCTGTACATACATACCGAAGCAGTTATCTCGAGACGAGTTACTCAAATTACTTCCAGAAAAGTGGGTAACAAATTATGAGCAAATCCATCAAGCTCCTGTTCGATCGAACTCAGCTCCAGAATTTGTTAGACATGAGAATGGTCTCGTGGAGATCAAATTCTCGCAACCAAAGGCGCCTAATGTGTTTCCAACAGGAATCCACATGATCGCACCAGCAGAACCCAGCCAAACCGCGACCAATGAGCCTGTTCAAGAAATCAAACACATATGGTGGGACGTATGCGATTGCGAAAGTTGTTTAGATGAAGCTCAGAAGCTTGAGGATGAAGAAGATGTCCTTAAGAAACGAAGATCTTCACAACAAAGACTCAAAAGGAGATATGAAGACGGTGACCTGACAGTTGGACTCCTTGGAGAACCCTCAAGGAAATTTGACTACTATGTTATATACCCAAAGCAAAACCAGATACCACAACCATCAACGACACCACAACCACTAAAAACACCACAACCACCTAAAACACCGCCACAGCTACAAACACTTACACCCTACCACAAAAAGCTTTTATCATTCATCAAACACCACAACGGAAGAAAGATAAAGAAACAATCTCTTCACCAGTACTCCCAATAACAACACCCTCTTCAATATCGTATTCAAAAGAATACGAACAAGAGTTCCCAGCCCTTACTGCATTTGAGCATCCTGATAGTCGAACCAAGCATGACTGGAAGATAAAAAAGTCCAACGACTATTGGTCCCACGGGACTCGTAAATACTGTTAGTCCCGCGGAAGCTACCCTAAACTGGCAAAGTGAAAATGTTGTTGCTGAAAACAAGGTTCTCGCAAAAATACTCTCACAGCAAACCATGCTCGCAAATACCCAACAAAATCTTTCATCAAAAGTCGGATCCCTAGAGAGTATCATCCATGAACTTCGTTTCAAAATCCAAGAGCTTCACCGAGAACTTATCCAAATCATCAAAACATCACCCGCAACCCAATCTTCCTCTTCCGTCTCTCAAAAGGAAGCAGAAATGAAGAACTTAAAAATGCAACTCCAAGATCTGGAACGACAACATAAGCAAAAAAGAATTTCAACCCTTGTTGATGATCCTTGGAGATTGCCATCCGCCCCTTTTGTAGGAGTATCGTTTGACCCTCAACCATTACCACAATCCCACAACCAAACATCGTCACCTTCACTAAACATGTGGGCATCAGAACAAAGAAATTTAAAAGCCTCCACTAGCAAAAACTAAACTCCTCCACAAGAATCAAACCCTGCAACCCATTCTAAAGTTCATGATGTCCTTCCAATTGAGCGGGTAAACCATGTCTCAACTTTCCTACAATCCCTCACACAAACCGAATGACCTCAGTTCTCCCATTATGTAGCTCTAGTAATCCACTCCTGACGTGAGGCTAAAGATGTGGATATTGTTGATGGATTTGAACACTTGTTCATGGCAGAACCAGAATATGCAGAATCAACTATACAGTTTGATCCAGATGACTACAGAGAAAACCAAACACCACAAACAAGTTCCACGGATTTTCCACAGTCTGACATAAAGCAGTACTTAACATTCGATGACCTTCCACCATCAAAATGGCGTGAAAGAAGTATAGAGATGCTAACATGGTGTTCGTCAGAACTGCAATATTACACCATTGACATAGTCATCAAGCGGTTTCTTACTAGGATCCACGGGCGCCTACGAGATTGGTACCTCAGTCTTGGAGAATATCGCCAGCTACAGTTGCAGCAGTCAGCATCCCCGGAAGCTTTTATAGGCTCCATATACTCTGAGTTCATTGGCAACCCCTATGAACACACTACCCATGCCAGAGAAGAATTTCTCAAGATGAAATGTTGCTCCTTCCAAAAAAACATTTACAAAAACGCCTCGGGTCTGCCTGCGATGACAAGTACCTAAAAATTAAGTGCAAAGACATGTCATCATGTGAGTGTACCCATACAAAAAAGAAATTCCATTCGAAACGTTATTCAAGCTTTTCAAGAAAACCACGATTCTCTCAACAAAGAAGCAAGAAGTGAAAATTCATCAAGAAGAAGAAGCAACCTGGCAAGACTTCAGATAGGTGCTTTATATGCCAAAAGAAAGGCCATTTGCAAGCAACTGTCCAGACAAGAAAAAATCCCAAGCGCTTTTACAAGCCTTGAACCAGGTTGAACCAATCGATCTTTCTGATCTAGAGTCACTATACTCTTTGGATGATGAACCGGGAGATTCAGACTTATGCACAATCGCCTATTCAGATTTCTCATCTGATGACGACTCTGACTCAGATTCTCTGACTAGTGATGATGATTTTGGAATTCACATTATAAATCCAATTCCACATGTATACCAGTACAAGAAGAACCACCATTACCACTAGCCAAAATCCACCTCCTTACGGATGCGTATGCAAAGCCAATCCCAGTTATTGCATTTGTCGACACCAGCGCGTCCGTTTCCATCCTGAACCCTGCTATCTTACCAGACCACTATTGGAGACCTCACCATCAGAGTTTTATGGCCTCTAATGGAGAGAAATTTTCATTGACAAAATAAGTGTCCCCATTAACATTCGCCTATTTCCAAGGTGCGTAATCAGAAGAAGGCTGTTGGGTTCGATCTCGCATGGAAAAGATCTCTTGAACGGTTTTGATATCCTACATAAACTACCAAACTTACGATGGACGGGCACAGGACTTCACTACAAAAGCTTTTTCAACCCTTGGACAACCATGCATCGCCTTTTTGTTGCAAGTGTTACTCCACCGCTTGCTGATATCAACTGCATCAAACAAAAACTTATTCAAGACTCATGTGCTTCCTCACACACCGAGTTTTTGACAAAACACCCTTCACCTTTGTGGTTGAATCCATCATTCTTTGTTTCTCTACCTTTTAAGCAAACGAATATGTTAATTGATGAGACTGCTTTTATACATAGTCTCATCATCTAAATTGGGCTTAAAATGCATTAAATATCATTAAAACTGCCAAATATATGCCCGTGTTTGTTGCTTGTGTATTTTAGGTACGGATATTGAGGAAATAACAAAAAGATCACAAGAATCAATCAAAAACGAACACGGGAAACGAAGCCGCACAATGAACCGGACCCGAATCAAGAATTTCCAAAATTACCTTGAAGAATTGAAGATTGGCAAGAATGGTCCCTCAACTATTGAAGAATTGTCATTTTAGACCTTTGTAAATCCTCAATTTTACACTTGGGTCCCTAAAATATCAAGATTATACATCATTGGTCCTTGAAGAATGAAGAAATTGCAAGAAAAGCCCTTGGTTCATAGTTGAGAAAGTTTTGGTGGCCAAAGTATAAAAACACAAAGTTGTTTTACAAAGGATTTCTAGTTTGGCTGATATAAACTTGGTTTGAAAATATCATGGGAACGTAAGGACTGTTTTTTTCAAACACACAAACACCTCCCAGCCAACCAAACCACCACGTCACCCTTATCCTCCAATCACATCCCACCACCTCACACCCCACTCCACGTCACTTTCCCACTTAGTTAATTATTAACTAATTTTTTAAAAATCAGTTTAATGAAACGATTAAGTGGGGGAAACAAGTTTTCAAACTTGTAAACAAATCAAAACACCCCTTGCTTATCATCTTCATCCTACAAACCCTAAAACCCCCAGTTCTAATTACCTTAATTTTTAGCCTAAACCCCAATTAACCTTGGGGGTTTCACTCGTTACCCCACACCCAACACAAAACCCCACCCAGAAAACGAGCACTCCACCTCTTGTCCCCTCCCCTGCTACCCTATCACATGGTACTTGACAAAATGAACGCCCCACAAGCATTCCCTTGTCCCCAAAGACATAACCAACGCTCAAGATTGAATATCAACAGCTGGCCATTTCAAGATTCCATTTCAGAGATCACATGGAACCAATTTGACCATGTTTCAGTCAACAACCAAGGACTTTATAGGAATTTCAAGGATTAGGGTTTTGCCATTGTAATATTTTATTCATTTTAGACTAGAAGCTTCTGTTTAGTAGTATAAATAGGGGTCGACTTGTGACCTCTATTTTTTGTTCCAGATTTTCTAGCAAGTTCTTTTGTAATCCCTTTTTATTAAATATAAAGTTGGTAATTTCATGAAATATAATTCCTTTTATGATTTATAAAAGTTGGTGTTAAGTTTGTCTAGAATCTGAGTTCCATTTCTATTTGGTAAACATTTTGAAGTTTCAGTTTTCAAAAAGGTTTTTAAAAGGTTTTTAGATTTTCAGAAATCCAAGATTCCAAAGAAGTGAAAGTGGATTTGGATTCTTGGATATCTGAAGTTGTTACTTGTTTCAAAAACGTGTTCAAGATTTCCAAGTTGGTTAAATCATTTTTTTTAAAAATTCAGTTTTATAAGATTTTCTCAAAATCTTTTACTTTTTTATAACCACTTACTGTAGCAAAAGCTTCAAGCTTGTAGCTTGAAGCTCTTGCCACTTGAAGCTGTTCCTTGTTTGTTGTGATTGTGCAGGAACAAAAAGGGAAGCAAGCTACTCCATTTTCACCCTTGTTTTTGAAGATATAAGGGTGCCTTGGACTGCAGTAGTCCTCACCCATTCTCTCTACAACAGCAAGCTTTCCCCATAGACCCTAGCTCAGTTTTGACTGAAAGGAGATGGCAATGCAGCCATTGAGGGGCCTGGATGTGGGTCTCTCTAGGTAAATTGGCCTTGAACCCTTATTTTCTAGTTAAATGATGGGATTTGTATGCTAGCTGTTTATGTGCTTGTTGTATGGTTTGATTATGCTCACTTAGGGCTTATATGCATGTTATAAGTTATTTCAATCAGATTTGTGTAGATGTGAATGGGTTTGCTTTGTTAATTTTCATTTTCAGTAAACTAAAGGGGTGTTTGGATACGGGTTTAGCTAGGATTTGTGCAAGTTTTTAGGCTTAAAATCTGTCTAGCCATACTCCTTAGGATAGTAATAGGTTGTATGTTAGTTCATTTTCAGATTGGATAGGTTTTTAAACAGATTACATGTGAAAAAAATAGGTATTATGGCCTAAATCAGTAACTGCCTTGTTAGCTTATTTTAGAGTGAATTTTGCCTTTAAATCTTGTTCATTGTTAGATGATAGGATAATCTAGGTTTTGCTATCAGTTTTATGTGATTGGGTTGGATTATGTGCTAGATTTGAAGCTTTGAAATCCATTTTTGTGCAATTTGATTCAGTCACTGTTCATCAAATACCATACAAGCTTAATCAGTCACCTTCTTGTGCTTATTGTGTTTGATTCTTGTGAAGACTTGCTTGTTTTTTAGCATATTTCTGACTCCCTACACTCCACTGAGTGTAGGGGTGCCTTATTTCCCCAAGAAAAAGCTCACATTAAGCTTCCCTAAGCTTATTTCTCAACTGACCAAAATTTAACACTACCAGTGGGAACCAATTTCCCACTGCTAGTATTAAAGTTACCCCTGCTCAGCTAAAGGACAAATCCTAGCACTTGTCACTATCAAAAACTTAGGATTTTTGTCTTTTGTGGACTTATTTAGGAATTAGGTCTTGGAATTTGTTTCATTATTTTTCTAATTTAATTTGTGATTTTTCAGTTTAATTAGTTTTTAATTTACTGTTCATTTAATATTTTTAGATTAAATAGCTATTTTTAATTAACTTTTTAATTTCTGTTTTTGTCTTTTAGTGACAAAAATATTTATTTTTCAGTTTTAAAATTTTTCATAGACTTAGAAAAATAATTTAAGATTTTTAGTTTAAAAAGTTTTTACTGTTACCTTTTTAATTATTTTTTAGAATTAATTTAGATTAATTAGGGTTTTTATAATATCAGTTTTGTCTTTTAGTGAAAAATTTTATATTTTTCAAATTTTTTCATTTTTCTATTTTTCTTTAGTATAATTTAGGATTTTTAAAATTGTCAAATTATTTTTAGCATTATTTTATTATTTTTTATGATTATTTTGGTTTAAAAATAGTTTTTAGTGATTTAAAAATAGAAAAATAGTTTTTAAAATTTAGGAAAAATACTTTTTAGTCTTTAAATAATATAAGTGAGTTATTTATTCAATAAAATAATATTTTGGACATTTTGTTAATTATATTTGATTTTAGAGCTCTAATTAGCATTTAAAATTGAATATTTAATTAATAAAAGGTTTTAAAATATTTTTATTGGATTTTTATTCTTATTTATATTATTTTAGACTTAGTTTAGCTTTTATTTAATTTTCAGGTTTAAATATTTAATTCGTAGCTTTTTACGGTTTTACGTGAACGACCTTTTTGTCTTATTGTAATTTGTCATCGTAACCGTTATTCTCTTCTCATCCCCTTTCTATTTTCTTTCCTCATAACAATAAAATCATCAAAAGTTAATCAATTCATTACACAAAGCACGAGCCTCCTCGAGAACGAACTCACTTTAGGGTCATTTACACACGGTTTTCTTAAATCGTCGTGCTTACCCTACTTTGTGCACTCTTTTCCTAAAGGGTATACAAAAACTCAACCATCATTTTGGCGTTGCTGCCGGGGAGGCGTGTTGTGTTTTGAGTTGGCATTTTTGTTTTTATATACTAACCATAAATAGTATTTGTATTAGTAGCACTCTACTAATACGTATTATCGGTTTTCGGTTTTTGTGTGAATACTATTACTATAGTGTATACGTAGAACAATAAATTCACAAGTACTCCAAATACGTGAGAAATCACAACCTTGACTTGGGAGGTCATTACCCAATCATTGTATTCGAATCTCAAACCAAAGAAAAAGGCAAAAATAGATAAATACTTTCGTGAAGCTCAATCTTGAAAAATACAAACTATAAGGTGGGTATAAGGCGGATATTATAAAATATATCCTAAGGAAAAAGGCTCTTAAGTGCTTCGCGCCGCCTCGTTTCCCCGCTTGCTTGTGAGTATTTGATTTTGAGAGCTAATCGAGGGTTTTGCCGCCCAAAGTATTACTAAGTATCATATATATTTTCTTGGTTTCCATTGATTAAACCCTCTTGAACGTTTTGGTGTTCCACCAACATTCTAAAGTCATCGAAGGCGTTCACTTCACGTGATCATTTTCATTCCTTGAGGCTTCTTTAATCAAAAGATTTGATTAAGGAGGAGATTTGTAGATTTGTGTCTACTTAATACATTCACCAAATTCCAAAAAAATAAAAACAATCAAAAATCCAAAAAAATTGAAAAAAGTTAAAAACACCAAAAAGAATCTTCTTTGCTCGTCCCCTCGTTGTACGTGACGTTTATGCTAACTCGTAATCAAGCAAGACGTGCACGTAAACGAAAGAACAAAACTCCCACTCCTAATCTTTCTAGTGAGGAGTCTCCTATTGACGAACCCATTGTAAGAGAAGCACCAACCATGGCGAATCGAACTATGATGGAGTTACTTCAAGCACCCACCGAGGGTTATGGAGAGGCTATTGTGATTCCCGCTATCCTTGCGGAGAATTTTGAGGTGAAAACGGGTTTGTTGTCGATGATCCAAAACAACAAATTCCGTGGTGATGAGAAGGACAATCCACACAACCATATCCGCCAATTCAATCGTCTTACCGCCACTTGCAAGTTTAAGGATGTCTCGAATGACTCGATTAAGATGATGCTTTTTTCGTATTCCTTAGTGTGGCCCGCTAAAATTTGGTTAGAGAAAGAGCCACCCAATTCTATATTGACGTGGAAGGATCTCGTGTCTAAATTTGTGAACCAATTTTTTCCGCCCTCTAAGACTACGCACTTGAAAAACGAGATTTCAAAATTTTCACAAGAATTTAATGAAAGATTTTCAACGGCTTGGAATAGGTTTAAGGAGATGTTACATGAATGTCCTCATCACGGTTTTTCCGACTTGCATCAAATTGACACATTTTACAATGGACTTAATGATCATGAAAGGGATTATTTGAATTCCGCCGCGGGTGGTAATTTTTTGTGTAAAACGGTTGAGGAAGCTTTGGTGATAATTGAGAATAGGTCTAAGGTTTATAGCCCTCGTAACACACCGAGTGTTGCCAAATTGGGTTTGTCATCATCATCATCGTCTCGTAGCATTAATGCATTACATAATGAAGCTAATGAGGAAAATCGATTTTTTGATAGATTTGCTAATCTTATGTCCCATTGGAAAGCTCAAGAAGCTTCGAATTCCACTTCGGTTAAAGCGGTTGCTAAGAGTTGTTTGTCTTGTGGTGGAGCTCATGATCTTTCCGAGTGCATTACCGCGGATGGTAACACTTCGAGTGCTTATGTAGCCACGGGAACTTATAACCAAAACGGTCAAGGTTCCCGCCAAAATCAAGCTCCACCAAATCAAAATGCTAATAACTATCGAAACAACAATCAAGGTGGTAATTATCAAGGCAATCAACGTAACTACAACAAGGGTAATTATCAAAGTGGAAATGGGCAAATTTCAAACCAAAACCAAAACCGTGATTTTCAAACTACCACTCAAGGTTTTCAAAATGATCACACCAAAAATATTCAAGGAGAATTTTCGAATTATGCTAAAGCAAATGATGCTAAGTTTGATAATATGCAACGTGAAATGGTTAGCTTAAGATCCGAGTTGAAAAACGAGCTTAAAAACGAACTTGCTAATGAACTTAAGACTCATGCCAATAAAATGGAAGGAAATGTTCAACGACTCCAACAAAATCAACAAAAAATGGAGCAAGGTCAACATGAGATTAAGCAAGAGTTGTTAAAAGCGGATGCTAGGCAATCTAAGTTTGAAGATCGAATGGGAAAAATGTTTGAAGCTATCATGTGTAAACCTTCTTCTTCGGGTGGTCTTCCTAGTGATACCATCGTAAACCCGAAAGGAGAGTTGAAGGTTATTACTACTCGTAGTGGTAAAACTTTCAAAGAACCCATTTCTCGACCAAGTACTTCTATGGAGAAGGAAAAAGATAAAGAACCCGAGGTGGTGGTAGAAAAGGAGCAAAATCCAAGCCCACGAAGTACCGCTCAAACCACACCTACGGTTGAACCAATACCAATAGTGGAACCCGAGATTCCAAGGCCTTTGCCTATGCCCCAACCCACACCACCCTTACCTTACCCTTCAAGACGAAACAAGGAAAAGGCACAAGAACGAAATAATTATCAATTTGAACTCTTTATGAAAATGTTTCGTGACTTGCATTTTAATATAAGTTTTGCCGACGCCTTGGTCATGATGCCTCGATTTGCCGCGAACTTCAAAAGTATGTTGAACAACAAAGAGAAATTGCAAAGATCGTCTAGTTGTTCATCGGTTTTTCTTAGCCGCATACCTCAAAAAGTCGGTGATCCCGGCAAGTTTTTAATCCCATGTGCTATACAAGATATGGAGGAATGCTACGCCTTGGCCGATCTTGGTGCTAGTATTAATTTGATGCCTCTTGAGATTTTTAAGTCGCTCAATCTTCCCAATCTCACTCCTTCAAGAATGTCAATCGAGATGGCCGATCATTCTACGATTCTAGCTTGTGGAGTAGCCGAGGACGTCTTCGTGAAAGTTGGAAAGTTCTACTATCCCGTAGACTTTATTGTTGTTGACATTCCCATCGATCCTAAAGTTCCTCTAATTTTAGGTCGATCATTTTTGGATACCTCGAGAGCACTTATAGATGTGCATGCTAGGAAAATCACTCTTCGTTTCAATGAGGAAGAACTCGTCATAAATGCAACTCAAAACTCCACACTTTCTCATGTGTATTCTATCACGTCTTTGAACAATGTTAGTCCCATCAAAAACATTTGTAAAAGGATTTCAAAAAGAGTTTTAGGAGTTGATGATAAAAACGATTTTCCGTCCCCTCCGCCGGTGGAGGTTAAGAGTGTTAAGCCTACGATTCCAATCACGAATGATTCCTCGGATGATGAATATATTGACCCCGATGGGGAAGTTTTCTTTGTTGACAAACGTTTTGAGAACTTGCCACCACCTAAACCAAAACGGTTTTCAAATGTGAGAATTTTTAGTGTGACTAACATTGCTTTAGAAACACCAAATATTTTTGACATAATTAAGTCGGGTTTTCATAAGGAGAGTTTAAAAGATGAAAAAGGGAAAGATTTTAAATTGGATTTAAAAGATTTTTCTACAAAGCTAACTCCGTCATCACCTCGTGTTTTGAGTGCTACAAGCTCGTCTTCTCCTTTTGACGATGCTTTGTGTGGACCTAGTGTGGGGGAAGCCCCTTATGTTCCCTCCCCTTTCTCCACCGAGGACGAGATATTTGATCCCGGAATTGCTTATAAAGGGAAATGTCGGTCTTCCACCGATGCAATAAATGGAAAATCTTTCTATTTGATTGGTGCGAGTCTACCTCGAGTAGCTCAATGCCTTTATGACTTACCCATTGTCCCACCCTTCTATTTCTTATCATCTATTTTCTTTAAACGCTTTGGGTTTGTGTTGACACATGATGAAGTGGCGTTGATTTGTTTTTCTAATGAAAACGAGAACGCCATCTTCGATCCCGGTATTTTGCACCATCAAAGGACTTAGTCCTTAATACCGGTTGTTTTTGGGCCTTGTTTATCATGTAAGCCCCACTAAAAATTGACCATACCATGATTATCCCTAAATGATCACATTTATGGGGATTCGAGTCGAGCTTTTGACTCGGTTATCAAAAACAAGGTGCCTCGTGGGGGAGACCCATGCTTATCCATGTACATATTATTGCTTTCTAGTTTAATGTGAGGGGATTTTTGCCCTTCCAACCTTTGTTCCGTGGTTGTTTGTGAATTGTGGTTTTTAGATCATGATCTTCACGATTGGAGCCTCTCGTGTTCGTTTTATGGGAGCACTCGATGGTTTGCTTTGAAGACTTTCTCAATATACAAATGATATATCCTTTGATGTTCTAACCTTAGGTTATTAGCACACTTCATAAACGGCTAGTAATTTATTGGTTACACCCTTTCCATGCTATATTAGGCATTCGACTACGTCTCTAGTATGGGGGTGTTTGCACCCCTAGACTCGAAACATTAAGGACAATGTTTAACTTTAGTATGGGGGTGAATAGATACTTTCCTTGCCAAACCTTCATGCTTTCCAAAGTTTATCTTTTTGTTTATCGTTTTGTTGCAAAATAAGGCTAAAAATGGCCAAATTTTAAAATTTTTCTCATGTTTTATAAGTGTTTGAAGACACGAATGTAGATTTTCCGATGGCGAGAATAAGAGTAATTTTTGACTCGACCGTGCGTGTTGAGCACTTAGCTTTGATTCTTTAACTACACATTAGGCTAAGTCTCTTAAATGAGGACGAGAAATGATAGGGTTAATTATAAGTTACTATGCTAAACGCAGAGTACTCGTATTCTTTCAAAAACTCATGTGTTCTCGTTGTTTGCTTATTCTCCCTTCGCATGTAAATATTTTTTGCTTAATAAATATTGACTTAGCGGTTTAGTTAGGATTGTTGGGTTTCTAGTCTTTTCTAGTAGCTTATGTGTAATTAAATTGGGAAGACATTAAGGTATCGCCAGCGTCACGGTTTTGAAGTATTGGCAACCCGAATAATCGAAAGCTTCACCTAATAATAAGATTTCAAGTGCTCACCTAAATCTAGCAAACAATTTGAAGCCCCACAAGGCCGAAAAATCTATGCAACATTGAAAGTGAATCAAGCCTTAATCTTCGAAGCTTTAAAGATCCAAAATTCGCCTTAGCGTGAGGATATACGTCTTTGGCTAATAAAACCACCGATGAGGTGGATTATAAAAGGCAAGGCAAGACCGAAGTCATAATAAAAGCTTCATGGCGAAGTTGAATAAAAGATGGAGGTAAACCAAAGATAATAAGGCCCTTCCGTTAGGGGGCGTATAAAAGTCTTGGTAATAAGTCTCATGTTCAAAACCGTTATAAAACCGTGTTTATCGATTCTTCTTGTTGACTTAATTTTTTGACATCGTTGTCTATTAGGAGGGGTTATTGATTTGATGGTCTTGGTTACACCGTTAAGACTCTATTTTTAGACTTAATCTCTATTATCACATAAGTCAAACAATGTATCCTCGTGAAACATTCAAGACAAAATAAAATATAAGAGATACAACTTAGGAATAATGAGAGGATAAGTACGTGATTAGGGCATATGAGTAGTGTTAGCATTACTAACTTATAATGACAATGATCTCGTTACACGCTTGGCATGGAATTGGGGTGAAAATGAGGACGATGAAATTATTTCTAACGAAGCATTCACGTGTTCTTATTCTATGAACCTAAACGTCCCATTTTGCGATGAAAATCATACATTATGTCTAAAACGCAAGTAGTAGAAATAGTAGTAGTGTAGCTAGTTTATCATTCAATAAAGTGAATAAAAATGAATTTTGGAGGTGCTACGATACTTGATTCTAGCATTGCGTGAGGGCACGGCAATGGTTTAGTATGGGGGAGTGATGAGACTGCTTTTATACATAGTCTCATCGTCCAAATTGGGCCTAAAATGCATTAAATATCATTAAAACTGCCAAATATATGCTCGTGTTTGTTGCTTGTGTATTTTAGGTACGGATATTGAGGAAATAACAAAAAGATCACAAGAATCAATCAAAAACGAACACGGGAAACGAAGCCGCACAATGAACCGGACCCGAATCAAGAATTTCCAAAATTACCTTGAAGAATTGAAGATTGGCAAGAATGGTCCCTCAACTATTGAAGACTTGTCATTTTAGACCTTTGTAAATCCTCAATTTTACACTTGGGTCCCTAAAATATCAAGATTATACATCATTGGTCCTTGAAGAATGAAGAAATTGCAAGAAAAGCCCTTGGTTCATAGTTGAGAAAGTTTTGGTGGCTAAAGTATAAAAACACAAAGTTGTTTTACAAAGGATTTCTAGTTTGGCTGATATAAACTTGGTTTGAAAATATCATAGGAATGTAAGGACTGTTTTTGTCAAACACACAAACACCTCCCAGCCAACCAAACCACCACGTCACCCCTATCCTCCAATCACATCCCACCACCACACACCCCACTCCACGTCACTTTCCCACTTAGTTAATTATTAACTAATTTTTTAAAAATCAGTTTAATGAAACGATTAAGTGGGGGAAACAAGTTTTCAAACTTGTAAACAAATCAAAACACCCCCTGCTTATCATCTTCATCCTACAAACCCTAAAACCCCCAGTTCTAATTACCTTAATTTTTAGCCTAAACCCCAATTAACCTTGGGGGTTTCACTCGTTACCCCACACCCAACACAAAACCCCACCCAGAAAACGAGCACTCCACCTCTTGTCCCCTCCCCTGCTACCCTATCACATGGTACTTGACAAAATGAACGCCCCACAAGCATTCCCTTGTCCCCAAAGATATAACCAACGCTCAAGATTGAATATCAACAGCTGGCCATTTCAAGATTCCATTTCAGAGATCACATGGAACCAATTTGACCATTTTTCAGTCAACAACCAAGGACTTTATGGGAATTTCAAGGATTAGGGTTTTGCCATTGTAATATTTTATTCATTTTAGACTAGAAGCTTCTGTTTAGTAGTATAAATAGGGGTCGACTTGTGACCTTTATTTTTTGTTCCAGATTTTCTAGCAATTTCTTTTGTAATCCTTTTTTATTAAATATAAAGTTGGTAATTTCATGAAATATAATTCCTTTTATGATTTATAAAAGTTGGTGTTAAGTTTGTCTAGAATCTGAGTTCCATTTCTATTTGGTAAACATTTTGAAGTTTCAGTTTTCAAAAAGGTTTTTAAAAGGTTTTTAGATTTTCAGAAATCCAAGATTCCAAAGAAGTGAAAGTGGATTTGGATTCTTGGATATCTGAAGTTGTTACTTGTTTCAAAAACGTGTTCAAGATTTCCAAGTTGGTTAAATCAGTTTTTTTAAAAATTCAGTTTTATAAGATTTTCTCAAAATCTTTTACTTTTTTATAACCACTTACTGTAGCAAAAGCTTCAAGCTTGTAACTTGAAGCTCTTGCCACTTGAAGCTGTTCCTTGTTTGTTGTGATTGTGCAGGAACAAAAAGGGAAGCAAGCTACTCCATTTTCACCCTTGTTTTTGAAGATATAAGGGTGCCTTGGACTGCAGTAGTCCTCACCCATTCTCTCTACAACAGCAAGCTTTCCCCATAGACCCTAGCTCAGTTTTGACTGAAAGGAGATGGCAATGCAGCCATTGAGGGGCCTGGATGTGGGTCTCTCTAGGTAAATTGGCCTTGAACCCTTATTTTCTAGTTAAATGATGGGATTTGTATGCTAGCTGTTTATGTGCTTGTTGTATGGTTTGATTATGCTCACTTAGGGCTTATATGCATGTTATAAGTTATTTCAATCAGATTTGTGTAGATGTGAATAGGTTTGCTTTGTTAATTTTCATTTTCAGTAAACTAAAGGGGTGTTTGGATACGGGTTTAGCTAGGATTTGTGCAAGTTTTTAGGCTTAAAATCTGTCTAGCCATACTCCTTAGGATAGTAATAGGTTGTATGTTAGTTCATTTTCAGATTGGATAGGTTTTTAAACAGATTACATGTGAAAAAAATAGGTATTATGGCCTAAATCAGTAACTGCCTTGTTAGCTTGTTTTAGAGTGAATTTTGCCTTTAAATCTTGTTCATTGTTAGATGATAGGATAATCTAGGTTTTGCTATCAGTTTTATGTGATTGGGTTGGATTATGTGCTAGATTTGAAGCTTTGAAATCCATTTTTGTGCAATTTGATTCAGTCACTGTTCATCAGATACCATACAAGCTTAATCAGTCACCTTCTTGTGCTTATTGTGTTTGATTCTTGTGAAGACTTGCTTGTTTTTTAGCATATTTCTGACTCCCTACACTCCACTGAGTGTAGGGGTGCCTTATTTCCCCAAGAAAAAGCTCACATTAAGCTTCCCTAAGCTTATTTCTCAACTGACCAAAATTTAACACTACCAGTGGGAACCAATTTCCCACTGCTAGTATTAAAGTTACCCCTGCTCAGCTAAAGGACAAATCCTAGCACTTGTCACTATCAAAAACTTAGGATTTTTGTCTTTTGTGGAATTATTTAGGAATTAGGTCTTGGAATTTGTTTCATTATTTTTCTAATTTAATTTGTGATTTTTCAGTTTAATTAGTTTTTAATTTACTGTTCATTTAATATTTTTAGATTAAATAGCTATTTTTAATTAACTTTTTAATTTCTGTTTTTGTCTTTTAGTGACAAAAATATTTATTTTTCAGTTTTAAAATTTTTCATAGACTTAGAAAAATAATTTAAGATTTTTAGTTTAAAAAGTTTTTACTGTTACCTTTTTAATTATTTTTTAGAATTAATTTAGATTAATTAGGGTTTTTATAATATCAGTTTTGTCTTTTAGTGAAAAATTTTATATTTTTCAAATTTTTTCATTTTTCTATTTTTCTTTAGTATAATTTAGGATTTTTAAAATTGTCAAATTATTTTTAGCATTATTTTATTATTTTTTATGATTATTTTGGTTTAAAAATAGTTTTTAGTAATTTAAAAATAAAAAATAGTTTTTAAAATTTAGGAAAAATACTTTTTAGTCTTTAAATAATATAAGTGAGTTGTTTGTTTAATAAAATAATATTTTGGACATTTAGTTAATTATATTTGATTTTAGGGCTTTAATTAGCATTTAAAATTGAATATTTAATTAATAAAAGGTTTTAAAATATTTTTATTGGATTTTTATTATTATTTATATTATTTTAGACTTAGTTTAGCTTTTAATTAATTTTCAGGTTTAAATATTTAATTTGTAGCTTTTTACGGTTTTACGTGAACGACCTTTTTGTCTTATTGTAATCCGTAATCGTAACCGTCATTCTCTTCTCATCCCCTTTCTATTTTCTTTCCTCATAACAATAAAATCATCAAAAGTTAATCAGTTCATTACACAACGCACTAGCCTCCTCGAGAACGAACTCACTTTAGGGTCATTTACACACGGTTTTCCTAAATCGTCGTGCTTACCCTACTTTGTGCACTCTTTTCCTAAAGGGTATACAAAAACTCAACCATCATTGATCCTACCAAAGCTAGTCACCCTGGAATGAACCCAGATCATTACCAGCTTGCTTTAGAAGAATGCAACCAACTGGTTGCTGAAGGAATTGTTGAACCTACCACCTCGCGATGGGCATGTGAGGCTTTTTACGTCAATAAAAGAAGCGAACAAGTTCGTGGAAAGCTCAGGTTGGTCATTAACTATCAACCGTTGAACCACTTTTTAGCTGATGATAAGTTTCCGCTTCCACAAAAGAAGTCGTTATTTCAACACCTAGCAGACGCTAAAGTCCTCTCCAAGTTCGACCTTAAGTCAGGATTTTGGCAACTGGGTATTAAGCCCGAAATAGACCAAAAACCGGGTTTTGTATACCTGATCATCATTACAAGTGGAAAGTAATGTCGTTTGGTTTAAAAAATGCTCCGTCGGCCTTCCAAAAGTCAATGATAACCATTATTGAGTCGATCCTTGTAAACACATTGGTTTACATTGATGATATCCTCTTATTCTCCCCATATGAACAATCCCATGCAGAATTACTTTCCAAGTTTTATTCTATTGTCACAAAGTATGGGATAATGCTATCCGAGAAAAAGATGGAGGTTGGTGTAACCAAAATTCACTTTCTTGGCATGGAGATCACAGACAACAAGTACCAGCCTCAACCGCATGTCGCTCAAGAGTTTCTGAAGTTTCCGGATGAATTACCTTCACAAAAAATGATTCAACAGTTCCTCGGGTTAGTCATATACATGTCTGATTTCCTGCCCAAGCTATCAAATCACACCGCCTTGTTGTTCCCCATGTTAAAAAAGAGTCCCCCACAGTGGACATCACGACAAACAGAAGCAGTAAAAGCTATCAAGTTGCTAGCTGAAAAGATGCCCCCACTAAAGATTCCCATCATGACTGAAAGAAGAATTTTGCATACAGATGCTAGTGACGAGTGTTGGGGAGCTTTCCTACTTGTCCAAGATAGCAATAATAAGAGACATGTATGTGGCTATAAGAGCGACACGTTTAAACCCTCTCAACAACACTATCACTCTACATTTAAAGAGATTCTTGCAGTCAAACGAGGCATTGAGAGATTCCAATTCCATCTAATCGGACACGAATTTCACGTTGAAATGGACATGTCCTCCTTTCCACGTATGCTACAATTCAAACGGAAGATGCTCCCTCACGCACAACTTTTGAGATGGGCAAATTGGTTCTCACAGTGGAACTTCACAGTAAAACACATCAAAGGAACAGAGAACGTACTTGCAGAAATTCTCTCTCGCCCAACTGCCTATAAATCAAAAGAAAAAAACCCAAAGAAAGTAAGCCATGTCCAAACACATACTCCTATCTTTCTTTCAATGGTTCTTTCAGTCACTTCCCAAAGTGATCCAACATCTCCTCCACCCCTACACCACCACTCCTTGTCCTCAACCTGCCATAAGAGATAATGGAAACAATCGCAGATTTAACCTTTGAAAAAAGGTCTAAATTAAGTTACAAAACATCTCTCACTGTCCTCATACAGAAACATGGTTTGTGCATAAATGGTCTCATGTTCCACCCAGACTACCCGTTTCTCAATGTGTTTCATATCCATGACCTATAGAACTTTTCGAAGGAAGCGTTATGCTTTTTCTAGTACCTATTTGAAAGCTTCACAATAGGCATCTCCTTCAACACAGAAAAATTTTTGTCATACATTGTCAAAAGCCAATTCAATGATGTTCGCCCTCACTCCAGAAATTTACTAACCATGCTACAATGGTTTGTTCCTCACCACCAATGGACGCGATGGTTGACATTAACTAGCAAAGGGAAGTATGTACTAGTGATGTTCAGAAGACCAGGATCCTTTCTACCACCCAAGGCTGTTAACGATGAAGGTTCACTCGTTTATCACTGAGGATCATGTTTCATCCATGACTGGTATGAAATTAACCCAACCAGCACAAAGTGTGAAAGGAAGTACCGAAACCTTTATGCAGATACAAGAAACCTAATGGCAAGAGCAAATGGTATTGACCCTGACACGCTTCCAACTTATATAAGGTGGAATATGATGCCAAGGGGTGATGACCATCCCGATTCACTCAAATGGGCTGAAGCAAATCACAATTGGCTCAGTGACAACCACAACAATGACATAGACACAACGACCGATGAAGATGCTAACCCATATTCATCCGACGACGAAGGCTCATTCGGTTCAGTCTCATTTGGTTCAGTTATTGACGCACATTTTGACCCATTCGAAGATGATCCAACCCATCCTGATGCACGTTGGAGTCCATGAAGAAGGCTAAACATTTTATGTTTAGTATAATGTTTTAATAATTATGTCTTAGTATCTTGAGTTTGTTTGATGTTTCTAGTGTTTTCTAGTTTCAATAATGATATATGATGTAAGCGCTTAGGTCATATGACAATAATGTGTAAAAGTAAGAATGCTTGTACTATAAACTTGAAGGTTGTACCCAATCAAGGCTATATATAGCCATGTATCTTGCCATTCTAAGGCATCAGAATTTGAAGTAATACAAGTGTGTGTTTTCTTATCTCTCTTTCTACAATATTCTCTTTATCTTCTTTCTAGTACCTATCATTATTCTCTTATAAACTATTGTTCTTACAGGTATTCTATAGATCTACCACAACTTCCCGCACCCTTATGGTATCAGAGCCTTACGCACTCACCATCACCATTACCCTTAACTTACTATTTCCTTTATACTAAATTCCTAATCGTATACTCTTTGACTGCAGCCTTAGTGTTGATCTCTCACATCAGAAAATTAGAATTTAGCTTAAAGGTCTGACTTCTATAGCTTTAAGTGTTATACTTATCTATCCCTTTATTCTATCAAGGCCGTTGCAGGATATGTAAGTCGACAAAGGTGGTCACAGTTGTTTCCTTCGGGAGAGTATAGAATAAGAAGAAAAAGTCTATAATTCTTAAAACCATGAGTCACGATAACCTTTTCAACCGCTCAACCTCGTCCAGTTTCCGCCAATCCTCTACATCTAAAATAGATCAATTATATGAAATCTCATATAGTTATGATGATTCCAGGATCCCAGTCAGTGAAATGCCACTAGTAAACCCCTACCATGGTTTCACTAAACCATCCAATTCCATCACAAAAAGAGTCAAACAACTAACTGGATCTAACCCACACAAAC
Source organism: Glebionis coronaria (assembly GCA_025667525.1). NCBI lineage: Eukaryota > Viridiplantae > Streptophyta > Magnoliopsida > Asterales > Asteraceae > Glebionis > Glebionis coronaria. The sequence continues at coordinate 415,131,282 of CM046882.1, read as the reverse complement.
AAATAAAATTTGTCCAAACATCAAAGTACGATTCGCATCAGTTACCAGCACCCCAGATAGAACATTTGGTACCTTTGTCATTGCCTCCCGACCTTCCTCGACATTGTTTATCACAAGGGTACACACATATTCATTTCGGTGCTATAAGGTTAGCATTAACCTTTCATGGAAGAAAAAGAATTCCTGAATATTCAAGAATAGCCTTGCTTGATACAAGGTTTGCATAATATCAACATGCTTGTATTGGCACAATACAAACAACGTTGAACGCAGGAACAATTTTTGTCACGTTTTATCTAAATTTTAACATGCCTCTCAATGATCCTTCATTGTTCAAAGCCCTCAAGGCCCAGATCCAGATTGGAGGTACGCCCCAAGTGAACACCTTTCAAGCCACGTTCCATTATCAAATGGCTTATCGAGTTCAAAACCACTCATTAGACATTTTGGTTCCAGGACAAGACGATGCCGGAAATGCGTTACTCATCGACATAGACGCAAATGCAACTCCAACCTGTACATACATACCAAAGCAGTTATCTCGAGACGAGTTACTCAAATTACTTCCAGAAAAGTGGGTAACAAATTATGAGCAAATCCATCAAGCTCTTGTTCGATCGAACTCAGCTCCAGAATTTGTTAGACATGAAAATGGTCTCGTGGAGATCAAATTCTCGCAACCAAAGGCACCTAATGTGTTTCCAACAGGAATCCGCATGATCGCACCAGCAGAACCCAGCCAAACCGCGACCAATGAGCCTGTTCAAGAAATCAAACACATATGGTGGGACGTATGCGATTGCGAAAGTTGTTTAGATGAAGCTCAAAAGCTTGAGGATAAAGAAGATGTCTCTAAGAAACGAAGATCTTCACAACAAAGACTCGGAAGGAGATATGAAGACGGTGACCCGACAGTTGGACTCCTTGGAGAACCCTCAGGGAAATTTGACTACTACGTTTTATACCCAAAGCAAAAACCAGATACCACAACCAATAACGACACCACAACCACCAAAAACACCACAACCACCTAAAACACCGCCACAACCACAAGCACTTACACCTTACCACCAAAAAGATTTATCTATCATTCATCAAACACCACAACCAAAGAAAGATAAAGAAACAATCCCTTCACCAGTATTTCCAATAACAACACCCTCTTCAATATCGTATTCAAAAGAATACGACAAGAGTTCCCAGCCCTTACTGCATTTGAGCATCCTGATAGTCGAACCAAGCACGACTGGAAGATAAAAAATCCAACGACTATTGGTCCCACAGGACTCGCAAATACTGTTAGTCCCGCGGAAGCTACCCTAAACAGGCAAAGTGAAAATGTTGTTGCTCAAAACAAGGTTCTCGCAAAAATACTCTCACAGCAAACCATGCTCGCAAATACCCAACAAAATCTTTCATCAAAAGTCGGATCCCTAGAGAGTATCATCCATGAACTTCGTTTCAAAATCCAAGAGCTTCACCGAGAACTTATCCAAATCATCAAAACATCACCCGCAACCCAATCTTCCCTTCCGTCTCTCAAAAGGAGGCAGAAATGAAGAACTTAAAAATCCAACTCCAAGATCTGGAACGACAGCATAAGCAAAAAAGAATTTCAACCCTTGTTGATGATCCTTGGAGATTGCCATCCGCCCCTTTTGTAGGAATATCGTTTGACCCTCAACCATTACCATAATCCCACAACCAAACATCGTCACCTTCACTAAACATGTGGACATCAGAACAAAGAAAGTAAAAAGCCTCCACCAGCAAAAACCAAACTCCTCCACAAGAATCAAACCCTACAACCCATTCTAAAGCTCATGATGTCCTTCAAATTGAGCGGGTAAACCCTGTCTCAACTTTCCTACAATCCCTCACACAAACCGAAAGACCTCAGTGCTCCCATTCTGTAGCTCCAGTCATCCACTCCCGGCGTGAGGTTGAAGATGTAGATATTGTTGATGGATTTGAACACTTGTTCATGGTAGAACCAGAATATGAAGAATCAACTATACAGTTTGATCCAGATGACTACGGAGAAAACCAAACACCACAAACAAGTTCCACGGATTTTCCACAGTCTGACATAAAGCAGTACTTCACATTCGATGACCTTCCACCATCAAAATGGCGTGAAAGACGTATAGAGATGCTAACATATTGTTCGTCAGAACTGTAATATTACACCATTGACATAGTCATCAAGCGGTTTCTTACTCGGATCCAATGGCGCCTACGAGATTGGTACCTCAGTCTTGGAGAATATCGCCAGCTATAGTTGCAGCAGTCAGCATCCCCGGAAGCTTTTATAGGCTCCATATACTCTGACTTCATTGGAAACCCCTATGAACACACTACCCATGCTAGAGAAGAATTTCTCAAGATGAAATGTTGCTCCTTCCAAAAGAAAGATTTATAAAAACATTATGATCGTATGTCTTAGTGATTTTATTGTTTGAATGGAGTCGACGATGTCAATTTAAAGCAAGTTTTCCTGAACTCTTTTCCGGAATCCCTTGCTACTGAAGCATATCGGGCATTGGAAGCAAGAAATGTCACAATAGCTCAATCATCTCTTGGCGAACTATACCAGTTGATCATGAATGCCTTAGCTAAGCTTTGCTACCAGAAAAGTTCCTTGCCGTATTTGAAAGTATAGGAAAACACCTCGGGTCAGCCTGCGATGACAAGTACCTGAAAATTAAGTGCAAAGACAAGTCATCATGTGAGTGTACCCATACAAAAAAAGAAATTCCATTCCAAACGTTATTCAAGCTTTTCAAGAAAACCCCGATTCTCTCAACGAAGAAGCAAGAAGTGGAAATTCATCAAGAAGAAGAAGCAACGTGGCAAGACTTCAGATAGGTGCTTCATATGCCAAAAGAAAGGCCATTTGCAAGCAACTGTCCAAACAAGAAAAAATCCCAAGCGCTTTACAAGCCTTGAACCAGGTTGAACCAGTCGATCTTTCTGATCTAGAGTCACTATACTCTTTGGATGATGAACCGGGAGATTCAGTCTTATGCACAATCGCCTATTCAGATTTCTCAACTGATGACGACTCTGACTCAGATTCTCTGACTAGTGATGATTTTGGAATTCACGTTATAAATCCAATTCCACATGTACTACCAGTACAAGAAGAACCACTAGCCAAAATCCACCTCCTTACGGATGCGTATGCAAAGCCAATACCAGTTATTGCATTTTTCGACACCGGCGCGTCCGTTTCCATCCTGAACCCTGCTCTCTTACCAGACCACTATTGGAGACCTCACCATCAGAGTTTTATGGCCGCTAATGGAGAGAAATTTTCCATTGACAAAATAAGTGTCCCCATTAACATTCGCCTATTTCCAAAGTGCGTAATCAGAAGAAGGCTGTTGGGTTCGAGCTCGCATGGAAAAGATCTCTTGATCGGTTTTGATATCCTACATAAACTATCGAACTTACGATGGACGGGCACAGGACTTCACTACAAAAGCTTTTTCAACCCTTGGACAACCATGCATCGCCTTTTTGTTGCAAGTGTTACTCCACCACTTGCTGATATCAACTGCATCAAACAAAAACTTATTCAAGACTCATGTGCTTCCTCACACACCGAGTTTTTGACAAAACACCCTTCACCTTTGTGGTTGAATCCATCATTCTTTGTTTTGCTACCTTTTAATCAAAACGAAGATGTTAATCCTACCAAAGCTAGTCACCCCGGAATGAACCTAGATCATTACCAGCTAGCTTTAGAAGAATGCAACCAACTGGTTGCTGAAGGAATTGTTGAACCTACCACCTCGCCATGGGCATGTGAGGCTTTTTACGTCAATAAAAGAAGCGAACAAGTTCGTGGAAAGCTCAGGTTGGTCATTAACTATCAACCGTTGAACCACTTTTTAGCTGATGATAAGTTTCCGCTTCCACAAAAGAAGTCGTTATTTCAACACCTGGCAGACGCTAAAGTCCTCTCCAAGTTCGACCTTAAGTCAGGATTTTGGCAACTGGGTATTAAGCCCGAAGATAGACCAAAAAATCCGGGTTTTGTATACCTGATCATCATTACCAGTGGAAAGTAATGCCGTTTGGTTTAAAAAATGCTCCGTCGGCCTTCCAAAAGGCAATGATAACCATTTTTGACCCAATCCTTGCAAACACATTAGTTTACATTGATGATATCCTCTTATTTTCCCAAGATGAACAATCCCATGCAAAGTTACTTTCCCAGTTTTATTCTATTGTCACAAAGTATGGGATAATGCTATCCGAGAAAAAGATGGAGGTTGGTGTAACCAAAATTCACTATCTTGGCATGGAGATCACAGACGGCAAGTACCAGCCTCAACCGCATGTCGCTCAAGAGTTACTGAAGTTTCCGGATGAATTACCTTCACAAAAAATGATTCAACAGTTCCTCGGGTTAGTCAACTACTTGTCTGATTTCCTGCCCAAGCTATCAAATCACACCGCCTAGTTGTTCCCCATGTTAAAAAAGAATCCCCCACAGTGGACATCACGACAAACAGAAGCAGTAAAAGCTATCAAGTTGCTAGTTGAAAAGATGCCCACACTGAAGATTCCCATCATGACTGAAAGAAGAATTTTGTAGACAGATGCTAGTGATGAGTGTTGGGGAGCTGGCATACTTGTCCAAGATAGCAATAATAAGAGACATGTATATGGCTATAAGAGCGGCACCGTTTAAACCCTCTGAACAACACTATCACTCTACATTCAAAGAGATTCTTGCAGTCAAACGAGGCATTGAGAGATGCCAATTCCAACGTGTAATTCGTGTCCGATTAGATGGAATTGGAATCTCTCAATGCCTCGTTTGACTGCAAGAATCTCTTTGAATGTAGACTGATAGTGTTGTTCAGAGGGTTTAAACGTGCCGCTCTTATAGCCACATACATGTCTCTTATTATTGCTATCTTGGACAAGTAGGACAGCTCCCCAACACTCATCACTAGCATCTGTTGCAAAGTTCTTCTTTCAGTCATGATGGGAATCTTTAGTGGGGGCATCTTTTCAGCTAGCAACTTGATAGCTTTTACTGCTTCTGTTTGTCGTGATGTCCACTATGGGGGATTCTTTTTTAACATGGGGAACAACAAGGCGGTATGATTTGATAGCTTGGGCAGGAAATCAGACATGTAGTTGACTAACCCGAGGAACTGTTGAATCATTTTTTGTGAAGGTAATTCATCCGGAATCTTCAGTAACTCTTGAGCGACATGCGGTTGAGGCTGGTACTTGCCGTCTGTGATCTCCATGCCAAGATAGTGAATTTTGGTTACACCAACCTCCATCTTTTTTCTCGGATAGCATTATCCCATACTTTGTGACAATAGAATAAAACTTGGAAAGTAATTCTGCATGGGATTGTTCATCTGGGGAGAATAAGAGGATATCATCAATGTAAACCAATGTGTTTGCAAGGATTGGCTCAAAAATGGTTATCATTGCCTTTTGGAAGGCCGACGGAGCATTTTTTAAACCAAACGGCATTACTTTCCACTTGTAATGATGACCATGTATATAGAACCCGGTTTTTGGTCTATCTTCGGGCTTAATACCCAGTTGCCAAAATCCTGACTTAAGGTCGAACTTGGAGAGGACTTTAGCGTCTGCTAGGTGTTGAAATAACGACTTCTTTTGTGGAAGCGGAAACTTATCATCAGCTAAAAAGTGGTTCAACGGTTGATAGTTAATGACCAACCTGAGCTTTCCACGAACTTGTTCGCTTCTTTTATTGACGTAAAAAGCCTCACATGCCCATGGCGAGGTGGTAGGTTCAACAATTCCTTCATCAACCAGTTGGTTGCATTCTTCTAAAGCAAGCTGGTAATGATCTGGGTTCATTCCGGGGTGAATAGCTTTGGTAGGATTAACATCTTCGTTTTGCTTAAAAGGTAGCAAAACAAAGAATGAGGGATTCAACCACAAAGGTGAAGGGTGTTTTGTCAAAAACTCGGTGTGTGAGGAAGCACATGAGTCTTGAATAAGTTTTTGTTTGATGCAGTTGATATCAGCAAGTGGTGGAGTAACACTTGCAACAAAAAGGCGATGCATGGTTGTCCAAGGGTTGAAAAAGCTTTTGTAGTGAAGTCATGTGCCCGTCCATCGTAAGTTTGGTAGTTTATGTAGGATATCAAAACCTATCAAGAGATCTTTTCCATGCAAGCTCGAACCCAACAGCCTTCTTCTGATTACGCACTTTGGAAATAGGCGAATGTTAATGGGGACACTTATTTTGTCAATGAAAAATTTCTCTCCATTAGCGGCCATAAAACTCTGATGGTGAGGTCTCCAATAGTGGTCTGGTAAGGTAGCAGGGTTCAGGATGGAGACGGACGCGTCGGTGTCGAAAAATGCAATAACTGGGATAGGCTTTGCATACGCATCCGTAAGGAAGTGGATTTTGGCTAGTGGTAATGGTGGTTCTTCTTGTACTGGTAGTACATGTGGAATTGGATTTATCATGTGAATTCCAAAATCATCATCACTAGTAAGAGAATCTGAGTCAGAGTCGTCATCAGATGAGAAATCTGAATAGGCGATTGTGCATAAGACTGAATCTCCCGGTTCATCATCCAAAGAGTATAGTGACTCTAGATCAGAAAGATCGACTGGTTCAACCTGGTTCAAGGCTTGTAAAAGCGCTTGGGATTTTTTCTTGTCTGGACAGTTGCTTTCAAATGGCCTCTCTTTTGGCATATGAAGCACCTATCTGAAGTCTTGCCACGTTGCTTCTTCTTCTTGATGAATTTCCACTTCTTGCTTCTTCGTTGAGAGAAGCGGGGTTTTCTTGAAAAGCTTTAATAACGTTTGGAATGGAATTTCTTTTTTTGTATGGGTACACTCACATGATGACTTGTCTTTGCACTTAATTTTCAGGTACTTGTCATCGCAGGCTGACCCGAGGCGTTTTCCTGTACTTTCGAATTCGGCAAGGAACTTTTTCTGGTAGCAAAGCTTAGCTAAGGCATTCATGATTAACTGGTATAGTTCGCCAAGAGATGATTGAGCTATTGTGACATTTCTTGCTTCCAATGCCTGATATGCTTCATTAGCAAGGGATTCCGGAAAAGAGTTCAGGAAAACTTGCTTTAAATTGACATCGTCGACTCCATTCAAACAATAAAATCGCTGAGACATACGATCATAATGTTTTTATAAATCTTTCTTTTGGAAGGAGCAACATTTCATCTAGAGAAATTCTTCTCTGGCATGGGTAGTGTGTTCATAGGGGTTGCCAATGAACTCAGAGTATATGGAGCCTATAAAAGCTTCCGGAGATGCTGACTGCTGCAACTATAGCTGGCGATATTCTCCAAGACTGAGGTACCAATCTCGTAGGCGCCCTTGGATCCGAGTAAGAAACCGCTTGATGACTATGTCAATGGTGTAATATTACAGTTCTGACGAACACCATGTTAGCATCTCTATACTTCTTTCACGTCATTTTGATGGTGGAAGGTCATCGAATGTGAAGTATTGCTTTATGTCAGACTGTGGAAAATCCGTGGAACTTGTTTGTGGTGTTTGGTTTTCTCCGTAGTCATCTGGATCAAACTGTATAGTTGATTCTGCATATTCTGGTTCCTCCATGAACAAGTGTTCAAATCCATCAACAATATCCACATCTTCAACCTCACGCCGGGAGTGGATGACTGGAGCTACAGAATGGGAGCACTGAGGTCTTCCGGTTTATGTGAGAGATTGTAGGAAAGTTCAGACAGGGTTTACCCGCTCAATTGGAAGGACATCATGAACCTTAGAATGGGTTATAGGGTTTGATTCTTGTGGAGGAGTTTGGTTTTTGCTGGTGGAGGCTTTTAACTTTCTTTGTTCTGATGCCCACATGTTTAGTGAAGGTGACGATGTTTGGTTGTGGGATTGTGGTAATGGTTGAGGGTCAAACGATATTCCTACAAAAGGGACGGATAGCAATCTCCAAGGATCATCAACAAGGGTTGAAATTCTTTTTTGCTTATGTTGGATTTTTAAGTTCTTCATTTCCGCCTCCTTTTGAGAGACGGAAGAGGAAGATTGGGTTGCGGGTGATGTTTTGATAATTTGGATAAGTTCTCGGTGAAGCTCTTGGATTTTAAAACGAAGTTCATGGATGATACTCTCTAGGGATCCGACTTTTGATGAAAGATTTTGTTGGGTATTTGTGAGCATGGTTTGCTGTGAGAGTATTTTTGCGAGAACCTTGTTTTGAGCAACAGCATTTTCACTTTGCCAGTTTAGGGTAGCTTCCGCGGGACTAACAGTATTTTCGAGTCCTGTGGGACCAATAGTCGTTGGATTTTTTATCTTCCAGTCGTGCTTGGTTCGACTATCAGGATGCTCAAATGCAGTAAGGGCTGGGAACTCTTGTTCGTATTCTTTTGAATACGATATTGAAGAGGGTGTTGTTATTGGGAATACTAGTGAAGGGATTGTTTCTTTATCTTTCTTCGGTTGTGGCGTTTGATGAATAATAGATAAAGCTTTTTAGTGGTAGGGTGTAAGTGTTTGTGGTTGTGGTGGTGTTTTAGGTGGTTGTGGTGTTTTTGGTGGTTGTTGTGTCGTTGATGGTTGTGGTATCTGGTTTTGCTTTGGGTATAAAACATAGTAGTCAAATTTCCCTGAGGGTTCTCCAAGGAGTCCAACTGTCGGTCACCGTCTTCATATCTCCTTTTGAGTCTTTGTTGTGAAGATCTTCGTTTCCTAGGGACATCTTCTCCATCCTCAAGCTTTTAAGCTTCATCTAAACAACTTTCGCAATCGCATACGTCCCACCATATGTGTTTGATATCTTGAACAGGCTCATTGGTCGCGGTTTGGCTGGGTTCTGCTAGTGCGATCATGTGGATTCCTGTTGGAAACACATTAGGTGCCTTTGGTTGCGAGAATCTGATCTCCACGAGACCATTCTCATGTCTAACAAATTCTGGAGCTGAGTTCGATCGAACAAGAGCTTGATGGATTTGCTCATAATTTGTTACCCACTTTTCTGGAAGTAATTTGAGTAACTCGTCTCGAGATAACTGCTTCGGTATGTATGTACAGGTTGGAATTGCATTTGCGTCTATGTCGATGAGTAACGCATTTCCGGCATCGTCTTGTCCTGGAAATAAAATGTCTAACGAGTGGTTTTGAACTCGATAAGCCATTTGATAATGGAACGTGGCTTGAAAGGTGTTCACTTGGGGCGTACCTCCAATCTGGATCTGGGCCTTGAGGGTTGTGAACAATGAAGGATCATTTAGAGGCATGTTAAAATTTGGATAAAACGTGACCAAAATTGTTCCTACGTTCAAAGTTGTTTGTATTGTGCCAATACAAGCATGTTGATATTTTGCAAACCTTGTATCAAGCAAGGCTATTCTTGAATATGCATGAAGTCCTTTTCTTCCATGAAAGGTTAATGTTAACCTTATAGCACCGAAATGAATATGTGTGTACCCTTGTGATAAACAGTGTCGAGGAAGGTCGGGAGGCAATGACAAAGGTACCAAATGTTCTATTTGGGATGCTGGTAACTGATGCGAATCGAACTTTGATGTTTGGATAAATTTTGATACCATAGTGATTTGCGTTTCCTTATTTAACAGATTTGTGTGTATCAAAGCAAGACGAAATGATCAAGAAACAACTCATAATATCGAAAACCGCCAACACTAGCAATTGGGGAAGTCCAAACATCCGAATGAATAATATCGAAGCAACAGGAAACACGAGTGTGAGAACTGACAAACGGAAGCTTCACATGTTTACCAAGTTGGCAAGCATGACAAATATGTGAGGACGTATCTTTATTACGCGAAATTACATTACGAGAAATAAGAGTACGCATCACTTCTGCCTCGGGGTGTCTGAGACGTTGATGCCACGTATTAGGACTGATGGAAAGCAAAGCAGTAGGTGTAGGAGATGGTTTGGTAACTGGCTTAAGGTCTTCCGAACTGTCACATCTGAGAAGAATATGACGAGTCAAGAAATCTTTTACAGAGAAACCAAATTCATCAAACTCGACATTACATTATCATCCTTAGTGAATTGACGCACAGAAATAAGATTTGTAATTATGTTAGGAGTAACTAGTACATTATAAAGATACAAAGGACGACTAAGGGTTGTCAGGATGCTATGTCCCGTGTTGGTGACGGGAATGATTTTTCCGTCACCCACATGAACAGATGGATATAAGCAATTATTATAAACAGTACTTAAATTACTTGAAAGGGGGTTTACATGAGAAGACGCACCCGTATCTATATTCCATGTTGAATCTTCGGATTTCATAACCGAAAAAACATTAGGCAATGTACGATTAGATATACTAATAGAATGATTTGGTTGTGTCTTGGTGTTGTCGGTTCCCACTAATCTCGCCATACCACTAGTACCGCTATAAATATTTTCACCTCTACGAACCATCGTGCCAATTTGTAATTAAACGAAGCGATATACAAGTGAGTGACAAAACACAATTAAAATACTTGATGCACCACCCTTCTGACTTGCTGACGTGAGTACTACAATTAAAACAATGTCTTGTTATTTGACTAATCAATAAAAAATTGATTTAAACAAACTGTTATTGTCTTGTTATTTGACTAATCAATAAACAATTGATTTAAACAAACTGTTATTCAACAATGAAGGTTCCTTGTTAATGGGAGGGGTTTGGAGATATCGGAAGGAAAAAAAAAGGATGCATGAATGGGGGATTTTGGATGGGAGAAGTAAAGAAATTTTAGGAGATTATTTTGATGGCTCTGATACCATATTGGATAATGAATTGCTTGACTTTCTTATTAACTTCACATCAATATATAGTTACATTCAGAGTATTCTAGAATATGGGCTAGGTCTATCATATATGTAACTAGTAACTACCACAAGCCCAAAGGCATTAATGTATTAGCTGTCAATGATTTGCGTTTTCTTAGATTTGTGTGTATTCATGTAGATCATTAAGGATATAAACAATGAGCTGTAACTTAATTGGTATTGGGCTAAAACCAATCTTTGCTTTGTATTATAAATACCGATGACATCATATGAAATAAACACACAAAAACATTCTGCTATTCTATAATCTTTCATGGTATCAGAGCATTACGAAAGCTCTAGGTACACAACCCACCACAAAAGAGTTATCCTTCGATCATCGGTTTCTTGCCGATGATTCATAGTTTTTTTCCCAAATAAACCCCAGCATCATTGTCTCATCATCATTATTCTTGTTTTACTGCCGAAAATCATTGCCATTTTTCAAAATTAGTTGGTCAAAAAATGCGGCTCCTACCTAAAGGGCAAAGCAAACCATAGAGTAAAAAAAACGCCACGCAAAGGAGGAAGCCAAAAGCAGCATTGCTAGTTTGCCCTTTTTATAATAAAATCACTCATGTCAATTGAATGGGACGATAACATGTTGAAGCCCGAAAGTTTCTAAATTGCATATGACGTACTAGAATGTTATATGGAGCAACTGAAATGAAACGCAAGCTTAAAGATTTGTGTTGTCCCACACAGTGCGGACGCGGGAAATTTAATAGCGGGGGCAAAAAAAAATGACGATAGTAAGGTAAAAAAACTAAAATTCGAAAAAAAAATCGAGTATTTTAACTTAAAAATTGAGTATTTCTAGGTTTTCGAGTGTTAAATGTTAAACTTTAGTGTGTGAGTAGGGGGGCAATTTGAGTTTCGAGTGGGGGCGTTGTAAAAAAACACTTGAAATTGAAGAAAAATTACACTGTAATCTCGTCGTTTTGGTTTAACCATAGGGGCGCCGTCACCCCGAACCTAAGCTATAAGTCCGCCCTTGGTCCCACATCGATGAAAAAACAAACTTTAGAGCAATATTTAGTCATGACTATTTGCATAGAAATAACCTAAATCATATCATCCGTATAACGAACATGTGTTGAGTTATTCACTATACGGATGCATATTATTTGTTTTTTCTACTTTTCTCGTATGGATTCTGGTGTATATTATTTATTTTTTCGACTTCTCTCGTATGGACTCGCAACTTATGATTCATTTTCTTTTACCTTTCTGGTATAAAACTCCTGTTTTGTATAACCTTTTTATAGATTCGTTACTAGCAAGAAATTTGTCCCTTCCCAAAAAATCTTTTGTGGGATAGTTGTGTTACTCATAAGAAATTTGTTCCTCGTCTAAAAAGTGATTAAAATTAAAATGATATCGCTAGTGAGATTATTCTAAAATGGTTATGCCTTGCGTTCAGAAATTTCGTCTTATCCGGTAGATTTGTTACTTATATCTCATCTGTTTTTTTCGACTTTTAGGCGGCAGATTTGTTGAACGGAGCCGGGTTGGAAAAATTAAGGAAGCATATGATACCTGGAAAACAATGTATCCAGTTTTAAGAAATTTGTCGAGTCTCGGAATACATGACTGTTTCCCTTTCCTGGGCACTCATGGTCAACTGCACAACAAACGTGTGTGTTTGGACAGTAAAACACAACGTACCAGGCTTCATCAATTGCAAAGCACCATCAAATACAGCCTGACACAACATACAAAAATGATAAGCTTCCTAATGGCAAATCCAGGCACTCTTAACACTTTCTTTTGTATCGATAAAAACATATCACGGATATACATTGTAATAAACATGTTATAAACTTGAATGATGATCATCGCAAGTATTTCCAAACACAAGACGAAAGGCGTTTACAGATTTTGAACCTCCCCAACTCTCAAACTCCATTTCTTTTGTGCTACTATTATTAACGGTCACAGAAGGTGTTCATCCTGAAACAAAGAAATGCAAACATGGTGAATTTTTAATTGAAGTCACCATGTCTGCTTACTGACAGAAGAGTACGCCATTGCAAGTAACATATGGTTATAAATGCTTCACATTTACTCCGTAATATGGTTCCAGGTCAACAACGTGAAATATTTCCAAAATTACTCACCTATGGGTCAATTTTAGCTTTTTCTTTTCAAAGAATAACTAAATAGAAAACAGTCAAAGGGATTAAAAGTCGCTCAAAAGGTCCTATTCTAAATTGTCATATTTCCAGGGTGAAAAATACGGATAAATAACATTTAATCCAATTAATATCACATTATAAACAAATCCTGCTATGCTTACTTCATCTTATCATCTATCACAGTAATCTGAAGCACTTGTCAAACGTTAGCCTAAAACGTGTGCTAAACCTGATATAAGACCCAATACCTAAAGGCTGCTATAGAAAACCATTCTTAAAAATGTATCACAAATGCTACAAAAGTAAATAACTGGCAGAATAAAGTATGCATATGTGATGTGACATTATTCGGATAATTCTAGTCTCTATACTAAGTATAATATATTAACTACCACAATAAGAGAGGTGGGTACAGTGGCTGGCCCGTTGGCTAGCCACGACGGCGCGAGCCACTATACCGTGGGCTTGCGTTTTCGACCTCCAAGCCGTAGGTGCCAGCCGACGTTATGGGGTATTCTCGCACCGTTGGGATTTTTTTTTTCCTGAAAACGCCACATATATGCTAGGGAGGGTGTTTTTGGTGTTATGGGAAAAAGTGGTGATGTGGCACCACTTTTCCCCACGGCTCAAACCATACCTAGAGCTCTAAGAAGTATCAACCTGTGCTGGCATAAGGCCGTATGAAAGAATCAAATTTATTTGGTGGTGAAAGCGACTGCTCTGGGATCAGTATTCGAATAGTCTCTGGTGGGATTTCTGCAACCTCTGCGACAAATAAACATAATCAAATTCGCGCATTGTACAGACATCGATAGGCATTCATGTACGCACATCCAATCTCACGTTTTTTTACTACTACACGTAGCTGTAATAGTAGTTGTTTTACACAGCTATTTAAAAATTCTTCAATGAAAACACCTGTAATTCTCTTGCATATATTTGAGAAGACATGGGTAATCTAAGTTAACTATGACAGCTTAAAAGTAATCGGGGCAAACGGGGAGAAACTTGCACGATATTCTTTGACACATAAAAACCTCTAAACTAATCCATTATTTCCCATTAAATCACTTTGTTTCCGACCACATATGAATTTACTAATTTGGCAACATAACAAAAAAAATGTAATCACAGCAATAATAGCATAACCAAAAAGGTTTTATAATGTTAAATATTAGCAAAGTTCCCAACATTATTTCAAGCAGTAATAATTGAGTAACCAGTCTGTAAATGTATCAGATAATGACATTGTTTGTATGTAAAAAATCGAATGCGAGAACATGTGTATTACTAATATATTCGTAGATAACGGGGTCTTTGTTTGAGCTTATTTGATGAGCTCTTGAACTTATTTAAATTGTAAAAAGCTAATAAGCTCACTTTTAACGGCTCGTCAACTTGAGCTCATAAGTTCAAAAGCTCATAAGCCAACAGAAAAAGGCTTTCTGGAATTTCCATAAATTTATAAACCCATCAGATAAGGTAACACAAACATCCCTTTAAACACTTGCAAACTAAAACCGGCACTGCGAGTAATTTTATTTCCCACACCCTCGTCTGCTTGCATTATCATTTTATCCGCGCCTGCAAACGATTACTTGAAAGTAATCCAAATAGTTAAAGGGCAGATATAGATCCAAATAGTTAAAGGGCACCTCGGTCGAATGTCCAGCTACCAACTAATTAAGTGTTCATAAAAAATACTTGACATATAACTGTGTAAGGTGGAAAGAATTGTTCCCAGGCAGATGGATATATACTAACTGTTGCGACCGGGAATCATAGTGAGGTTGGTCGAAGAAGAGATGTTGGGGCTATGGGTCACTGTACCTGGTAAAGTAATACAATAAGGGTCAGTCAATTAGCAATATGTACTAAACCTTTATATAGTCTTTAAAAAATTGAAATCCTTTTTTGAATCTTAATCTTGCTTCATGTTGTAGAGATACTGCCAAGTCTTTCATTCAAGGGTTTCTTCCCGGATTCAGATTCAGATAGAAATGTCTAAAACGGAGGGGCACACATTGCTGTCTCTGCATTGGAAGCGGCAATATCATCTTTTTTTGCTAGTGAATGTGTTTCTCGGAAGCATTATCACAGGAACCGCTCTTCAAGAACTTAAGCAATTCTTGGATTTGTCACCATCCAAGTATCTGGTTACCCTTTTCAGTTTTCATTGCTGTATATAGTAGAGTTGGTGAAATGGGCATGTAACTTAGGTAATTGGTCAAAAATGGGCCGTGGTCAAAATGTGCCAGGTCAAATTGGGTTGACCAAACACTCTCTGGAATCTTACAAGGATCATGTTTTTAATTCTAAAGAAGGGTATTTTACTGTAATACTGTACACAACTTGTCTGAATTGCAAGTGGTTTGTAAACTATTGACCGACTTTGGCCAACTTTCGAAGTAAGTAACCCACCGGACCCGTTTGACTTGTTTGGAGTCAAACGTAACTTAAAGCGACAAATCGCCAAATGGGTTGAAGTTGTCATCTCTAATATTTACTCGACCAGATTTCGATATATCTTTTGAAGGCTAGATTTTGACATTATTATGCTACTTGTTGCCGGATTCCAGAACAGTGGGTTTGGCTATTCCAATGAAAGCAACGGTTTTTATTACGGAAATGGTTTATGGTTGGGGTGATGTTGCTGCAGATATCATCAGAATGGTTCCGTTGATTATCTACCACTTAAAGAACGTTTTCTTCGTTACAACTGAAAAGGACAGAGATGATAGGTATGGTAAGCTCAGAAAGGATATCCTAGCTGTGCTAAAAAGGATTTGAGAAATATCAGCGACATTCAGTCGAAAGGGATTGACTATCCGGCCTTGTTTAGGACTCTCGCTTCAAAAGTTCACCGGCCTTCCATAGAATATATAACCGCAACACTATACACACACAAACAACGATCACTATTTCTAGTTCAGTGCCAAAACCAACTAACGGAGTGTTTGGGATTGCCTATTTTTTTCTGTGTAAGTTTAAGCAGGTGTTACTTACTTGTTATTCGTTAGAGGGCCAACGCCAGAATTGCTCATTTGAATCTCACTCGTCTAACCAATGTTGTTCCCTGAATTCAAGGTAAGTACTTTTGCATATCATCATACACATAAAAGACTAACATTAGTGTGGCCAACAAATTCAGCATTTTGTTCATTCGCCTAGTTCAGATAAACTGCAACCCTAGACATGGTTGGTAATCAAGATTTTTAAAGGTTAACAACAGGGGCGTAGATACATCATGCCCCTGGCCAACAACACAGAGTAATCCAAATAACAGACTCACTAACATATATTAAACATTCCAAAAAAAAATGTAGTACAACTTAAGTAGCAAACCTTTTAACAGGTATCCGAGGCAAACTACAGATGAAGCCTCAATGCCGTTCTTGGCGGCTTCCATACACAGCTACCATACATATTCGATTCCTAGCGACAGATTGTATGTAACCATAATCAACAACTATTTATCCATGGTACGCATGACAAAATTAACATCTAACTCAACCAACACAATCACGCTCTCGTTCTAATCAATACCCGCATTATAAAATCAGCTAAAAGAATTGTTTCTTGAAATGGGTAAGTAATTGATCAAAGGGTTTAGTTTCACCAAATACACAAATGAGATTAAATTTCCGAACACCCTTCTAAAAACCCACAACTTATTAACAATATCAACAGCGGGTTATCACAAATTTACCTGAAAAAAAAGCTGTCGCCCCCCATGAACCGTCCGATTACTCATCCCCACAACCACAAAAGCCTCATTAAACAATATAGATGTGAAGAAAGATTGATATGATTTAGAAATAAGAAGTTCCTGAAAAAAAGAAATTAACATACAATAAAAATCATATCTTAGAAAGACAAAAAGAAAAGACTGCGAGACACTCACTCATCTTCTTCATTCTTCCAGGTGATCAAGACTCCTCTTTTTTCCTTTTACTCAAGAACTTCGCAAATGTCTCCTCGTCTTCTAATACTATCTCACCAAAACAAACGCTTGCATCTACAGCCTCTCTTTTTCTAGTGCTAATCTTAACGTCTGTATTTCGTTTACTCACGAAGTTCGCAAATGTCTCCTCGTCTTCTAATACTATCTCACCAAAACCACAGCTTCCATCTACAATCTTTCTTTTTCTGGTGCTATTCTTAACGTCTGTATTTTTTTTGTGACCATAGCTTCCATCTACAGCCTTACTTTTTCTAGTGCTATTCTTATTGTCTGTATTTCGTTTACTCACGAAGTTCGCAAATGTCTCCTCGTCTTCTAATACTATCTCACCATAACCACAGCTTCCATCTACAGCCTCTCTTTCTCTAGTGCTAATCTTAACGTCTGTATTTTTTTTGTGACCACAGCTTCCATCCCCACTCATGCTCTTATGTACTACCTCAGAGAAGCAACGTTCATCTCTTGAGGGGACATCTTTAATCATGAGCGAAACACTAGATGATCTGCTCACAGACATTGAATCATGTTTGTTTCTTTTGTTGGTAAAGAGTTCCTCGTATTGCTCACAATTTTTATCCATCTCTCCATGTTCGTCGTTGACTCTTTGCTTCCGTTTCCGCTTCTGAGTGGGTTTCTTTTTCATCTCACAATTGTCACCATTAAATGTTCTAATTCCTTCACCATTATCCTGCTCCAACAATCCTGCGTCTTCTAACAAAGTTTTTCCCTTGTTTTTCACTGATTGTCGAGTCAATCCTACATTGCTTGTGATGTTACCATGACCATCACTGTCCTCTCCAACATCTTCATCGATTAGTTTTAATACTTTTGCGGTATGACCAACCTGCCTAGCCCTTCTGACATAAACTTTAGTAATACTTCTTTCCTTCCCCTGACTTTTGCTCTTCCCAGTGGCTTCCTCTTCAACGTCACAATTTTCCCTATCACCGTTACTTGTAATGTCAGCTTGACCATCATTGTACTCGACGTCGTCTTCATCAACTAATTTCCTTGCTTTCCCAGTACAGGCAACCTTTTTAGCCTTCCCTGGTCTATCTTTACCTACGGTTCTTTGCTTTTTATCCTTGGAAGTTACATTATCTTCATTGGCTTTGGGACCCGCCTCTAATAGTAGAGGTTTATTAAAATCTTTGTAACTGAGTTGAGGACGCTCCTTCTCCCGATCTACAAAATTGGATACAAGAAAACGCTTTTCAATTTCTTTGGCTGCTTTTAGCAACTGAAATTGATGTGGAAATAGCTTCTTCCATCTCCTCCTACAGTGACTGTCAGTTCGTCCAGGAAGACATTTAGCTACCTGAGCCCATTTCATGTTATGTTCTTCAACTGCGGCTTTTAATTTCATATCCTCCTCTTCAGTAAACTTACTCTTATTGATTGAAGGATCTAAGCAATTAACCCATCTTTCTCGGCATTGAACTTGCGTCCTTCCAGGCACATACTTGGTTATCTTATTAAAGTTTTTGGCCCCAAACAACCTAACAGCTATTTTCAGACGCTTGTCCTCATCTGAGTCCCACTTCCCTTCCCTTTCCTTCAACGGATTCAAAGACGTACTCCATTTATTCGCGCACTGGGTACGAGTCCGTCCTGTGAGTACAGAAGCAACAAGCTGCCAGTTATTTTCACCATACTTTGCTACAGCCTTACGTAGTTCCTCTTCCTCCGTGGGAGTCCAATCACGATTTAATATAGATGGATTAATACTCCTCTGAAAACACACCAAGCATTGGTAAGGTGTCCTATTCGTTTGCAGCTCTTTAGCTATGTCAATCCAGTTGCTAAACCCTCTGTTTGAAAAACAATGCAACATCTTCTTTTGTTCAACCTTAGTCCAGTCACCGTGATTAATTAAAGGATCCTCACAGTTCCTCCATCTTGATTCACATTCAGGACCAGACCTGCCATTTAGGTACATCGACGCCAACTGTTCCCAATCAACCTGTGGGAGAAATGACCTGATTTCCTCGGCGGTTATTTCCCTTTTTTTTATTTTTATGATCAATGTATCCATATTACTAGAATCTGCGTTTTCAGCAGTGAAAAGGTTTTGCATCATCATTTCCTGGATTTGCTGTTTAATTCCCTTCACTAGGTTCTTGCTATCCGCTTCTGACCATGGTTTCCTTCTCAAAGTATAATAATCCGGATAATTCAGCTTTACCGCGTTATAAATTGCAACTTGTGGATTTTGAGCGGGACCTTGATTAATCGGACGTGTGCTCGTATCCTTCTTCTTAGACGCATTAGCTCTCAGCTTCGGAACCGTAATTAGCTGAAAGCGTGGATCGCTTTTCTGAGACAAAGCTCTACCCGTCATTTTTCTACAATTCACCTGAAAGCCTTTTAGGAACTTAACACGCTCCCTCAATTTCTTATTCTCTTCCATCCTAGCTTCAACGTGAATAAGCTTTTCGCGTAAAAACTTCTGGTATGCTCGATTCTTCTTAATCGCTTCAATAAATGCTTGAGCAGACGCCGGAACAATTTCAGAACCACCACCAGGTTCACGCCCTTCAAATCCCTGCTTGTTTGGAATCCGTACAGGACTCTCCACGGAATCATTATATCGCGAAAACCTGCGTTGGATAGCACGAAGAGTCTCGAAATCGCCCCCGTAATCGTCATCATCAATATCACTATCACCATCACCGACATCAGGTAAAATCGTATTCAAGGGCTTCATAACAACCTCATCCTGAACAGAAAACCTTTTCTTGATATCCCTAAGCAGCTCCATATCATGAAATAGATCGTCGTCGTCGTCATCATCGAGGGTAACAGTAGATGATGATGATGGGTTACGGATGACGTCATCGATCTTGAGGCCGGTTACGGAACACGCTCTTCGTAAGGCGTCTATGTCTTGTTGAAAGTCGTCGTCTGAGTCGGTGTCTATGTGGGACATTTTTTAGGGTTTTGTTTTTGTGTTAATAGGAAGAGATGTAAGTGTTTAATTGATAGAATCTAAAAAGAATAAAGAAACAAGATTACGAAAAATAAAACACAGAGCTTGTCGGCGGTATATTGTAACGAGGAAGAGGAAGAAGGCGGTTTTATGGTCAATGGTCAATGTGTTACTTTATCTTTTTTCATGGCCCAATTTATAATTTATAAGTTCATTTGGATACCAAACTTTATTTGGATACTAAGGGACTAATCTCCACCACTCATCTCCATCTTAATCTAATGGATAAGATTAAACATAAAACCAATTTCCTCTTTTTTTCAAACATTAATATCTTTTAAACCGTCAATCGTTATACGAAAAAAAAATATACCATTACGACGGACATTTAATTATCTTTCTACAGATATGCTATATGATATACTTTCGACAAATTATTTTTTTTGTTTTTTCCGTAATTTATCATATATGATACTGAATATCATATATGATAGTAACACTGGTATCATACATGATATAACTTATCATATATGATATAAACCAATATCATATGATATAAACCAATATCATATGATATAAACCAATATCATATATGATTCTGTAATAATTTGTAACTTAACACTAATATCATATATGATAAAACACTATTATCATATATGATATTTTACGCAAATTTAAAAAAAAAGCGATTTTTTTTTTCTTCAAAAGTATATCATATTGCATATCTGTAGAAAGCTAATTAAATGCTCGTCGCGATGGTATATTTTTTTCCGTTTAACACTTTACGGTTTAAAAGATATTTAAGTTTTAAAAATAAGTGAAATAATTAAATACTTTTAATCTCAACCATTAGATATGATGAGGATGGATGGTGGGGATGAGTCCCTTAGTATCCATGATAGATATGGTATCCAAAATAACTTGACTCATAGTATATATATAACCCCCAGCCATTTTGTGTCATGTTCAATTCAAAATACGGGTATCAAGTTACCATTTTTTTAACAAATATCAAGTTACCATTTACTTAGCTTATTATTAGTGGTACACACTCGATGCCGTGGCGGGTATCTTGTGACTAAATTTTTTCAAGTAAATGTTATTCGATTATTCGTTTTTCATAGCAATAGCTTATGAATAACGATAATTTTCACCTAAAAACATGTTACAAAACGAAATTTTGATACTTGTAGCGTATATGTAATATGTGTAACTTTATTTTTGGAACTCAATTAAATGTGAGATTTAACATAACTCTTTTGAACATTTGAATGAGAATATCAGGTCTAAATTACACGGTTCGTCCTTGTGGTTTATGTTGACCGACAAGGTTCGTCCTTTAACCAAAAAAATGCACCGTTCGTCTTTAAGTGTGAAACGTTATCTATCGTTGGTCCCTCTCACTAACAGCCTTCACTAACCTTCGTTAAGTGTCCATATTTCATACCTACTTATGGGTATTTTGGTCTTTCTGCCCCTCCTCTATATCTTTTGTGTTCTTCCCCGATCATCTCTGACAACATCGTCACCCACTTTTTGCACCTACCGTTTTTCTCTCCATGTACAACAAAATCACCATTGAAATCCCATATCTACATCTCTACCAAACAACATAAAATTTTCACGTCTACTCTACGTCTCAAAAGTTTAAAAAGGCTTATCATAAACATCCCATATCCAAAAACTTAAGATAAAACAATACAACAAATATATTTAGCAACCACCACTATCAACATATATCTAATACCCACCATCTCATTTTCATCATCATTAACAACCATTCATATTATTCCTCATCGTATATCTAATACCCTCTCACGTTCATCTTTCCTTGTTAACGCCTAAAAGCACATTCCCCATCTGAGATCAAAACCAAATAATACCAACTATATAATAGCATCTTACCGTGGATCCCACCATCATAGATCTCGATCCATTTATGGCAACTGTTGAGGTACATGTAGCAGTTGAACCGAAAACTTTGCCAGTTCAAGCACAGATTAGGCTCCTCCGATTTTGGTGTCGGTATCTAAGGTCGATGATGCCACGTCGCTACCTATTGCTGGAGAGGTTATTGACTGTGAGTAAGGTGCAGCCGTGCAGCGGATTATGGTTTTACATGTTTTGTATATGTTGATTGATGGTTGATTGGATTTTAATCAGCAGTCAGGGAGATGTATATAATTTTTAGGTAATTAGTTATTTTTTATATAATTTTTTACTGGTAATTAGTGTCTTGAAGATTTATATAGTATTGTGATTCTGATTACTAAAATTATTCTGGTAAATGATTTTTCTTTTTATTGGCTTAGGGATTATGATTACTAACTTTTTGTTAATCTCTGTTACGACTCATAAGATCCTAAAGATACATTAGTTTGATTTAAACTTATAAACTTAATAATTTGTTAATATGGGTTAGTGTGTTACAAAAACAATTTAATGAATATGGTTATCAGGTTTTGTAAAAGTGGTCGGACGAGTGAGAATGATGGTGACTGGTAAGAAGATGTAGGTTTTTATAGTTTGAAGAATATGACATATTAAAAAAAGAAAGGACTAGTAGTGGTAGCATTCATGAAATATAGTATTTGTATTTGTTTGTGTTTAAAAAATAAAAAGAATATAGAAACTTAACCGTTATACCCTTGTATAGTATCGAGTAGAGTAACTTAACGACAGTCAATGAAGACCGTTAAATGAAAGGACCAACGGTATATAACGTTTCACACTTAAGGACAAATGGTGAATTTTTTCGATCAAAGGACGAAGCTCTCGGTCAACGTAAACCACAGGGACGAACGGTGTAATTTACTCGAAGGTTAACCTAAAAATGGTTTATACATATAATTGCAAGGGAAAGTGAAAAATATGATGGATGAGATTTATACATTATGTTATTTTGCTTGTAAATTATGGTGATGGGATTTTTAATAATATTAATTATGTTTTAATTAAGTATGGTCAAATGTTTTGTATATATTAGAGATATAAAGTTGTACATATGTATTAAAATCTTATATTATTTAAATATGATTTTCTTGGCTACATTAATATGTTATACAGTATGTTGTATTTGTTGTGTTACTTAATTTTTTTACATTAAATGAAGAAACATTGTATAATCTATTTTATAAGATAGTATGATTTATTAGTATATTATTAGGAAAAGGTTTTTCCTATGGAGGTGGGTTGCTAAAGGTAGTTGGGTTTTATTACCTCTACTTAAAAATCATGCGTGATATATTTTTCAAAACACATAACTAGTAATTTTCCTACTACTCGACAAATATGCCAATATTTTTTCTTTTAAGACTTTTAATGTTATATATATATATATATATATATATATATATATATATATATATATATATATATATATATATATATATATATATATATATATATATATATATATATATATATATATATATATATATATATATATATATATATATATATATATATATATATATATATATATATATATATATATATATATACTAGTTGTGTAACCCGCCCAATAGGCGGGTTCGGTTCGTAAATCTTTTTTAAAAATACGTTTGTGTATATGTATATTTTTTGTCAGTAGGACTCCTTTTTTGTAAAAGGAAACTTAAAGGAAACTAATCTTTTTTTAATGAGAAAATTATTTTTTAAAATAAGATTTTTATTTTATTTATTTTTATTTTTTTTTAATTATAATTTACATATTAGGAGAATGCAAACGGGCAACAAGCTGCGCCGCTAGCCCTTTTTGTATAGTAAAACCAAGTCTATTAAATACAACGTTTGTGGATTTAGGAGTCAAAACATTACTATTCATAACACGTTGTATTCTCGTAAGTAGCTCCACCACCTCAGGTGCAAGGAAACCAAATGTATCAAACGCGAAAGGGATAAACACATGTTGATTTTCAACACATGCTTTCTCGTGTTTAGTCACTTTGCATGAGGCGGCTTTTATAGCAACCTGACCCGCTGTAAAATCTCGACTGCCTAGCCCCACGAGAGGAGAAACCCCTGTCAAATCAGCGCACGCATGTTTACCTCCAACCCATCCAAAAACCAAAACATCAGCGGGTCTCAGTGTGGATCTTCCATCTGACGGGTCGGTCAAGAAATTCACAGGTGCCTCTTTCTTGACGGAGATCCCGGCACGCCTACATATGTCGTAAAGAACGTCCCTAACAAAATCATGTCGATACTTGAAGCCCGGAATTTCTTTACAATGAACCGCATGTTCCCCAAAATAATCCAAACATGCCTTGCGACAAATAGGACATATAGCATCAACCAGAAATAATGGAATCATAAGGCGATACTTAAGGATAGTGCGGTATTCCACCGGCGACATATGTTGACCGAGCCCGTCTATGGGGATAGCTTGTAGGAAATCTTGAGCATGTGGTGCGCGTAGACACTCAAAAACTGCTTTCTGTCTAACCGTCATGTCAGAGTGGGCTTCCATATCTTTGACCATCTCACTAAAAAGGGCACTCGCCAATGTTTCTTGGGCTTTAGATGGGGTGGTGTCCTTAGTAGCGAAAACGCTAAAATCAAAGCTTGGAATCGTATCACGAAGACAAGCCAAAGCAGAAACGTAATCATCGTCCATACCACATATACCACTGTCACGTAAGATGTGGTCTTGTATCACCCAAGATTGGGCCCTCGAGGCCACAAAAGCATAGGAGGAGACCACTTTTGCTGAGTACAAGCCCAACCCACCAAGACGAATGGGTAAAGAAGCAAGTCTCCACTGCAAGTCACCAAAAAAAGGTCCTCCACAAACCACTATATTTTCGATTGAACCACGCAACCCTTTGTCAAAAAACAAAGCCGCCTCCTCCATGTGTATAGGTTTACATGTCCTTAAACCAAAATAAAGTTTAGCAATACCCATACATGAACGAAGCAAAAGGAGCTCACTTTGCGGGTCATGAAGTTGTGGAAGAAGACCCATCAAGTCAACAACATTTACGGCTCTCTTCATAGCCAACCCACTAATAAAATCTGCATCTCTACTAACAGCTCCCCCAAGAAGCTTCACACCCAAAGACGGCCTACGAATATCAACCGGAAATAAACCATCCCGAAGCTTCGTACCATTACAAGAGGGCCAAAAAATCTCTGTTTTCTTGATGTTAAGTTCAAGACCCAAACTTGGACCAGTCGTCTTTATAATGTCTAACACCTTGGATACCTCTTCTGAATCTCCAATAATGGTTCCATCATCAAGATACCAAGCATGAAGAAGAAGCTTGCAACTGTCTCTGATCTTATGTACAAGCGGGTGCAAGACAAGAGCAAAAAGAAGAGGTCCCAATGGGTCGCCTTGCTGCACTCCCGTGGCAGACCATATATGCGTGTCTCCTATATACAACCTGGCTGCTTGACCATATAAGAAATTTACCCACAAAGAAATAGAAGGACACCTCACCCTAACTTCATGAAGTAGTTTCGATCTATCCACAAGGTTAAATGCATTTGAGAATTCCACAGTGAGCATTGCAAGAGACCCATCATTATGGTATTCAGTCAACACCCTATTGGCGCTATGTAAAACAGCCTCAGCACCACCCGACACTCCGACTCCAAACTGGAAATCACCAAGGTACTTGGAAATTTCCTTACCCACACCTTTCATAGCAACCTTGGAAACCAAACGTCTCCATATAGTGCCCACTACAATAGGTCGAATCCCGTTATCAGGTTTTAGTAGAGGCGTGAGAGGAGCAGATGCAACAAACTCTGCCAAAATAGACGAACACCTCCCTTCCAGCCATAAATTAACGACCGATGTAATGGCCATTAAGAGATCTGTGGCAGTAGCAGAACCCTCTCCACACAGAGCATCTAATATATGTTGTGCCCTCAAACCATCTCTCCCGCATGAAGTACCTTTAGGAAAGGATTTAATGCAACCAAAGACACAATCAATCTCTGCTACAAGAGGAGACTCATAAAAAGTGTTGCTCGGCATGGATGGGGGTGGCTTGTAAGGATGCTTAGCCTCCAAGGCTTTAATAGTATCACCCGAGTATTGAGCTACACCAGAAGAGGATAGCACTTTTACTGCAGCTGTAAAGTGCCCATCCGCAACCTTGCGAAGACATTGTTTGATGTTGGTATTGCCCGTTGTTCTATCCTCCATCAAATCACCTCGACCCTCACCAAAGGATCCCGACCTAGCAACATCCAACATGTTTTGAACCAACGTTGCGATACCATCATCTTTCCCCCATGTAGCTAGTGACTTCAAGATAGAACATTGTTGCAAAGATTTTCTATTGCCGGACCTACGCTCTTGTCTAGTCTTGGGCCTACATACCTGCAGCGTACATCGTGGAAGAAGTAACAACTTGACCCACGCACCAACGGAATCGGGCCGGGCGACCACTTGGTAAAGAACTGTTTTTAACGCCTGAGAGAAAGCGAGACGACATCCATGGGGAATACTCTTGACAGTTGTAATAGGCAATTTAAAAACACGATCAAGAAGCTCAACATCCAAAGCCAACCCTTCAGTTACTTCTATCTCGTATTCATTATAAGAAGGCTTGGAAATTCCAACAATGTAACCATTCATGTCGCCTGGCTCGTTTGAAGGACGAACAAGACCATCTTGGTGATGACATGACCGACTCACACCATGGAAAGTCATACAATCCCCACATAACCATTTTTCAAATGCCTTCAAAGTTTCCTCGACTACCATATATAATCCATGGTCCGTAGAAATATCCTCACGTAATGCATCTTTACGTTCATCGGTCGAAAAATGGTGCCTCTTAATATGAGAAAACAAACGAGCAAACCCTTTATTGCCCACTTGACCATCCGGGCAACAATGAAAACCTCGAAATGGACATGGCCAAGTTCCGTCCGAAGAGGTAGATGATGATGTCATGAAAATAGAATGATTAATATATATGAAATCGGTTTGAAAAGAAAAGGATGGTGTGTTTTATGTATGTTTTGTGGTTGAGACATTTTCACAAACACTTGGTGTGTAGAAAAACATTTAAAGGGATTTTAAGATAAAGAATATAAAAATTGCAATGAGTATTTGCGTTTTATAGTCTTTGATATTAGAATTTGGTCCATCAAATGGACATGATACAGAAGACCGATTTTGGTTTGTAAAAAGTTTTATTAAGCAATCTTTAGAACATTTGTTTTAAGTAGGACATAACATACATCTTTTTACCTTGTGGATTTTTATATCAGGCACAATTTTGACATATTTAGATAGGGTTCCAACAAAAATAGAGGAATAATCATTACTAAAACATCAGCCTCATCTAATACAGATTGTATTTCTAAGGTCTCTTTGTGTTTTGGATCTGCATATCGTTAGTCCTATAAACTATCATATACATGTAGGCAGTATAACAAATATTACATCATTCTAATTGTTCACACATGATAGTGAGTGAGCAATGAAACATCATATATATACACGGGCTCCACATATTCCCATATAAAAATCTTGACTAACACATTAGACTAACAAAATAGGCTAACCAGAAAAAACAGTGAGCATAAAATATCAGCAACCACAAAACCAAACATGCGTATTTATGTAAGACTGATACATGTGAGGTATATATTACGCAATATCTAAGTGTTCAATTTTTGACAAAGTGTTTTCCCATGTCTAAATTTAATCCTAGGTTATTAAATATTCATGATTGAGATGAGCTTGACTTTGCTCGTTTGCTGAGGTATGAAACGATATCAGACGAGCTTTAACTTTTTACTTGTGCAAATAAACGTTTGGAGCTTAAATCACGATGTTAATGCAAGTGATGCGTAAAAACATTATTAGTGTAAACTAATCTTTCTTAGTTTTGATCACAACAAACTATACAACACATTTAGTGTAAAACACAAAACGAATTATTTAACTAACACTATCATCAAGGTAATAATCATATCACTAACCTTTCTTAATCATACTTAGTGATCATCAAAATGATTATCCTTAAAACTCACTTTTTTAATATGACAAAAGACTTTTTAATAAACTTTCTTTTTTAGAAAATGTTTTAAAAAAATGGAAAATGAAAATTTGAAAATAGCATATATGCTATTAGAATATCCTTTGAAGGCTTCAAATACCTCAGATATTCCCACCCCACTAAAAGACAAAAAACGGAGCGTACTCTAGGGGCGGTACCTTAAGTAGCTAGGCGGTTCCCTAGCGATATGGAACCGCCGGGCTAGATAAGGTACCGCGCCCAGATAGCCGTTATATATCCGTTATACTTTGTCTCCTTTAAATAGTGGGTCAAATCTCATTTTCCAATAAGCCTCTTGGACGTTTTTCTCAGCCCCCTTTCTATTTTCTATAGCATAATCATTAGTAAATGATCACTTAAAGTGTTAAGGATGTTTACATATGATTATCCTCTTGATCCCCTTCTTTACCTTGTCCAATGAGAAGATCACTCACTCACTAGTGTTGTGATAAAGATGAATCTATGAGCTAGTCATATTCATCATGATACCCTTTTTGTTTTATGTCAATCCATTGTATTTATGAATACTTGGACTAGTTGTGTTCATCCAAGTTATTTATGAATACTTGGATTTGTTGTGTACATCCATTGCATATGTGTTTGCTTGGATTTGTGTTGTGTAAATACAAGCTACATGTGTGTACTTGGATAAGTCTAGTTGAGTTGTAATAGATTTGATTAGTAGTTCTCACTAAACTATAAAGTGATGTGGTTGTGTCTTGTGAGCTCTCACTAAACTTGAAAGTGATTAGTAGTTATGTTGTGTGAAGTTCTCACTTAGCTTCAAAGTGAAGAGTCATGAAGATTGGTTCTAGCTTTGGATTAGAACTCGACATCTAGCCTTGTGTCGTAAAATGGTGAAGTAGGCAACGTCGTGAAGATTGGTTCTACCTTAAGATTAGAACTCGACATCTAGCCTTGTGTCGTTAAATTGTGAAGTAGGCAACGTTGTGTAGATTGGCCCTAGCTAAAGATTAGCTCTCGACATTTAGCTTAGTGTCAGAAAATAATGTAAGCGACGATGTAAGGTTTTCTCCGCCAAGAAGGGAGCTTGTGGATATAGTGGAAATCTCGAGTAGGTGTACTCGAGGAGTGGAGTAGAAACGAGGATAGAGCCTCGTTGTCGAACCACTATAAATCTTGGTGTCTTCCTACTAGGTTGTCTCCTTCCTTACTCTTTACTTATTTCATTATCATTACATTTACCTATTATCTTTACTAGTGCATTTGAATTGAACCTAATCATTATGCAACTTAGCTTCAAGCAAAAGATAGTTTTGATACAAACCAAATTGAAAGTAATTTTAATTTGGTCACCAATAAAGAGAAACTATTCAACCCCCCCCCCCCCCCCCCCCCTTCTAGTTTCTACAATTGGTATCAGAGCGATGGTCACTCAAGATCTTTGAAGTATATTGTACTTTGAAACTTGGATCGATCCATTGTCTCCTCAAATTAGAAGGTCAAGTTGTACTAAAGTTTCTCTTTGGTCAAAACTATTTTGTTTTTTTAAAAATAGGTCTTTTAATTGATAATATTGCATCCCACTTAAGATTAGTAGTCTTTATGCATTTTAGATCTACTCTTGAAATGTATCTACTAGTTTGCAGCTTGCTTTGTGTATGTACTCATGAAGATCAATCACTTGATTGGTTGTGGATTGAGTTACTTGCACTTATAAAAGACTCATCTTCATTGATCTTTAACATCTTTGAATGATGATACCAAGATGATTGGGAATGATACTAGTCCTTGAAGACTTAGTACTCATCATAGTCATTGATTGGGCATAGCATTGACTCCTTGATGGATTGCTCTTTGTGGCCAAGGTACGCTTTCGTTCTTCCCCACGCCCTTTGATCATTCTTTTGATCATTACTTGACTATGTGCTTGTTCTTGGCATCCTTGCCTTGACATTTGTTTGTGGTTTGTGATTCTTTCCTTTTATCTTCTCAAACCTTCATTGCTTGGATACTTTGTAGAGTAAGTTAGTAGTAGCTTAAAGTATCAAGCATGATTTCCATGGTTTGTACCCATACGGTTAGTAGGCCCTTTGTGGGAGAGAAAGTGAATTAATACCTTGCTCATATTTTGGTTTATACTAAGACTATTATTGAAAGTGATCTTAGTCTATACATGAATAATTGCTTTGTGTTTATTCATTACCAAAGCCGTTTAACGTTTCGCCGGAAAGGCACGTCTTAAACCACTATATATGACACAAGCTCTTCGTTACCACTATTTGAAGATTGTCATTAATCCCTTGAGCATTGGTCCTAGTCTTGATTTACTTCCCTTGACTTCTCTCCACTTTGCCATTTTGCTACGAGTAGTCATTTGTCCATTTCGGTTCTTTTTGATCTTGATTCAACTCGTAATCCTTCATTAAAACATATTGCCTAGTGTTTATGATGATCCAATGTTATTCTAAAAGGTTCATGATATATTTTTAAGTATCTTAGAAAAACTTGGTTTTTAAAATTTGGCGTTTTTAATTGATAAAAACCTGCCTCTGTAGGCGGTTCTTTATCTTGGCGGCTCAAACCCGCGGTTCCTTATCGATAAGGTACCGCGGGCAGTAAAGTTTGGCAGAGCGCCAGTTTGATTATTTTATTCTTTTTCAAACCACTATCTCTCTCTCCCAAAAACACACAGCCGACGTTTTTCTTGTTTTCCACCATTGTTGAAGCTTCAAAAACATTCAATCACTCAAATTAATTGATTCCAAGTTGTGGGTTTCACTCATCCTTCATCTAACATCAATTAATTGTAAGTATTTTCTTTCAATTTCATATATTTTGTTCTAGGGTTCATCCTTTCATAATTTAGGGATTTTAAAATTGAAATTGAATTAAAACCTTAATAGGAATGTGGGTTGACATGGTTATTTTACTATGATTCCTTAGGTTCATATTCATTAAGATTTCACTAAAACCCACTTGTAGAACAAATCCGAATTTTGGCTAAATGATTTTGGTTAAAAGATGGATTTGAGATGAACTCATGAACAAATAGATAATGACATTATTAATGCTTACCTAAAAACCTTGTTTTGAAAAACCAATGTTCTAGTCCATTGTTGATCCAACATAGTTCATATGTTCTTGGTAAATAATGGAATAGCTACATTGTGAACATGAGAATGATATGGATTCAATCCTTTGTTTGTCAAGAAATTGATATAACACATTCTCGTATTTTTGATATTTTGATTTTACTTTTCATATGAGTGATTGGAAAAATATTTTCTTGTGTTTATTTAGGTACTAATCATGCCTTCACAATACCAAAAGGATCATCATCTCACCAAACAGTATATGCCAAACCTATCCGACTTTTGTCACTCAACTCACCTTGCCCATACTTTTTCCTCTCTTCAATCTCGTTGCTTTCATGAGGGTAGAGTTGTCCAAAAGGATATCAAGGATTATGTCTACATCAATTCCATGTTTGAAAACATTGGATTTGATTGTTTGTTGAACATTAAGGAAGACATCTATCCTCGATTCATATTGGAGTTCTTTAGCACATACTCCGTCATTGAAAACAACGATGGAATATTTGTTAGGTTCATCTTGAAAGATCAACTCATTCAATACTCTCTCGAAGTGTTTGGTCAAATTCTTGATGTCCCATTTGTAGGCACTTGTCGCTTCACGGATAAATGGAAGCTTAGTGCTCTCCTTGAATCCTACAATTGTCCTCCAAATGATCATGAGGAAATTGATCTTGACTTCATTGTCGACATTGTCTCTAAAAAGCGTAATCGACCCGTTAAGAGAAGCCTTCATACTAAGGTACGTTCGGTGAAACGTCATGAGGTTCTCTTAAGCGACCTTAATGATAATATGGTTCAATGGACCAATATCCTTAGGGAAAATGTGTTTTGTCTTGGTGGAAACCGGGATCATGTTCCGGCGTGTTTAGTGCATATGTTATATTGCATCTTTACCAACACCAATTATAATTTGGCATATTTTATCGCTCAACGGATTAGTTATGCTATTCACAAGCCTAAAACAAACCTCCCTTGCGCAATGCTTCTCACTCGCCTTTTTAAAAGGGTTGGCCGTGATTTTCCAAATCTTGATCTTTCTCAGTTTCAACCGGTCAAACGGGTCATGCTACCTATTCAAGAGGTATATAAGAGAAAGACGAGATCTGATCGTAAATCCGATCAACAAGAGTTCAATGATGAGGACATGGACATGCCAACAAGTGATGGTGATGGCATTGGCACAAGTGCTCCCATTGACTCTTCGAGTTCTTCTCACCACTCCACAAACTCATTCGTGGATGGTTTAGATGACATTGCTTCCCCTCCTCACCATTCTTCTAGTGAAGTTCCTAATAATCTCAATTTAGAGGAACTTTACCGTCAAAATCTTCGAACCCAAGGTGATTTGCATGAACACCGGATTGAGTCAAGAAAGGGAATCAAGTACTTGGGAAAAATGATCAAGGGATTAGGCAAGAAACGAAGGTGAAGACTTTGAATTATGTCAAAGTTTACTTGTCTTGTGATGCTTTAAACATTTGCTTATTATTACTTTGGTTTGGTTGTGTATTGACTTATGCTAAATGTTTAAATTGTTATTTATTTTAATCCTAAAAGTTGCTTATGTCTTCATGTTTGTGATTTACATAGCTTTGTGCATGCCTTTTGATAGTTAGCTTCTTAGATTTTGGTCAGTAGTTGACTTTGGCTTGTGAATCCTTTGGTAAAAATCTGGGTTAACCAAAATTTGGGATGTGAAACTTTTAAAAGACCTCTGGTCGCGGTTCCATATCGACACGCGGATCCTTATCGATAAGGAACCGCCGGTCCTAGATAAGGAACCGCCGCCACTGTGTCCGACAGAATCTTTTGCTTTACACTATTTTCTATAATCTCTGTAAACTTTGCATGATTCTTTACAAAAACCAGCATATTTCCTAAACTAGGTTACCTAAATTCATTATTCACCTAAAATGATTTTAACCCTTTACTAGTTTGGATCATCCTTTCACCCATTTAAACCCACATTGTCAGTCATGTTCTTCACACATCAAAACATCCTTCCCTAACCCTTAAACCATCATTGTCAACCATGGTTTCTACAAAAACCTCAAACACCCCAAGGAAAACACTTAAGATTAGGATTAAGGTACCCAAGCCTAACTCATCACCCTTTCACACACCCAAAAATGAGATGGTTCCAATCCTCATTTCCTCACCACCTTCACCACCCCTTGCACCATGCAAGACAACATCCACCCATGGTACTAACCACTCCATTGGTTCTACCTCCTCTTCATTCAACTCAAGAATGAATGAGCTCTCTTCACCCTTCACTCCAAGTGTACCCTTGGATGTGACCACACAACCCCAAGCAATCCAAAGCATTCCTTTTGTGAATGACTTTTATGACACCTTGGTGACTTCACCATTAACCCCTCCTAACTCACCCATTTCACCAACCTTGGAGAACATACCTCCACACTGACCCATTTCCCCTTTAGGGAACATGCCTCCACTCTCACCCACATCACCCTTGGAGAACATGCCTCCTTCCACCTCCACCCAACTCAAACATTCCAATTTTGGGTCTCCCACTTTCCCTCCTTTTGGGTGATCCTTACTATGGGTTTCAAGAGACTCATGGTCCTAATTGTCCATGTTGCCTCTACAACCACTACATCATCCATAACCTTAGGATGGAGATGTTTGGACCACATAGGAGGTTGCAAGAGTTCTTGCTTACCTTGTTCTCCATGCCTCCTCCTAGGAGATGAATGATGAATTTTCTAAATAAATGGTTTTCAACAAAACCAAGCCAAAGAAGACTACTAATCTAGATCTAATGTTAAGCTAGCTTTGTAATAGTTAGTTGTCTTTCTTTTCTATTTGTCATTGTAGTTGCTTCCTTCATGTGCGTTTCATGTTGTTGATCTATAGATTTAGTTTTATGTGTTTCTATCCTTATGTGCACATTAATCAACTTTAATTTGAAATTAAAATTGAACCTAAATCTATCACAACCTCTAAAAACTTGACTAAAATTGGTTCAAAATGATATTCAAATATTTTGTCACCCTTTGTCAAGACATTCTTTGTGAATGTGTTGCTTTATGCAACCCTAGCATAATTTGGTGCTAATAGAGGTAAAATTCCAAGATTTGCAACTTTTTGAAAAAGTCTTAGTTTTTCCCAAAACCCTAGAAAAACATGGTTTCATGTCCACTGGATGCGGCTCACTAAAAGTCGTGCGGTTTCTTATGTGATAAGGAACCGCCGGTCCCTTTAAGGTACCGCAGACAGAAATCAACTTTTGACGAATTTTTTTTTGGTCAAAACTTTTAAAATCCTATACCCTGTCAAGATTCCTTGTTTGCTCAATTTGGCTAAACCTTCCTTGACACTTCACATTTTGTATTCAAATTCTTATCTTGATTACATTTTACTTATACCCCAACCTTGAGATTTCATTCTCACACCTTCCCAACCTTGAGAATTCATTCTCACACAACCTTGAGATTTCATTCTCACACCTTCCCAACCTTGAGATTTCATTCTCACATCCTCACAATGCCTAACTCCTCCATTCCTAACCTTGACATTTCTTTGTCACAACCCCACTCACCCAAAGCTTCCTCATCCAAGCTTTCAAAGAAACTGAGAATCTCGGTTCGACCTATTTGGATCAAGAAGAATGAACCATCTTCTTCCAAACCACCCAAAAACCCTACCTTCTCTCCAATCAAGTATTGGAATGAGACTTATACCATTAACTCTATCACCAGAGCTAAAGAAAATGTTCCCCCACCACCACAATCCTTCAATACCCCTCAACTCAATGATCTTTCAACCTTCCCAAACCTCACAAGGCATTGTGAAAACATTTCCAAACCCATTACCCCTCCACCACCAAACCCTAGGTTTGATGCCATACCCCCATCAACCGATTTTGTGTTGCATCATGGATCCTCGTGTGCTTGTTGTCGATTTCAACAAATTGAACTTGCTCATGTGTATGAGAAGTTAAATTTTCTTGAATTCCTCCTCACTCGACCTCCTATTCAAGTTTTCGTTCCGGTGGACAAAACTTCGAATGATGCATTGTTGTCTTATTTTTCCAACTAAAGGACTAACTACT
Source organism: Glebionis coronaria (assembly GCA_025667525.1). Taxonomy (NCBI): domain Eukaryota; kingdom Viridiplantae; phylum Streptophyta; class Magnoliopsida; order Asterales; family Asteraceae; genus Glebionis; species Glebionis coronaria. Next base: position 415,096,260 of record CM046882.1, on the reverse strand, counting down.
CTTGGAGTCTTTATTACTTTAGTTGCTTTAGAGTCTTTTATTTTCTAGCAATCTTGGAAAATTATCACTATTAGAATAGCTTATGCTTTGTGGTTTATTTTCCATATATTTTGCTTTAGATACTCATATTGTGTGTATGATTATCTACTTTGTTGTTTCTTTTCTATTATGTAACATTTGTGTGTTATCCCTTTAGTTCTATTTTGAGTTGATCATGGTTAATTTTTACAATTGCTTATGGGTGATTCCATCAATTCTAAACTTTACCCATTGACAAGCTTATCATCTTCATTGGATTGAAGTTTGATTTTGTCAATTACCTTTTTGGACAAACTTAGCAAAATACTTGCTTCTAATTTGAGATTTCTTCTCTCTCTCCCTCTCAAGTTACTTAGTAGGTAGTGATCATATATACATTGGTGTTTCTTTCCTTTCTACTAACCTTTGTGTAGCATGTCACCTTAGCTCACAAACTTGGTGCCCCAAGCAAGGGGGAGCAACCACCAATGTGGAGCTACTAGCAAAGTCCGATTTTCTTCAAAAGACTTGTGCTAACCTTTTTGCTACGACAAAGGGGGAGAAATGATAGTGATAAACTCGTTAATAATTCGATATTTTGTGTTTCTACGTAAATGAGTTTATCGTTTTTCGTAATCAAAAAGGGGGAGATTGTTAATGCAAGTGATGCCTAAAAACATTATTAGTGTTAACTAATCTTTCTTAGTTTTGATCACAACAAACTATACAACACATTTAGTGTAAAACACAAAACGAATTATTAACTAACACTATCATCAAGGTAATAATCATATCACTAACCTTTCTTAATCATACTTAGTGATCATCAAAATGATTATCCTTAAAACTCACTTTTGTTAATATGACAAAAGACTTTTTAATAAACTTTCTTTTTTAGAAAATGTTTTATTAAAATGGAAAATGAAAATTTGAAAATAGCATATTCCATATGCTATTAGAATATCCTTTGAATGCTTCAAATACCTCAGATATTCCCACCCCACTAAAAGAAAAAAACCGGAGCGTACTCTAGGGGCGGTACCTTAAGTCGCTAGGCGGTTCCCTAGCGATATGGAACCGCCGGGCTAAATAAGGTACCACGCCCAGATAGCCGTTATATATCCGTTATACTTTGTCTCCTTTAAATAGTGGGTCAAATCTCATTTTCCAATAAGCCTCTTGGACGTTTTCTCATCCCCCTTTCTATTTTCTATAACATAATCATTAGTAAAGGATCACTTAAAGTGTTAAGGATGTTTACATATGATTATCCTCTTGATCCCCTCATTTACCTTGTCCAATGAGAAGATCACTCACTCACTAGTGTTATGATAAAGATGAATCTATGAGCTAGTCATATTCATCATGATACCCTTTTTGTTTTATGTCAATCCATTGTATTTATGAATACTTGGACTAGTTGTGTTCATCCAAGTTATTTATGAATACTTGGATTTGTTGTGTACATCCATTGCATATGTGTTTGCTTGGATTTGTGTTGTGCAAAATCCAAGCTACATGTATGTACTTGGATAAGTCTAGTTGAGTTGTAATAGATTTGATTAGTAGTTCTCACTAAACTATAAAGTGATGTGGTTGTGTCTTGTGAGTTCTCACTAAACTTGAAAGTGATTAGTAGTTGTGTTGTGTGAAGTTCTCACTTAGCTTCAAAGTGAAGAGTCGTGAATATTGGTTCTAGCTTTGGATTAGAACTCGACATCTAGCCTTGTGTCATAAAATGGTGAAGTAGGCAACGTCGTGAAGATTGGTTATACCTTAAGATTAGAACTCGACATCTAGCCTTGTGTCGTTAAATTGTGAAGTAGGCAACGTTGTGTAGATTGGTCCTAGATAAAGATTAGGTCTCGACATTTAGCTTAGTGTCGGAAAATAATGTAAGCGACGATGTAAGGTTTTCTCCGCCAAGAAGGGAGCTTGTGGATATAGTGGAAATCTCGAGTAGGTGTACTCGAGGAGTGGAGTAGAAACGAGGATAGAGCCTCGTTGTCGAACCACTATAAATCTTGGTGTCTTCCCACTAGGTTGTCTCCTTCCTTACTCTTTACGTATTTCATTATCATTACATTTACCTATTATCTTTACTAGTGCATTTGAATTGAATCTAATCATTATGCAACTTAGCTTCAAGCAAAAGATAGTTTTGATACAAACCAAATTGAAATTAATTTTAATTTGGTCACCAATAAAGAGAAACTATTCAACCCCCCCCCCTTCTAGTTTCTACACACGAATAACCTAAAAAATTCTTTATTTTAGATTATTTTGGCAAGCTATCAAATTTTAAAATTATGTACTTATGACCTGTCGAAATTTAATCAATTCAGACTTTCAAAATCATTTCTTACTGTAAATTTATTGATATGAAAACACATTATAGGTCTAAGAGAACTGTCATCTTTGACCAGCTATAAAATCGCTATAGTAATAAATAATTTATTCAGTTTCCAAAATGTGATATATCAGTTCATTAACTTTCTATGCAGGCAGGTCTACTATCAAATTTTAAGAACTTTCTTTGGTAGGTTAACTCTCAAAGACAATAACACTTCGTCATGACACCAGTGTAATCTCTAGCCCACACACTCCTACTCTATAAAACTATGTAGAACAACAAAGTAAATCTATAGAGACTGGTTAGTGCATATACATAGACATATGCAGCTTGTTCAGAACAAAAGCAGAGGAGAAATGGAGAGTAGGGGGCCACAGTAGGCATAACTTTGTCATTCCCAAAAATCCAAAGTTTAATATGTGCATAACTATTTCATTCTAGCTGATTTTGACTACAACGTATGGAATGCAGGTCCTCGTAGGGAGAGGGAAAGAATCCCTCGCCATGGTAGTGGGTCTATCCCAAAGAAGAGGGTCTCCTGAAAATGAACAAGGTGTAATCATTAGTCCTCAGAATACTGGTTCGCGTGATGCCAGCCTGAGTCCTCGTAGGGAGAGGGAAAGAATCCGTTGTGATGGTCGTGGTTCTATCCCAAAGGAGAGAGTTAGTCCAGAATATGAACAGGGTGCAAGCATCAGTGCCAGGGATGAAGAGCGCATTAGTGATTCACCTCGTGAAACAAGCCCTAACGGAAGGCCTGATCTACATGGCAATCAGATATGAATGTCGAATTGGAACATCAAATAGAAAGAGTATGAAACTAATTGTAAAAAGGACCATATTAACAGGCCACTGAATATTTTGTGATTTTGGTGAAAATAAGAGTTGCACGTGAATATTGCCTATTTGTTGCTTATCATTTACATTTTATACACCAAATTCTTACTTGAGATCTTGTAATTGAGTAGCCAACTATAGGTGTATTGGGTATACCGTCACATTGAAAGTTTATGGACTTAAAATTAATAGTCGTGAGATAGGATCGAACTCGGGATCACGGAATTGCACACATAACGTAAAAGGTTAATTTATTTATTAAATATATATTTTATATATTTATTAAATCAAACCAAAGCTTAACTAATGATCGTTAATAAATAAAAGTTAAGTTTAAACGATCGTTATGGAATTAAATAAAATCTAAAAGAAGAAGGAAAATTTACACAAACACCTCTTTAGGAGGGTGTTAATCGGCGGCTACAAGAGGGGGCAAAGGGAAAGATTTTGTTTCCTTTTTGTTTATAACTTGGAGCCCAAGGATTGCCAAGCCTATATAAACAAACCCCTAGCCTCATAATTTTTCAATCTCTCTCTCTTTTCTTTGCTTTGATCGTCGGCCCCACAACACCCAACTTAGGGTTTTGTTTGGTTTTCGATCAAGTCTATTTTTATCTAGTCCTAGCCCCTCTCTAGGGTTGTTGGGTAGATATTCCATAAGCGTTAAAACTCGGTTTGTTCGTGCTAAACTCACGGTTAACTCGCCGTATTACGTGTGTACAAGAACGTGATATAATCTTACTTTAGACTATATTCTTGGTGGTGTTCGTGATCAACCCTAGTTGCCGTTTGTTCTGTCGTCTTGTGGATCTTGCTAGGATAAAGGTATGTAACCCTAATCTTGATTAATTATAATTGTGTTAAATTAATGATCTTGTTAATTTGCTTCCGTTGTATGTGCTTTGATCCATATTAGGGTTTTAAATAATTGTTATGAACTATATAAACCTTCAGTGGCATCGAGAGCCGTTTTAACATGATTATAATTATCGAGATCTAAAGATTGTTTTTAACTAATAATTGTTTTGAGTTAAAAATACATGTTTTTTTGAAAAGAAAATTTAAGGTTTTGATTTTGTTTTTTTTATTAAAAAAAAAGCGATTTAAAAAAGAAAAGGTCGGTTTGTTTTTTGTTTTTTAGCCGATTAAAAAAATAGTTTTTTTTGTGAAACCCTAAAATTGCATGTTTTGATCTTTAGATAATTACATGATTAATTGTTATGTCATGTATTTAAGGTTACGATCCGTAGTGATTTAATTAATTGTTAAGTGATTTGGGTGGAATTTTGATGAATTGCATGATTAATTGTTATATTGTGTGAATTCATGTTTCGATCCGTAGAGATTTAATTGTTAAGTTATGTGGGAGATCCGTGATGAACATGCATGTTTTTCATGGATCATATGTTTTATGTGGTAATTGTTACATTTTTGCTACATGCTTTATTTGATTCAATAAATCTAAAATTAAGGAAGACTTTTATATGAATATAAAAACCTAGATTTGATATTATTTATTGAATAAATCGTATGCATGTGGCTATTTGATTTATTTATTGCACATATAAATTGTTATTATGTGTTTATGATTTAGTTTTTTTGTACCTACTTGTTTTCATACGTTTTTGTTTTAATTGTATGTTGTAAACAAGGGTAATTTTTACAAGAAAAATTAATATGGACTAAATCATATTAAAATAAATAAATTGTTTTGAGATCTAAATTACATATGATTTGCGTTGATTAGAATTGCAATAGCAACTTAACGGCCTACTCAATTTTTGACAAACTATAAAGTGGGTATAACGCACCGCTGGTCATGTACCCGGTTAAGGAAGGAGGTGTTATGCTTCAGCGCTGACCAAATTCTCGGCTCGCCTGTGCGTCAAAAATTGGAATTACATACGGTTGTTATTGGTATAATTCTTTAAGGTTGATTTAACTACATTAATTCACATCCGAAACACAATGAATAAGGTTATTGCTTTGTGCTTTAGCTGAGTTCTAGAAAAAGTACGGTGTGAATTTAGTTGTGTGTAAAAATCTTTAATTGGTTTAACCAATACCTCAACTTGCAAATATATGATGAACTTTAGTCTCACCAAAAAGTTTACTAAACGTTTTATTATGTTCTGGAGATGTATGCATGCTTCTCCATACATGATTTTGACACCAAAATCTATACCCTAAAATTTAAGTCATGTGCCCTCTAATTGACGAACACTTGAAGTTACAATTGTCGTCATATAAGATATTGGACGATGTTGTAATGGAGAGAAAACTTCATGACTGAATAAGATTGCACATGAAGGTTTTACGTTCTTTAGTTTAGTCGACTTAATTGAGTTACTCAGTGAGATCTGGAAACTTAAGGCATAAAGAAGGGATGAAACATGTTTACAATGCAAAATGACTTTTGGCAATGTAAATCCCTTAATTGTCTAGAAATTGCAAATTTGTTTGTCAATCATTGTTCGACAAGTTACCATCTTGAATACTTTCATTGCTAGCAGATCAACTGATGTGATGAAATTATGTCATTTTGGATTCTAGTTTCAAGGAAAATACTATGGTTATTATTACCGGGGTAATTTTATTTTCTTGAATGGTATTATCGAAAATACTAAAACTAAATTTTGTAAATTCTTTTACAAATGTATTAATGCAACGTTACACCGTATACGTGGTTTATTCATTTATTGATCTACAAACCGTATGGTTGAGGATAGAGTCAATTTACAATGAAAAGATAAACCTAAACTCTTTTCCATGAGTGAATAAGGAGTAATAAGGATTTTAGAAATGTCAAATTCAAATCCATAACTCATAGCAAACTTTAATAGTTAAGAAAAGTGCATATTTTTTAGTTATTAAAAGTTACCGCTAATTGGTTATAAGGCAAACTAGCATATTTGTCTAGTAGTTGTGCTTTGACCATTTATAGGCACTACATACCATTGTGGGGTTAGTAGACCTATTAAGGAAGAAATTGTATGTCAAGTCTTTCAAGTTAAAAAGCATTTGATGGATAAGTCATCATTTACGAAGTAGAGTACACTCTTAAACACTATAAGTAATTGTTACGAATGTGTTTTTCAAAAGTGTAAGAAAGTAAACACAACACTAATTATTTTTCACCGATTATGAAACTTTTTCAATGTTGTCAAGTTCAGTGGGAGAATTGTGTTGTATTACTGACTTTGAGTCTATTAAAACATTCTCTAAGTCAGTGAGAGTTACAAGCTTTGTTGTCTTGGTAATAACCCATGTTATCTTTAGTATGTTCTAAGATAATTACTTTTGAATTGTTGACACTAATATCTTCAAAGATAGTTATGTACTGATTCTTTTTGATTAAGTGGTTCTACATCTACTTGTAAAAGCTAATATATGTGGCACAATCATATTTTGTATAGATGAACGTTAGACGTTATGTTTATCTTATATATGAGGTTGTTCCATGCACAAGTGGGAGAAATGAACATTGTGTGCAAGAAAAAACTCATAAAGATATGATTCTCTTGTCTTTAAGATAAGAGATAACAATCTAATTAATATTTAGATCATGTGTCAATATGATTAAAAGACTACTTAAAAGTATATATATCATTCACATTAAGAAACACTTGTTGTTTTGATTTATTCATGTAAGAGCTTGGACTAAATTGTAAACACAAGGGTAAAATATCCACATGTCGTAAGATCGGGCGTGGAATGTTTTGAAGTTTCTTAAAATGGACATTCCTTGAATGACATAAATATATAAAGTAATCTTATTCTACTAAAGTTAAATATTTGTGTATTCTTGAAATTACATAAATAGACATAGTAGTGAATTAACTTGAAAAGATTAATGAAACCTAGTGGTGTTCATGATTTACTTTAGTTATACATGTTTACGATTTATTGTATAAAGTCACAAACATAAAGTCTTGGAAGACGTATAATATAAAGAAAGACGTTAATGTATTGTCTCTATTTCACTAAAAGACATACACATGTAACGTGTAATGGACTTATAACTTTTATGAAGTGACTTTGTATTAAAAGTACTTGAGTTATGAAGCATGCAAAATGGATAGGAAATCTATTATACCATTAAGATGATTTAGTTGGTATATAGGTAAGCCTAAAGATATATATTTATCTTAAATATTGTTAAGATTGACTTACAATATTTCCCTAAATGAAATACATCATTGTTATGGTATGTTCATTAGGAGAATCAAAATTCTCAATTTGATGGTGATGATTGATTCAAGATAACTATATCTTCCTTTTCTTCCAAAAAGATATCAAGGTTAGAAAGTTGAGTATGACTTGAGCTAAGAAGATTAATAAGATACCATTATATATGGAATGTGATGAATCACGTTTTATCTTAAATGAAGTTCGGATTTTGCTAAACTACTTATGAAGTGGATTGTTTAGAAAATAAAGAGTATGGAACTGACATTGTGTTTTGTAATGTCTCATATAGATAACGTTGGAGTGTTGATCTATTTGCTATGTATTTAAAGAGTAATTTTAAGTTACTAAAAGCAAGTGGGAGTTTTGATCTTGAAAGATAAAATTACAAGATACATGATCTTCTAAAATACACTAGTAATTATCATGAGGAAGGCTTGTAAAAGCTAACTCTCAAGATAAAGGAATTTACGTCATAGGTCCGTAAGGATATCTCTGATATGCGATTTATATGCTGAGAATTATGAGTTACAAATAATTGTTGTGATTTGTTACCAAATATTGTTTTGGGTAAACTACTCATACTATGATTGTTATAGATGTTGTCCAACAAGATAATCAAATTTCGGTTTTGGTTTATTCTAAATAGTTTGACTAGAAATTGAAGATGAGTTTCGTCAAAGGAAGAAAAACGCCAATTGTGGTGGTTTAATCTTTGTGTCGAAATTATATGGACAAAATTGTACACATATTTAATGTATGTATTATGAATAGATTATTAGTCACACTTAAGTAATTAATTGTGATTGAGTATTCTTTCCTAAATGCATTAAATATATAAAGATTTTGATGGTCATATTTTAATTGACAAATTTGGATATGTATGAACTATTTCTTGAATGACTACTTGAGAAAGGACTTAAGTAATTGAAATGAGTTTATTACTTCAAAATAAATCTTTGGAAAACTACAAAATGAAATTATCCATTAATGGATAAAAGCATGCATCTAGGAGATTATTCTTATGTTTAATTTGAAATCTAAGATTGGATTTAAATTTGAATAAGATGATTTCTAAGTATTCCTAAAAGCTAGTGGGAGTATTATGATTATTTTCTTAAATTGTATATGTTGAATAGACATGTAAGAAAGTAAGTTTTCATTCAAATTAAATGTTGATTTGGTTTACATTTGAGATGAAACTTTACTTTGAAGATTTAGAAAATAAGATGTACATAACCTTGGAACAAATAAATCTGTTTATTTATGCGGTGGAAATACAACGTAATATGCCATGTAGTAAGTTTACATGGATATTTAGGACATGAAGAAATCTAAATCTGGTTTGAGAAATTTTCATGTTTGTCGTGTTGTATTTATATCATGCTTAAAATACATGATGATTTGAATATATTGATCTATTTAAAAGTTATTAAATAACTTGTGTAATGAATATTCTGAAGACATATGTTTGGAAATAGAATAACATCCTAAATCTTGGATCGGCTTCCATATTCTAATAGATGAATAATTTGTCAATCGTTGTGTAAATTATCATAGCCAACAAATTTGGAGGTTTTGGTTGGAATCAAACATTACATAATAGATATTAAAGGTAACGTATTTATATCTTTTATGAGAAGTTGTAAAACTTGAAAAGATATAACTGAGGTAACACTCAATATTAGTCATGGGATCTTTGGAGATGACATATTGATTAAAGTTGCATTATATATTAAAGAATTAGAATACTTTGAACTTCAAATATATTTTGGAAGTTTAGGAAATTGGTGATCAAGGACGTTTCACAATTTTGGTACTATGTGGCAATATCAAATTGTTTGAATGCACATGTACAAGAGTTTCAATGAATTGAATTCTTGAAGAAAGTATTCTCAAAATTCCAATAGGTCAAGATTGGTTATTTTATGCTTTGCCAAACAAGTATGAATGTCATTACTAGAGGCATGATGCATGTACCAGTTTTATGCATTGATCTATTTTTAATATTTGGATAAAGGATGTAAGACATTATTGAATTGATGAAATAAAGATTGGATTTCGTTTATTTTTCTGTTATTTGATTTTGTATCCTATTTTACATGTTTTAATCCATGAGCATTATGATGTTTCTAAATGTCCGTTGTCGATTAATAATATGAGAGTATTATTAAACTAAGACAATTCAAAATAGTGACAGAGTATACTTGAAAGTATATTGGTCAATTTTGGATGATATTTGATGTATCAAATATTGGACTTATCCCAACTATATGATTTTACTTTATGGATCTTTGTCATCAAGTAAATTATAAATAGTTATCCTTAGACCTGAGATACCAGGAAACTGTCGTGGATCTAGTGCATTTCTGTGGAATAATCTAACGCTAAACGTAACTGGTAGCTATAAGGGTTATTTTCAGAAGTGTTGCAAAGTTCATAAGTTTTGCTTGTAGTCAATATGGGATTTGTTTCCTTCAAAATTATTTTGAAGTATAATACAGCTGGGCCCCTCGGGGGAGTAGTAAGATATTTGTGCGGCCGCACCCAAATTTGTTTTGGCGATCTTGCTATATCCATAAACGAGAAACAGAATGATTAATGAAAGGAATGACTGAGATCCATATCCTTATTAACGATGTATTTGAAATGAAAGGATAATAATAATGATTATATATCATTAAAAGGTTCTTGTCCAGGAGACCTTACCCGGTTTGTACTAGTGACATTGCTAGTGTAACTAGACGCTAGTCAATGTGATCACGATATTATAATTTTGTCCAAGTGGGAGCTGAAAGTTTATGGACTTAAAATTAATAGTCGTGAGATAGGATCGAACTCGGGATCACGGAATTCCACACATAACGTAAAGGGTTAATTTATTTATTAAATATATATTTTATATATTTATCAAATCAAACCAAAGCTTAACTAATGATCGTTAATAAATAAAAGTTAAGTTTAAACGATCGTTATGGAATTAAATAGAAGCTAAAAGAAGAAGGAAAAATTACACAAACACCCCTTTAGGAAGGTGTTAATCGGCGGCTACAAGAGGGGGCAAAGGGAAAGATTTTGTTTCCTTTTTCGTTTATAACTTGGAGCCCAAGGATTGCCAAGCCTATATAAACAAACCCCTAGCCTCATAATTTTTCAAACCCTCTCTCTTTTCTTTGCTTTGATCGTCGGCCCCACAACACCCAACTTAGGGTTTCGTTTGGTTTTCGATCAAGTCTATTTTTATCTAGTCCTAGCCCCTCTCTAGGGTTGTTGGGTAGACATTCCATAAGCGTTAAAACTTGGTTTGTTCGTGCTAGACTCACGGTTAACTCGCCGTATTACGTGTGTACAAGAACGTGATATAGTCTTACTTTAGACTATATTTGGTGGTGTTCGTGATCAACCCTAGTTGCCGTTTGTTCTGTCGTCTTATGGATCTTGTTAGGATAAAGGTATGTAACCCTAATCTTGATTAATTATAATTGTGTTAAATTAATGATCTTGTTAATTTGCTTCCGCTGTATGTGCTTTGATCCATATTAGGGTTTTAAATAATTGTTATGAACTATATAAACCTTCACACATAACCTTGGTGTGAACTTTTTTAAGGTTCCTGGCATGCGTACTCTTCAACCTCAGAAAGTGCTACTTCTGAACTACTTTATGTGTCTTTGGGTACTCCTCACATGTAATCCTCAAGGGTAGAGCGTCATCAAATGAAAAACATCTATCAGATATCACTTGCATGATACCTTTGCATCCTTTTTAGCTAAAAGTAATAATACCTGAGTTCAGGTAAACATTATAACAAAAATTGTCAGTATCTGTTTTTACTAACATCATATTCTTGGTAAAAGAGCTTGATAAGTATCAAGTCTGTCTATGCAACTGAAGCTTCTAGACTCATATTGTCATTTTGAACGCTAAATATGGAGAAGTAATGAGCCCTTTTAGTTTTGATTCTTGATACAAACATTGTCAGCAAATTCATAGACGTGGAACACACCTAGAGTATCAGCCCGACTTGGCACACACAGAGGATCTCGATACAGAAATATTATTCCAAAATGCTTCACACATATGCACCATGTTGTAACATGTCTGCATAATAAATTCAACGAACATAAATTTTAGCTGAAATATTATATAAGCTCCTCTAAAGCTGTAGCCTTCGGATGGATATTTTAGCGGACAATCCTGGGCATTTAGCTATGAAGCAAGGCAGTTTAGGACAGTTGTTCGGTCCAGTGGCCACAATTTCAATCTTACGTAAGACCAAAAGACCATCACCAAGAACTCTTTGTAAGCCAAATTAGCATATCTCTACTACTTATATAAAGGTTGTATCTAATTTTTTCAAAAATCTCTTCATTCCTATAATTAGTAGTTTTCCTCAACAATACCTTAATTACATTCTTAACATATCTATAAAAATAAACCCCTACAATGTGAAAGTTGTCAACGCAAGAGAAAAACATATACTTATTTTGGCATTCTTAATTACACATACGTTTCATCTCTTAAAGCTTCTCCAATACTCTTCTTCATTCAAATACACACGATCATTCTCTAAACCCTAAAATAAAACACACAGTCTTCATTTTTTTTCTCTCTCTCTAAAAGTCACCACAAACCACTTTGTTGCCGTCGGCTTCTTCGTTGCCACCGTTCATGGTGTGCGGCGTTTAGGTGACGTCGACGAGGTTAGGTGGCTGTTTTCATTGCGGGTGATCTGATTTATTGGGGATGTGTATGTATGGTTATAATGTTTTCAGATTCAAACAAATCAACCGCCGCTGAATCACTTCGGTTTGTTGAGTCGGTTTTGATTGTTTATTGGTTTTTGGTGTGCTTGCTGGTTTCGAGTGTCGTTGGTGGTTTTTGTGTCTTTGTTGTATGGATATATGTTAGAATCTACAAGAATGGTGAAACTTTGTTATTTGTGGCTTTAATTATGATATTCGAGGGTCGGTCTATGGTAGGATATGTTATCTTAAAGATGCCTATCAAGTGTTTGATGTAATGTCTAAAAGAGATGGTTGTCCTGCAAATGAGGTAACATTTGGTCTTTCATAATGTTGATTTTAGTTTTTCAATGTTAACTTTTTTAAAATAAATTCACTTATGTTAATTTAGGTTGTTTGAGAATTGGGATTGCTTAGAAATTAGGTGTTGTTTGGGATTGCTTTCTGTTTTGGCTTTTTAGTACTGTTTGGGAATGCTTATTATTTGGGGCTGCTTAGGATTGCTTATTATTTGTGGATGCTTGGAATCGCTTATTACCTACGTAGATTATTTGCGAAATTAGAAGTTTTTACCATTTTGTTGTAAACTGAGTTGCGTAAGTGTGGTTTAAAGCTCTATTATAATGTACATAAAAAACCTCGGAAGCGATCACTTAATCTATTTTGCCTCTTGTGATTTGGTTTTCAGTCTTATACATGAGAAATTGAATACATGGCATTGTGCATTGAGTTTATAGATTGACGAGGATGAGGAAGCCGAGCAAGAAAAAAATAATGCAACAAAAGTAAATGTATAATGTTATTGCGCAACTTTCACCCTACTTCTTCGTAATAAGTCTTCATTCAAAATTCCTACACTAATATCTGTGATTGTCACATTGTATTATACAACAAGCATTAGCATTGTTTCTAAATAGCTCTTATAAAACCAATTTACCTTAAATTTTTGATATTGTGCTTCATTTATCGTAAGAACTCATCTTTGTAATTGCAGGGACTGAAAATACCTTATATCTTATTATACCTTTCGGTGGCTATGTTTATCAATAAACGGGGTTTCATAAACATGGCCGATGTATAGCAATAAAAGAGTTCTGGTCATATAACATGAATGAACTTTTTCTCGAGGTCTATTATCACTATATCCTACAAGTTATTAGATAGATTTATGATATCATAGCAACATCAGTAATGAGTGTAATTTTCTGATTTTTTAATCGATATAAGATTTTTTTTGTTTTCTATTTGAAATTTTATTGTACTTCGTCTGGACATACTAACCAACCGTACATGTAAAAGCCCCAGCTCCAGGTCCCCTTCATTGTCAGATAATAAAACAATCATATTTTTCTTATGAGATGGCCAAAATAATATATTGGGAGCTGTTAGTACCATGGATCCATCTAATTTTGCTGAAAATCCCAAATTTTAATTCCTTCCTATATGATCCTGAGCAGCAAGAGTAGCAGCAGTTTTTACTGGTAATTACTTTTCTCAGAGTCCTCTTGATATTGTTGTTGTTATATTAACTATCAAACATTATATGTATCAACAGAAGTGTAGTAGCAAAATAGGCGGGTCAGTGGGTCGGGTAACAGGTCAAACCAATATCTAGATCTGATGTAGAGACCGCAAAATTGGTAACAAATTTAGATGTATCTGTTTGCTTTTTCCTGTTTGCTTCTAACTGTCGACATGTTCAAACCATTTGACGTAAGGTTATTTTTTGCCCTTTTTAGTTATATATTGTCAAACTAAAAACCGAAATATGCATACATTGGACAATATTTAGTTGTGATACAACTAAGTTTTCATAAATGATTAACTTTATTTGTAGTTTAATATTTTCATGTATGCATAATGTCCTGGGTGCTGGTGTCCCAAGCACTTTATCTACAAAAATATCTTTAATAGTATCGGATCACAAAAAAGATTAGCAAGTGCTAAGATGGTGATGAGAATCCTAATGAGCAATCAATTACAAACTATATAGTTTCTTTCTTCTCATACTTTTAATCCAATATGGTACATCCATTGACTAAATATATTGGCCTAAATTGTTTGTAAGCATTATTTATCTGCATTTTATCTCTATAAGTAACATACATATCAAATATTATCACAAAGTATTGGTAATTAAAAGTATTTAGAAGAAGAGAAATTGATATGAAGGAGAAGATGTGTTTGATGGAATGCGAGCTTGATGATTTCAGGATCTGGTTGAAGAGCTTTGAAAGGAAGAGTCGAGGCGGGAAGAGGCTTGATGAGGAAGTTGTGGAGAAAATCAACTAATTTAGGTATAATTATGCACAAAACTTATATTGGTATTTCCTGTTATCAAGTAGAATTCACTTTTCCCTCTAAATTTGAGGGTTAAGGATAATAATGCATATGTTTTAGTCTAAAAATAGATGATACATATAATTAAAGAAAGGTTGTTTAGCAAATCAGTATGCGTCTAATATGTGCGTCATTTCCTAGGATTGAGAAGAAGGGTAGTTTGTGGTTTAAAATACATGTTGTATGTTTATAAATATCGGTATGGGAAGCATTAGGAGGGTTTCTATGCACATGGATGTTAAATTGTGTATGTTTTGTTTCATACATTTGCAGAGCTTGTGCAATATAAACCCGAACAAGATTAGAGGTTGGCAGAATCGTATTTGGCTCCTTAAGCACCGTGACAACGAGATTATCGTTATTGATGATGGTCTATAGGTACTCCCACAATATGCCATTGACGTACTTGACAAACCAGAGATTATTTGTTGTGTTAAAATATTTATCATTGCTAATATCATTCGACAAGAACCACTTTTTTGCCTTAAAATGTCTCAACTAAGCATAGTTAAATATATTAACCGTGTTAGCATCAGACTATATGGAAGTATGTTTATCTCGCGCTATGATAAGATATATTCATCCTTTTATCGTACCTTTAAAAGAGAATGTGCTTTTTTGGAGGTATACCTCGGCCCCCTCAATCAACAACAACATCAAGGTTAGTGATTTGTCATGTTATTTCAATATTTTTTTATTAATTTATCAACCAGGAGATATAGTTCAATTAATGATCATGGATATATTTGTAAGGCTAACCTAAGACTTGACATATGACAGGTTATTAAAGATTTTGGAAGCGGTGAAATCAAGCATGCATCAAATTTATTCAATTGTAATGTTTAACTTGATGAATATTTGATCAAGAGTTTCTAGAAAACAACCTCATTAATTGCTGCTAGCACAAAAGGAGCTGCTATCTTTAGTGGGGTCCACAAAGATGTCAGCGAGCAAACGTATCAATATGGAAAGAATCTTGGTTTATCCTTCCAAGTTGTCGACGACATATTGGATTTCACACAGTCAGCAGAGCAATTGGGAAAGCCAGCTGGCAGTGACCTAGCAAAAGGAAACCTGACCGCACCTGTTATTTTCGCGCTCGAAAAAGAGTCAAGGCTGAGAGATATCATCGAGTCAGAGTTTTGTGAAACGGGGTCTCTTGATGAAGCTATTCAGCTTGTGATGAATAGTGGCGGGATTAATAGAGCAAAGAGTCTAGCTAAACAGAAAGATGATGAGGCAGTTCAGTGTCTCCAATGTCTTCCTCAAAGCGCGTTTCAGTTAGCCCTTGAGGGGATGGTCAAGTTCAATCTTGAACGTATTTTACTAGACTGGGTAAATACCTGGTATTCAAGTTTTTTATATTTAAAATTGTGGGGGTTCAAGATGATGCTCTCAATATGATGTTCTTCAAGCTGGCAAGAAACGCTCTCATTTTTGAAAGTGTTAATGTGTTCTTGATGTTGGGATCGGGTGTTCTGTATAACATTGTGAATTTATAGGAAATTCATATAGTTGGAAGAAAATAAATAAACAATCAAGAGTAATGTTGTATACTAATTATATTCTTTGATGATGATTCATAAGTGTTGTTCTTATCATTTTGTAGTTTTATAGATTACATGTATATGTTTTGGCTTCTGAATCTGCATAGTTAAAACAACCATTGGTACTTCAGGTTACTCTCTTACACGTTCCTTCATCTTAGATTTAAGTGCATACTCGGTCTTACTATATCAGCTGTGTTTGTATGCATAGTTAAGATATTATGCTTCTTAAGATATGGTAAACACAATTGGCGTAGCAGCGTAGTTATGGACCATGTCAGAGTCATGCTTATTCTCCCCCTCATGGGAATTGATTAGACCAAGTTTTAACAATCAGTCGCCCTACATGAATTTGAAGGTAAAAAACAGTTGCATAAAAACGATTGCGGAAATAGTGACTAATTTATTGTCATTGTAGCTCATAATAAGGCTCCCAAGACAGTCTTGGACCTTAAGATGTGTTGTTCTTATTACGTAGGAGCACAAGCACACGTGTAATACGGCTAATTTGCAAGACACAATCATGTGGAAGTGGAACGACTGAGTCGTGAGTTTTTTTTTTGTAAACTTTAATTTTTATTGTAATCATATCTCTTACCAAGTCTACAATATGTATTAAATGTCTCCAAATGTGATTGATTTGCTTTTACCACTTTGGTATTGTTACCGCAAGTTTTGGTTATTGTACTAGAGTGTAGTTAGAAGATTTTTGAAAAGACGATTCCTATATTTTGTTAGTTTTAACTTAGTTTGTCTGTTTTGCTAATTTGTTGTATGTGGTTTTGTGATGGTAGGTACGTGTTGGCAGAGGTACTCTTTGTCAGTTTGTCGTATTATCAATATTATCGTATTTTCTATTGACCACAGAGGCAATATCAGTAGTTGCTTGTTTTCTATTGAATAGTATCAGTTACATTTCTTCTAACATAATAGTAATTCATCCTTCCCTAATACGTGTTATTGATTTCACATATAGTTCTAAACTTTTAACTTCTCCCAATGTTTTTCAAGCTTACTGTGAGATCTCTCTTCTAACCTACCAATTTACTTCTTTACTTTAGCATTTGTCCTTTTAGAGAAGCTTTTAAAAACTTGGATATGTTGTTCCTTCTTCATTATTTTTTTGTCTATATGTCTTTGTATGAAGTTTTGTTGATTTCTCTATAAACAAACCTGAATATAGTATAGTAACCCTGCAAATGGAGAAAAGGCTTATGACGTTGGGGTAAGAGTGCTATTACCTAGAATCCCTCTTGCTCTATCAGAAGAAGACATGTTCTCTTTCAAGAGCTAAAGAGAACACAATTCTCTATCCGCCTTTATTTTGCTATGACCCAAGGGCAAACAATTTCAAATGTGGGTGTCTATTTTCCGGACTCTGTTTTCTCACACGGCGAGCTTTATGATGCATTGTCTAGAGGGATTTCACGTTCAACTACCAAGGTACTGGTGAAACCAACCAAAGAGTTTGGTGAAGAAGGAGTCTACACGTCAAATATCACGTTCATTTTTAATATATGTTCTTTTATTTGAGTAAGATTTTATTTAAAGTTGAATGATCGTATGTTACAATAGTTTCCAACTAGAATTTCATCTCACTCTTATAAATCTTATCGTTTCATAATTGCCGCTATGCGATTCCGCAGTTATGCGCGGGTATTCTCCTAGTAATAAATGAAGAGCCTGATAATTCAAAGCCTGTAGATTTACAAAATAAATCATACATAGCTGGGAAACTCATGTGGTTGATAGAAGAATGGAAGTTAATATTGCGCCTAAAAGTTTTGCTCAAACATTGTATTTGGGTCCTGGATTTGGGAAGTAAGAAACAACTGCATCTTTCACAACATACATATTACTGTATCACTTTATCATAATCAACCTTTTAAATTTACAAACTCGCATGGTGCTTAAATACATTGAAATGGCTTGGCACGATGACAGGTAATACACCTTTAAAGTCTTTCTTCTGCCATCTAAAATATTCTAATTCAAGTTAAAATAATCACTCAATCATAAAGACATTTGTCTGTTCTATTTAAACAGTTTTAGGGGGTGTTTGGGATCGCTTATTACAACTGCGTATCTTTTAAGTTCAATAGTCAACTCATTCTTTTTCTAACTTGAAATGAAAACAAAAGACTCACATGGAATACCAAATGTTTGTTTACTTGGATGTACACCAAAAAGCTCTCCCAGATAAACACGCACGTGTGCTCTCTCAGAGATTGAAAGTAGGCCTTCGTGTGTATTGTGATAGCAGGTTTATGATCTGAAATAAATGATGAAATGTATCAACAAATGATTCAAATAAATAAGCACACATATATAAAAAGTATATGGTTTTGTGGTACCTTTGAAAGACAAAAACTGTGAACTGAATGTATTAGGAACCATTCGTGTATACAGGATCCTTAGGATCGATGAGCATATGGATGAAAAGCATCAGACCTATCCGTTAAACCCACTTTTGCAGCCTCTGTTGGTACAAAACTTCCAATGCGGGCAAGAAAATGTATAAATGCTACCGGTATTTTTTAAACTGAAAGATGAGATTTACGCATCAGAAAACTTAACATAGATTAGACTCTATGTGCCAGTGTATGATAAAAAAATGACACATAAATTCGGAAAATTAGGCACGCCTGATTACTAAAAAAGGGCATGGATGGCCGTTACTGCAATCGAATGTGATTGCGCTGAAAAGCATATTATAAATAAACATATGAGAAATCACTTGAAAAATAAATAAAATACATAAGCATTGAAAGCACCCAGATGAGTATTGAATGAAGCTTGTGACCTTCCTTAGCATAATTTAACCATAAATATTCTAGTGAGATTACATATACAAGGCATTCAACGTCATTTAAAATGCTTTAGGGGAGTGTTAATTGGCTTAGCTGAGAAAACTCTAGCTTGATCCTAGCATCTAGACAGTCTGGTTGAGACAAAAAAATGAAAATTCAAAATTAAATTTGGAAACCTCATCTACACATAATACTTTGTAACACAATATAGTCTATTTTCTTGTTTTTCTTATATATATTAAAGTGTAATGAAAAATCATAAGGCTGAACAAATACCTGAACCATTCCACCTGCAACAATCTTTTGTCACTTAGTTTCTTTGTTGCTATTGGGTCGAAATAGAATGGATTCTCCATAGATAGGATACGCTGTCACGAAAGTTTGCACATCAGCCACTAGATTTCCATATATTCAGCTGGAAGAGTAGTTACTACTACTCTCAGATTAATTTTAATATTTTAGTTGTGATATAATTATGAAGTTAATGGAATCCGTAGGTCTGGATGTATGACGGGCTTTATGTTCCAATAGAACTATAGCCTTTGCGCATTTCTTCACACGCCTGCATTTTTTGGCAAATGAAAAGAGTAATTTATTTCACGTAAACAATAATTTAATGCAATATGTCACTCAAATACACTTTTTAAATATAAGATTATAATGTAAAGAATTAAAGACCAACATGCTGCTTATAGCCTATTGACTACAATGACAAGGGAGAGTCTTTGAACACTTCATACTACTGCATATTCCCTTGACTGCAATGCAAAAATTATAGAGTTTAAGTAAAAAACACTTGAGAAACTAAATATTGTTGCTGCTTATAGCCTATTGACTGTAATGACAATGGAGAGTCTTTGAACGTTTCGTATACTACACATTACCTTGACTGCAATGCAAAAATTATATAGTTTCGCGAGTGCTTTTTACTGAAACTCTCCTAAGTCAAGTGCTGAATTGAGATGCGTTCACTATGGATGTTTAGAATGTGTTTGGGTTTTATATAAATGAAATTTTATTATAGGAGATTTGTATATACCTGCAGCAGATGGCGCATATGTTGCAAAATGACTCTGCATTTCTGTCTGACCTGATTTCTTGTTTGACGATGCAAAAAGCCTTAACTTGATTCTGGCAGTGCAACATAAACAATAGAATCAGAAATTTAAATGTAGCTTCCTACTTGCTCTTCAAACAGTTACAATGAGTTTACTAGCGTTGAACCGTGTTGACCATAGAGGGAGGCCCATAATGTTTCCATTATTAAAACTGGAGCGTTTTACCAAGTAGTTTCTACTATTTTTCGAACAGCATGGAGTTTCTAGAACAATTAATACAAACAATCAAGAACATATCATACTCTAGAGGAGTTAATATCACGAAAAATCCAATCTGATTCAGCTGAACCTTTTTCAACTGCAGCATTAACTGCATTGATGTTTGTAGTTTCGTTGATCTTGAACATGTGGGAATTTCAACCAAAACCACCCACACAAGAAATCTGAAGGTTTTTAGCCGAAGATCAGAAAAAGGAACAGTTATCAACTATCTTATGTGAAGGATATATATATATATATATATATATATATATATATATATATATATATATATATATATATATATATATATATATATATATATATATATATATATATATATATATATTTACTTCTCTAATAAGATATAAAAAAGATAAATCATTTTGGAAAATTTAGAACATACAACGAAAGTGACTCCATCTAGTTCTTCCTTCCATGAGTCATTACCAGACTATTTCATTCCATGCTTTGAATCTAATTTGCATATGCTTGTGCATCACTTTGCCTTGTTCCATCAGTATACGGTAAAAGATTATGATAAACCTACAAACGATAGGGATTAAACACAGAACAATAACATGCCACATATATGATTAGTATATATTGACTATTGGGTTTAGAAAGCAGTCAAGATAATATGACATCACAAACCGTTGGATAGTCTCCAAGACAGTTCATGAGATTACGCACACCCTCAAACTTTTCCCGTAGAACATCTAAAGTGATTTTTGAACTAAAAGCAAACAAATTTTACAACAGTTATTTAATAATATGTAATATTTAAGTTTAAAATGCATTGGAGCAATTACCTTGCAAAAGTTTTAGGCCATTCTTGAACAGTATGGGTAGTGACATATAAGTAGCTACATGTATCACTGGCATGCTGAATTGGAGATATAATTACATGAAATAGGCTATAATCTAACTGTCTTGTCATATTCTAGCTCGGATATAATTACATGAAATAGCCAAACTGGTTTTAATCCTATTGTCATGCTCGGATAAACGCTTACACTTTATCCAAACAGCCTAAAGTATCAGTTCGGGTCTTGGTATACAAATATGCCTGCGGTATTTACACATTAAACCAAATAACACTTGCCAATGTTTAAAAACATAACAACAAACCCGAAAAATAGAATGTAAGGTTCTAGAAACCAACTCATAGAACCATATATTCTCTTGGAACTACTTTATAGTTTACTCATCTCTTGAAGTAAATTCTAATCCAACTGAAGGGTTACTCGTGATGTTTAACATTTACACCATAATGCAAACAACAATTATCATCTTGTTATTTATAAGAAAACAACCATCAAGATGGAAAAGATGGCAACTATAAGTCTAAATTTCAAGTATTGACACTTTGCTTAAAATGTGCTTCAAAGATTAGACATAAGATCTTCAATTATAGAGTCTAAACAGAAGGATGGTTCAAAACATGCTATCGCACCGTCCAAACATATAGCCATGTCTTGAAATACTCCTTTTCTGGATTCTCGTTGGAGATTACTTCAGTTTTTGGTTCTGCGTTTCACAACAGATAAATATGAAGCCAATACGTATCTATAATGACCATTTATCTTAATATACCTGCATAAACAATTTAAAAAGGTAGAAGAATGTCAACAAATAAGAGATCATCCAGGTTTCAAATAAGTAAAAAAGCACTATGAGTTTATAAAGTTATGTTACTCCACTTATGCAATCCTTTTTTTGCAGTATTCAACAATAATCCCTAGCTCATCCTTGTTATAAATTTTTCTCCTAATGTTATTAAGAGAGAAATCATACCTGGCAGCCTAAACACAATGATTCCACTCATCACAAGAGCCACTTATAGTTTACTTCTCCAGGTCCAACATATACACACGTATTAGTAAAAGATATTATATAACAAATAGCTTATAAAATTACAGATTTTAAGAGAGGAGACAAACTGCAAAAATAAAACACAGACAAATAAAAAACATAAAGATTAGACTTTCATGGGCAAAAAAACGTTTGATTATGATTTTGAGAGAGGAGATAACCTGCAAAAATAAAACAGACAAAAAACCGTAAAGATTAGGTAATTTCCATGTTCAAATATTCATTATCCTACAAAAAAACACAATTTGAGATTAGGGTTTGAGAAAGAAGTAGGAGTCGTAGGTTATAGGGGTTTACAGGGAAAAACTATACCGAATAAATCAGGAAACAATATATACCGATTGTTAGGGAAAAAATATACCTAACAAATTAGGAAAAGATATATACCGATTGTTGTTATTATTAAAATTATTTTTTCCGAATTTTTTTGAATTTGTAGCCAATGAGAGGCTTCAATATTTTAGGATATATTGTAGACAGTGAGAAAAAGCCATGTAAGCATATGACGTGGCACCTTTTTCATTTTTCTAGTCAAACTTAGCCCCATATATATATATATATTATTTATATATATATATATATATATATATATATATATATATATATATATATATATATATATATATATATATATATATATATATATATATATATATATATATATATATATATATATATATATATATATATATATATATATATATATATATATATATATATATATATATATATATATATATATATATATATATATATATATATATATATATATATATATATATATATATATATATATATATATATATATATATATATATATATATATATATATATATATATATATATATATATATATATATATATATATATATATATATATATATATATATATATATATATATATATATATATATATATATATATATATATATATATATATATATATATATATATATATATATATATATATATATATATATATATATTTATATATATATATATATATATACACACACTAGCCGTTAGACCCGTCCGGTGGACGGGCTAGCTTTAAGTATATATTTTTTAATGAAAATTGAAGTTATGTGTGTTTGTATTAGAAGTTTAGTATATGTAGTGTTAGTTATGACATTAATATTTTAATAATATAGCATAGAATGGATAAAAATAACGTAGTTTAAGATATTTTATTTATTTAAGAATATTATGAGTTAATTGAATTTATATATGTTAACGTTATGAATAAGTTTTTTACATTAAAATTTTTTAGAATTTTAATAATATTGTATAAATATTTTATGTATTTTTGATTTTATGTGGTAATAAATTTTGTATATGTTAATGTTATGAATAATGTTTTTACATTTATTTTCTTTTTAAATTAATATTATTGTTAACTTTTTTTTTGTTAGCAAAAACATTATAGTTAAATATTGTTTACAAATGATTTTGTTTTATAAGTTTTGTGGTAAAGTGTATTCTAGCAAAAGTAAGGTCAAAAAGCTCATTCCTGGTATTATTTTTTGTTACGTGTATAATATAGCAACAGTATATAGCCCAGTCAAAAAACAGACAGTCTGAATATCTAAGAATATTTTCATTTTAGTAAGTTATTGTGAATCATTTGTAATTCTTATTTTCTTTTTGAAGCATTTTATGGAAACCTTTTAATGAATTACATGTGTCACTTTTATAGAATTTTGTATTTAATGCATCATTTGTAATTCCTATTTTCTTTTTTAAACATTTTATGGAAACACTTTAATGAATTACATATGTCATATTTATATAATTTTGTATTTAAGGCATTGTTTCACCATCTTTCCTTATACATTTTTATAGAATTTCGTATTTAAGGCATCATTTATAATTCATTTATATATTTTTATAGAATTTTATATTTAAGACATCATTTGTAATTCCTATTTTCTTTCTGAAGCATTTTAAGGAATCATTTTTATAGAATTTTGTATTTAATGCATTGTTTCACCATCCTTACTTATATATCTTTATAGAATTTTGTATTTAAGGCATCATTTCCAATTCATATATATATTTTTATATATATTTGAATTTAAGGCATCATTTTTAATTCCTATTTTCTTTTTGAAGCATTTTATAGAAACTATTTAATGAATTACATGTGTCATTTTTATAGAATTTTGTATTTAAGGAATTGTTTCACCATCCTTCCTATATAAGGGTTTTTTATTTTATTTGATTTGATTTGATATATATACTAGCGTCGTAACCCGCCCAACGGGCGGGGTCGTTTTTTTCTTGTTCTCGACGGTTTATTGGTCGTGCGTTTTTAGTTTCTGGAATTTTTAATTTAACATTTATTGTATTTTAATTATAGTTTACACTTAAGTAACGTTTATTTGTGGTCAACAGGCGAGGTTCTTTTTTTTTCTTGCTCTGAACGAACCGTTAACGATGAACCCGTGACCAGGTAACTCGTTCGGGTTGACCCGCCGATACAGATATGTTAATTTAGTATGATGTCATTTAGATGATTTTAGACCATTTAAGGTCTCAAATTGAACCCAAAGCTACCTGATCCAATCTCAAGCTTGCATTTTATGTCATATATCAAATGTACTATTCCAGAAAACATAAAACAAAATCAATCAATATATAATCATAGAGAACACACTGCACATAAGAGCGATAAGCTATTAGCTAAATATATTTTTCTAAGTTACTTTTACATTTTTCGGATCAGCCATCATACCCACTATTGTTGCATCAATGGCATCACGTTTTCCAATGGGCGAGTTCATTTTTGTAAATCTTTTTTAAAAGTATGTTTGTGTATCCGCTATATCTTTTTGCATTTGGACTCGTTTTTGTTAAAAGAAAACTAAAAGGTAAGTAAGGTTTGATTTGTAAACAACGTTGGTTGCTCCTTATATAGCCATTAGACATATACGTTATGCTTGATTTTATTGTTTTTGCTAAAGGAAACTAACTTCTGATTGTGTTTGAGTTTAGCCCGCCCAACGGACAAATTCTGTGTCATGTTAATCTTTGGACGTACATAAATAAACGGGTTTGTGTTTGTTTGTATATACTTTTTTAAAAAGTGTTTCCATATCTGTTATACTGGTTGGTATTTGTGCATATAGTTGATGTTATTATAAAATTGTTAGGTTAGTTATATTGGTTGGTATTTGGTTAGTGTTAGATAAAACATAATTTGTGAAATAAATTTATTTTTCCAAATTATACGAAGAACTTCTCTATAAACAACCTCGTTGTACAATTAATATAGATATCTTTGTAAATCGAAATCTTAGACAAGATCCTAATTGAACGATGTAGCTTTAAGATTCATTTTTTATATAAATACTTTGCTTTTTCTAAAACGCAATCTGAATTTCCATATAAATGCCAATAATCCCAGCTCTTTAAATGCAGAGGACGTTTAGGAGGTATGCTAAAAATTTATCTTATACTTAGAACCAGATTGTTTATACACTCGACCAAAGCGATCTATATAAAAAGAAAAAACTACATGGTGCACTACTACACAAAATGCTAAAGAGACCCCCTTAAAAAGACTGGTTATGAAAAAACATGTCTCTATGATAAAAAATGGTGGGAAGGGAATGCATGGAAACTGGTTTCTTGAAAAAAACCAGTCTCCATAATGTGAATTCTAAATAAATCGGTTTTTAAGATGCAACCAGTCTTTTTTATAAAAGTAAAGACACTGGTTTTTACGTAACAACATGTCTCTATGTGTTTGTTTTATGGACACCATTTTTTATAAAAAAAAGTAATCAAACTGAACCACCCATAAAAGTACGGTCCGATCCGATCCGATCTAGATCCTGTCATCGGTCTCGAACCGAACGAAAGTAAACTTAGTAAAATTAAAATTTTTAATTATATGCTTTTTAAAATAGTTTTAAATAAAAGTAAAACATTAAAAATAATTATATATTTTATATATAATATATATATGTTTGCCCAAATTTACCACACCCAGCAAACTATTTCATTTTATCCCGCTAATATTTTCACCAAAATTTAAGCGTCAATCATTCACTTTCACAAAAACACTTCAAAAATTTATACTCGTATCTATCATTTAGCCCCTATCATCCGTTTCTGGAACCACCACCACAATCAGCACCACATCCCCTACAATGAAATCCAAACCATATTCCTTATAACCGTCAACAGAATCACATCGTATCTGCTACCAGTCTACCACCGCCTTCGGCGCCACCACAACACTCAGATCTGGTACCACCACCACCGAATGCACTGAGAAGTGCCGCTACAACACCACTACTACTAGATCTGTCATGAACACCAGATCAACCACCACCAGCTAGAAGGAAAGGTAGCAATGATATGATTTTTCTTTTCAATTAAGCGCTGGCTTAAATTATCCTGAAACTGCTTCCGGTTTACATTGTGGCGACATTTCTGATGTAAATTAGTAAATCTATCTCTTTTGTGCTTGTTTTCGGGTTTAGCTTTGGTTTGCTGCGACTAGTCTACTTACCTTTCATTTTGGTTTATATGTGTGCTTGTAGTTGCTCTTGAAACATCAAGACCCAAAGGGAAGACCAAAGAGGGAGTTGAAGCCTACTGATAAGCCCTTTACATGGATGGTTATGTCGTTATCTGGTCGATTATCTCGAACCCATGTACGTCTTCTTTCGCTATTGAACAATGGTTCTCAGAGTTATTTCAGCTCTTCACATGCTTGTTGTTCCTATAGATGCCAATAAAAAATAGCTTAGTGGTTCTAAGTTATTTCATCTGTTTCATGCTTGTTCTTCCTATAGACGCCAATAAAAATTAGCTTAGTTATTCCAAGTTATTTCAGTTGTTTCGTGCTTGTTGTTCCTATAGACGACGCCAATAATAATTAGCTTAGTAATTCCAAGTTATTTCAGCTGTTACATGCTTGTTGGTCCTATAGACGCCAACGAAAAATAGCTTACTTTAAAGCGGTCGGAATACTCTTCTTGTATACACTAGTGTCGGCTTATTTGGGCTTATTTTGGATACTCGTTGTTTGCTTCTATTGATATAGTCAGCTTTTCGTATTTGGTTTTAGGGTATGTTTCATAAGCTTAATTTTTGAAGGCTTATTTTGGAAGTTCTTGACAAAATTGTATATGCCAAAAAAAAATATGCCACGAAGTTTTATGAGCATAAGCCACTTTAAAACATAAGCCCAAAATCAAATAAGCCGACTATAGAAGCTCGAACAAACACCTATACATGAAAATGCTCAAATAAGTTGACAAAATAGCTTTTTTACTAGGAAACCTCTTAGCTTTAGTGCAGATAAATCAGATAAACCACTTGCGATAAAGAATACCGTAGTGCATCGTGTAATTACCTTGATAGAGCAATCAACAATGCAAGTAAATAAATGAGAAGCAACCCCAGAAACAACCTTAACTTGCAGATTGTTTCTGTCTTCATGATTTTGTGCAGCAATATTGGAAGTCTAAGATCGAAAAGCATGGTGGGCAAGTAGCCAACAACGTCATTGGTACTGATCACACTCCTGAAGAACAACAGTGTTATGTTTTTAACTTGAATCTCGTCTAACGATTGTTTTTGGCATTAGGCGTGACGTGTCTAGTTGTATCTCCCTCTGAACGAGATAGGGAAGGCTCCTCAAAAGTTACAGAAGCATTGTAAGTAGATGTTAACAACTTAACTAAATGAAGTCCTCAATGCAAGTATCTGACTTGAATAAAATTAAACAGAGAGCGGGGCATACCTGTGGTACGAGAGGCTTGGCTGAGTGATAGCATTGAAAAACAGGAACCGATGCCTTTGGATGCTTATGATGTTGTTAGTGATCTTGCTGTTGATGGGAAAGGAATCCCGTGGGATCAACAAGACCCAAGTCAAGAGGCTTTGGAATCTCTCAATGCCGAAGTGAAGATCCTTTTACTTTGATCAACTGTACTTATGATAAATCTATAGTAACTTTCTTTATGTGGATTCATTTAATTCACGCAGGTCAAGATGTATGGCAAGAGAGGGGTACACAAAGATAGCAAGTTAGATAAAGAAGGTGGGGTCATCTTCGAAAAAGACGGGATCTTGTACAACTGTGCATTTCTGTTTGTGACAGAGGTAGAAATGTGAACGAGTTTTGCATTATGCAACTTATCATGGTCCCAGAGAACCGGTTGCATTTGCACTTTAAGAGAGGAAAAGTTGGTGCAGACCCACGTGTAGAAGAACGAGTTGAGGAGCGTGAGAATGTTGACGAAGCAATCAAGGAGTTTGCGAAGCTGTTTGAAGAGTTGACTGGAAATGAGTTCGAGACATGGGAAAGGGAGAAGAAGATTGAAAAGAAGCATCAGAAGTTTTACCCGATTGACATGGTGAGTTGTGTTTTCATGTATCGAGACAAATTTTTTGATGTTTTTGAGTAAAATCTTGAAAGTTCCGTTTCGTGTAGGATGATGGGTATGATGTGAGATATGGTGGCTTGGGACTTAGGCAGCTTGGGACAGCTGCAGCTCACTGCAAGCTCGATCCGTTTGTGGCTAATTTTATGAAGGTCTTGTGCAGTCAAGAGATATATAGGTATGCTTTGATGTAGATGGGACTCGATGCACCTGATCTACCTGTGGCCATGCTCACTGATTTGCATATAGAAAGATGTACGTTCATATTCAGTTCGAATATTCTCGAACTTAATTTGCCTTTTGCTAATTCAGTTTTACTCACTTGTGTAGAAACTGCGTCCGTTGAATAAGAAAGAGTTGAACGCGATTGTTGGAGCTTGGTTTACATTGTGGCGACAAGTTAAATAAAAACAAATTTGATTCGAAATATGTATTTGACAATTTTAATCCTTCCAATTAATAAAGTTGTCTTTATTTACATACATTTGTTGTTTATGACAATTCAAGTCCTTTAATTTAGTTTTTTTTATAGAATTTTTGTATTTACATTATTTAAATTTGTAAAATTTGGAATTTAATAAAAATTCCAAATTTTTTTTAAAATTTTTTATTAAAAAGAGACTGGTTTTTAAAAAAAAAAACACATTTTTTTACTCCATAAAAAGACTGGTTAGAGGCTCTTAAAAAGACTGCTTTCTGGAGATTAGTATGGAGACCAATCTCTAAAGAGACTTGTTTTTATGAAGATAACAAGTGTCGATTCTTTTAATAGAGACTGGTTTAAAAACCAGTCTCTTTATGTTTCGGGCAAGGAGATCCTCCATATAGAGACGTCCTACAAAACCAGTCTCCATTGCCTTTTTGGACCACTCTCCATGGACTTTTTTGTAGTAGTGGTGGTGGAAATTGAGCATTGTTAAGTCAATTGCATGATTATCTTTATTTTAAATGGGTTTGCCATTACATGTGTAAATTTTAATGTTTTAAAGTCGAATTTTAAATTGATTTGGTCGATTCAATGGGTCACCGGGTCAATCCGATTTTCTAAAAAAATATTAAAAATTATATTTGTAATGATTAGAAGAAAATTATAAATATAAATCATGAAATCGTTCACATATTAAACATATAAACTATTTATTAACAAATATAATATTTAAAAATAAAATTATATCGCAAGTACATATAATTTACATGTATTATTTGTAAAAGAACGAAAATTCTGAAACACAATCAGATATCGAGAACCGAGTTAACCCGGGTCACCCTAAACTCGACAGATCTAACCGGGTTTCTAGAATTTGAAAACCAGTTTTTAAATGACCCATTTTTTTGGTCGGAACCAGATCAACCGGTTGATCCGATCAAATCGAACCGGGTTTCAAAACATTTATAAATTGAACCAAATAAAACAAACATTATTTATCCAGACAGGACCTAAAATTAAACATAAAGATGTAACCAAAATAGAACTATTTGTAATAATATCCATACTCTCATATACTTCGTATGATCTAGTAGGCACATTTTGTATATGTGGAGTGCAAATGATTGTAAGGGCTTTTACTTTTGGCAGTAATCAACACTTTGTTAGAATTGGAATAGCCTGTAATGGGGAAGCTCATGGGAATACTTTTTTTTAATGTTATCATGTACCGTTCTTTGAGCCTATAGATCAATGTTTTAAAAAACGATTTTTTAATCAACCCGTTTCTTTTATCATTTCATCGGAAACCAAGTCTCAGTTTAACCGGTTGTGCCGTCGGATCGAATCGGTTTGCTTCCCGAAAAATTCACCATACATTTGATATACGTTACATGTAGGGGTGGGAATCGGGTCGGGTTGATCGGATTCGGTTTACTTGGGTCGGGTCAAAGTTGGGTTGAGACTAAAAATAGTTTACCCGAGCCGATCCGATTTCAACTCAGGTTAGTCGGGTTCGGGTCTTTTCGGGTCGGATATAGTCGATTCGGGTCTATTCGGGTCGGATATAGTCGATTCGGGTCTATTCGGGTTCGGGTCAACCTGAGTGAATAAAATAATAAAAGAAACTTTTTTTTACCTTTTTAATAGAATTTATATTAAATTTAAATTTAAAAAACAAAAAAATAAAGAAAAAAATTTATTCGGGTCAATCAGGTTGACTCGAACCCGAATTAAACATAATTTATTTACCCGATGTCCAATTCGATTTTGAGTTTGAGTTAGTCGGATTGATCCCACTAATCCGAATTGAAATTTGAACCCGACCTGAATATGTTCAGGTCGGATCAAATTCAGGTCGAATCGAAAATATCGACACCCTAGTTACATGTATACAACTTATAGCGTCCAAGAACACATAATTTGTCTATTGAAAAAACGATCTATCATCAAAAGTAATAACATCAATCTAAAACACATGTCTTAAACTTTAAATGGCAACACACAATAAAATTCACTTTCATAAACATTTGAAATTTATACTAACTGGAGTAAAAACACATCGATTGCGCAGTACCACTTTTTACTACACCGACCAAATTAAAATATCGATTTCAGTAAAAATATCAAGTTTATGCTCACCCACCGAGAACCATAGTTAATGTCTAACTAACCACGCATAACTTAATTTAATACAGTAGTACTATATATACTCATTTTAATCAAGACTCGTAACTATCCACTTGCACTCTCTCTAATGCATCTGCATTATTGTCTTCAGTTCGACACTGTCAAATACACAAAAGTGTTGATAGGAATATCATTGGCATTAAAGATGAAGATGACTATGCAGGCTTATTTTCAGATGATGTTGAAAAGGACACCAGCTGTTGGAATGTATTTAGCTTGGAGAGTCAAGTTAATGTTTGCCGAGATACTTTTAAAATGTGGAAGTAATACTTTATCCAGCAAATGTGCAGTTGTTTGAGGCTCTGGACGTCTGATAGCATACTGGATGCACATATATCTAAAACCATTACTCTCTATATATGCTTCAACAATCTAGAAAATAATCTAGAAAGTAGAGACAAAAGTACTTCAGATTGTTGAATGATAGAAAACCCCATAAGGTATTATGTTTTATTGATACGTATATATAGTGCAACATAGAAGATACTAGAAACATAGAAACCCTAACGGACTCAAAGCCCACAACCGGGCTTGGGCCATTACCATCTAATACTCCCCCGCAATCCGAGCGGTGAAATCACGAAACTCGGATCGGAAATTAACATAAACCATAAAACATTTAATAGAAAAAAGAAAAAGAAAAACATAAACAGTAAAAAAAAATCATTAAACATAACCCCATTGCATCTTTAGACTTGTTTTGTTGAGATCCGCACTTTATGGAGATAGTGACGGCTTATGAGACTTGCTTTGTTGAGATCCACACTTGATGGAGATAGTGACGGCTTATGATGGCCGATTAGGGTTAGATGATCAAGATAGATAGATTTGAATTTGAGAAGCGGCTCGTGACGGCCGACAAGTAGGTTTGGAGATATTTTGATAACAGAAGATAAGAAGTTTTGAGAATCGGCTCATGGCGGCCGACATTAAGATGATGGAGATGAGAGTTTTGACGGGGTGGTAGAGAGACAACGGCTCATGGTGGCCGACTAGATCCACCTGTGCTCATGATACCAGGTTGAATGATCGAAAACCCTGTAAGGTGTTATGTGTTAGCCCTATATTTTATATAGTCGAACAAGAATGTAATAGGCCATCTTAGTCGTAAATGGTCTTGTATTGTAATAGGTTAGTCGGGAAAACCGGGCTTGGACTTTAAGCTAATATTGTATTTAGGGGCGTAAGCCCAAGACAAAGCCAAGCCCGACCCAAGTCACTTAAACCCACGGCCCATATGCCAAGGGTATATAAACCCTCTTCCATGTGTGGAAGAGGGTGTTGGTTCATTTTACTTTCTCTCTCTAGTCTACATTAACCATCCAAAATCTCTCTAGTTTCTCTCTCTACTTTTCTTCTCTTTCTCTCTCTAAATATCTCTTCTAAATCTTGTGTTATGGATTAAATGGGATTAACATTTGGTATCAGAGCCTATAGTGGATAGGTGATTGAAGATTCGTGTGTTGTGTTCTTGATTTTTCGTGGCTATTTTGATCTATATCTCACGTCCCAATTTTTTTTTGTGTTTTTTATGGTCTATTCTTAATACAAATCATCTACATAGTATTGATAGTGATTTGGTATTGTTTCTTTGGTTAAAAACGTAAAAATTTTGGGTGTTTGGATCACTTTTTAGCTCAAAATCTCGAATTAGTTGTGTTTTGTCCGAGATAGGTGCATATTCTGATCGCAATATCATTGGGGTTTTACATTGCGATACATCATTTAGACAGGTATTGCGATACTTCACTCAGATAGGTGCATATTCAGACAGTGTTAGGACCATTGTAATAGTTATTGTAATAGGTAGACTAGGAGGTATGTAGTTCCTCCTGGTCCTAGTAGTAGTAGGAGCAAGTCGTGCTCCTGGTCATAGTCAAAGTCAAACTTTATTATTTATTTATTATTCTGTTAGGATATGCATGAGATATGTTAGGAAAGGATATGCATATTAGTTTTACACGTTTTGTTTAATGCTGTATTAGGGTTTCCTTGTAGTATAAAAGGAACCTTGGGCAGAAGGGTTAGACACACCTTCATAAAACATAGTTCTGGTCATTATCAATATTAGAAATCCTTAGAAAGGATCAAGTCTTTATAGTTATTCTGTTCTTCTTTATTATATTTGTATTCTGCATTCATATTGTGTATAGAGTCTCTCTGTGAATTGACTTGTGATTACAGAAGTCGTTCACCGTTCCTGACAGACTGCAAGACCTACATCTAGTAGATCCAACAAGTGGTATCAGAGCCTGGGAGGGTCTCTATACAAGAAGAATCAAGTTTTCTTTTTACTGACATTTTTGTTTAATCATGTCTGCCTCAACTTCTACTCAAACAGGAGAAGACAACACTCCTAAAATTATGCAACCTCAGCAGATCGTTGCTACGGTTTCCAACACTAATGGTAAATTCCCTCTTCTGAAAAAGGACGAATATGATAGTTGGGCAATGAAGATGGAATGGTGGATCACCAATACTGATCAAGACCTTTGGAAGGTTATTCTGAATGGGAACAGCAGGAAGCTAACTGGAAGAGACAAGAATGGTAATATTACTCTTCTTGACCCTAAATCTCATGAAGAAATCATAGCTATTCAGAAGGAGGTCAAAGCAAAAACTATTTTGCTTCAATCTCTTCCTGATGATCACATGGGTGACTTCTACCATTTGGATGATGCCAGAGAGATCAGGAATGGTATAAAAGAAAGGTTTGGTGGGAATGAGGAGTCAAAGAAAATGCGAAGATCCATGCTGAGAGATGAATTCACAGAATTCAAAATCTCAGAAACTGAAGGTTTACATCAAGGGTATGACAGGTTCCAAAAGATATTGAGCCAATTGAATCAACTTCGTTCAAAGCCTGACGATGCGGATATTAATGCAAGGTTTCTTAGAGCCTTACCCTACTCATGGAATCATGTGGTAATCTGTCTCAAAGCAAAAGGTGGGCTTGACTATCTCAATTTTGATGATCTATTTCATAAGCTCAAAACTTTTGAACCTCATGTGAGAGGATATTCAAGTGATTCTTTTCCCACTCCTGCTAATTCTGCCTTTGTGAGTTCTATGGCATCCAGTCCCATGTCATATGCTAGCAGCCCAAGCAATACTGTGTCTTCCCAACATACTGTTCAGCATACTTCTGCTCCTGATTCTACTGCCAAGTCTGGTAGTATGGTAGAAGCCGTTCTTCATTATTTTGTGGCTGATGTTGATGCTCAACAACAACTTGCTTTTAAGAACTTCAAACAGGTCGATAAACTTGACCTGGATGAAATGGATCTTAAATGGCAGATGGCCATGCTCACTCTTAGGGTTCACAAGTTTGAGAAGAAAGCAGGTCGAAAATTCAATTACAACTCACGGGAGCCAGCAAGATTCGACAGAAGCAAGGTTTGATGCTATATCTGTCAGCAACAAGGTCACTTTGCAAGGGAATGCCCTAGCAAGAATGACCAGGAGAAGAGCAGGTACTCAGCTTTCAAGGTTCAGGAGGTAAAAGATGACAAGAAGGCATTGGTATCTGTTGACTCTATGGTCAACTGGAATGATCATCAGACTACCACTTTGGAATCGGCTGAATCCTCGACTGACGTGTTTGCAATGATTGTTGGGAATCTATCTGATGCAGAAGAAGCGGACGAATTTTCTCTTATGGGCATCTCACCTCAGGTACAACATTGTCCTCTTGGTTGTCATGATAAATACTCAGAATTGTTGTCCCAATTTAATGAAGTAAATGATCAGAATGATAAATATTTTTTAGAGGTTCAAGCCTATAAGGCTTCATTAAACACATTGGAACAACAAAAGAGGTGGCTACAGGATACTCAACGTGAGTATGAGGATAAAATTAGGATACTGAGCATCGATTTAGAAAACACAACTAATATGCTTAAATATAAAGAAAAGGTAAAAGATGCCAGTATAAAAGAAAAACAGGAGATGCAAGAAAGATTAGATGCTACAATGTTGAGATTTGAAAAATGGCAAAAGGCACCTAAAAATCTTTCAAAATTAATTGATAGTAGCATGTCTGGTAGGACTAAAAGAGGGTTAGGATTTGATAAATATATTGATTCAGAAGATGTGTTTGATTTATCTTTTTCGAGTGTCTTTGATGCCGACAAAGAGGAAGAGGGAGAACCTAGGTACAATAGGTTTAAACCAGCAACAGAAATGCATGTTTTCCCTCCCCCTCTTACTGGAACTTTCATGCCCACTTCTAGGCATAATGACTTGGATGGATCACAGATGCATGAGTCCCCAAAAAGCTCTACGAATTCTAATGACTTTGTCTCGTGTACTTTCAGTAACAAAGCCAGTGACTCTGCATCAAGTGATTCAAGTGAAGAGTCAAGACCTACAAGTTCCAAGTCAAATGATCATGCTGCTACTGGTGCTAGGATGTGTGAAGAAAGAGTTGCTTTTAAGTCAAGTGTGTCTGGTCCTGGTTTATTGAGTCCTAGGAAGTTTGATACTCCTAGAACTGTGTGTAATAATGTTAGCAGTATGAAACAATATCATTATAATAAAAGGTCTATTAAAACATGTTTTGTTTGTGGAAGTGCATTTCATTTGATTAAAGATTGTGATTTTTATGACACACATGCTTTTGTTAATCAAGCATTTCCTGCTCCTGGTCCACCAGGAGCTGCCACATATACTTCTAGAAGACTCAATCCTAGTGCTCAATCGTTTTCTTCCTCTAGAAGGTCCTCTCCATTACCTTCTGCTCATTGGAGAAACATTGGATTAACAACAAATAGATCCACCAGTAACTATTTTCAAAATTTTAATCCAATTTATCCACATAATTTTGACCACATGTATTTTGGTTTGGGAGGTTTGGGAACTGCTGTTAAGCCCTCAGCAGGTTGTTCTTGGTCAAACAATAATCCCCATATGATGCATAGGAAACCAAGGAACAACGGTGGATCTCATCAATCTTCTTGGCTCTCTACTAAAGATCCACAAGGCAGGCTCAAACCTGAAAAGGTTTGGGTCCTCTTAAGACACTAACTTTTGCATTTTTTTATTATCTTGTTGTTATAGGTTACTCCATACCAAGATCCTAGTTTAGGCATTGTTGATAGTGGTTGCTCCAGGAGCATGACAGGAAATAAAAGTCTTCTCTCTAACTTTGTACCATTTGAAGGCGGCAAGGTCTATTTTGGTGGAGGTGAAGGCAGGATAACTGGCAAAGGAACAATTAAGACGCCTAATCTAAATCTTGAGCAGGTCTACTATGTGGAAGCACTTCAGCACTTCAACTTGATATCTGTCTCTCAGATTTGTGACAAGAAGAAGTTTGTTCTCTTCACGGATACTGATGCACTTGTGCTCTCCAAAGACTTTCAGCTTCCGGATGACTCACAAGTTCTGCTCAGAATTCCTAGAAGACACAATCTCTATAGCATCAAGCTGAATGAAGTCAACCCTACTGGTCAACTAGCATGTCTGGTTGCTAAAGCCTCAGAAGATGAAGCCACTCAATGGCACAAAAGGATGGGGCATGTGAACTTCAAGACCATTCACAAACTTGCAAATCTGAATCTGGTCTCTGGTTTACCTCCCAAGTCATTTAGAAATGATATAAATTGTATTGCTTGCAGCAAAGGCAAACAGCATAAAGCATCCTTCAAGGCCATTACTGCTCTTAGTCTTATTACTGAACCATTGCAGCTACTACACATGGATTTATTTGGTCCTACTTCCATTAGGAGCATTGACCACAAACAATTCTGTCTGGTGGTAACTGATGGATATAGCAGGTTCACATGGGTGTTCTTCATGGCTGCCAAGAGTGAGACCTACTCAATTCTTAGAGATTTTCTTACCCTTATAGAGAACCAGTTGACCAAGAAGGTTAAAGGTATTCGTTGTGATAATGGAACCGAGTTCAAAAATAAAGACCTCATAGCACTTTGTAATGCTAAGGGCATCAAAAGAGATTATAGTGCAGCAAGAACTCCTCAACAGAATGGCGTGGCAGAAAGAAAGAACAGGACACTAATAGAAGCAGCAAGAACAATGCTTGCCGATTCCAAGCTTCCAACCATGTTCTGGACAGAAGCTGTTAATACTGCAAGTTATGTCTTGAATAGGGTTTCTATTACCAATCCTCACAAGAAGACCCCTTATGAGCTTCTAACGGCCAAAGTTCCAAATATTGCTCATTTGAAGCCTTTTGGGTGTCCTGTCACCATTCTGAATACTAGTGACTATTTGGGGAAGTTTGATGGCAAGGCAGATGAAGGATACATTGTGGGATATTCAGCTCACTCTCGGGCTTATCGTGTCTACAATCTCCAAGCCAAGCGGGTCATTGAAACTATAAATCTCAGGTATTTTGAAGAGAAGTCAAACATCCAAGGCAAGGGTCCTGAATGGTATTTTGATCTTGATTATCTTAGTGATTCGTTCGGATATTTTCGTTTCAAAACTAACCATGATGCAGGTCCACAAGTGTTTGCAACTTCTAGTACATGTGTTCCTTCTAGTCTTTCTGATTCAGATGATGAGGATGATATTTTTGTGGTTCCATCCTACTCCACCACAGTCTCTCCTACTCCTCCTAGTGATGCAACTCCATTGGATGTACTGGATTCCCAAGTAGCTCTTGACACCCTACTCAAACAACAGCAAGAAGCTACTACAGCAGCTGCTTAAGGTGGCTTTGAGTTTCCCTTGAATACGCCTACTGACAAAGTTGCTCCTAGTACCCCAGCTTCTGCTCCTAGTGCTAGCTTATCTCCTATTGGTACTCCAGCTAGTGAGTCTGCTTCAAATACTCGTTTCTCCAGTCCTTCTGATTTGGGGAACCATCAGAAGAAGTCTTCTACCAAGCTGGATGATATTCATAAACCAGCAGTAGATGGGATCTTCAACGCTGCTTCATATGACGTTGAATTTGTTGGTGATCTCAATAACTTGGCACCAGAAGTGGAGGTAGCTTCCAATCCAGTCTTGCAATCACACAAAGATCACCCTACCACTCAAATCATTGGTGATCCTGGTTCTACCGTCAAGACACGCAGGATGCAGAAGAAGGCCTCGTCTGATCATCATGCTCTTGTGAGCTATATTGAAGATCAAAAGCGTAATAATCATACGAACTTTCAACACTGTTTGTTTGCTTGTTTTCTTTCCCAGATGGAACCTAGATCGGTCACTCATGCTCTTGAGGATCAAAGTTGGGTGGAGGCTATGCAGGAGGAAATGCAGCAATTCTTGTTTCAAAATGTTTGGGTTCTGGTTGACTTACCAGATGGAAAGACTGCAATCAATACCAAATGGATTCTCAAGAACAAGAAGGATGCACGGGGAATTGTCGTGAGGAATAAAGCTAGGCTTGTCGCACATGGACACACTCAAATTGAAGGCATTGACTACACTGAAGTTTTTGCTCCGGTTGCAAGGATTGAGGCTATTCGTCTGTTTTTGGCTTTTGCTTCTTATGTGGGCTTTACGGTGTTTCAGATGGATGTCAAGAGTGCATTTCTCTATGACAAAATTGATGAGGAGGTGTATGTCACTCAACCTAAGGGCTTTGTAGATCCACTTCATCCCAAGAAAGTTTACAAGGTGGTTAAGGCTCTTTATGGATTACATCAGGCTCCCAGAGCTTGGTATGAGCGTCTTTCAACTTTCTTGTTAAAGAATGGCTATAGAAGAGGTACTATTGACAAAACACTATTTCTTAGGAGGAATACCAAGGACATTATCCTTGTTCAGGTTTATGTGGACGACATTATCTTTGGTTCTACTAGGAAGGAATGGTGTGATGAGTTTGAACACTTGATGAAAGGCGAATTTCAGATGAGTGCGATGGGAGAGCTTTCTTTCTTCCTTGGTCTTCAAGTCAAGCAACAGTCGGATGGGATCTTCATCAGTCAAGATAAATATGTTCATGAGATCCTTCAGAAGTTCGACATGGATCCTCTTAGACCAGCAACAACTCCTTATGAAGTTGCTAAAGTCAAACTCAAGAATGAGCCAGATCCCCCGGTCAATGTTCACATGTACAGGTCTATGATTGGCTCACTAATGTATTTGACTACATCACGTCCGGATATCATGTTTGCAGTAAGTGCTTGTTCTAGACATCAGGTGACTCCAACGGTTTCGAACTTAAATGCAGTTAAGAAGATTTTCAAGTATATCAAGGCTCAACCTAAACTGGGCTTGTGGTATCCTAGAGAATCACCTTTTGTTCTTGAAGCATATAGTGATAGTGACTATGCAGGTGCTAATAATGACAGAAAGTCTACTACTGGTGGTTGTCAATTTTTGGGTCGCCGACTTATTTCATGGCAATGCAAGAAACAGACGATAGTAGCTACTTCTTCAACAGAAGCTGAATACGTTGCTGCTGCTAGCTGTTGTGGACAAGTATTGTGGATCCAAAATCAGATGTTGGATTATGGGTTCAATTTTATGAACACCAAGATTTTCATTGACAATCAAAGTACTATCTGCATTGTGAAGAATCCTGTTTTTCATCAGCGAACAAAGCATATTGAAATTAGGCACCATTTTATACGGGATGCCAATGAGAAGAAGTTGATACGGGTTCTAAAAGTTCACACGGATGATAATGTTGCTGATTTGTTGAAAAAAGCCTTTGATGGTCCTCGGTTTAACCACTTGGTGGTTCACATTGGGATGGTCAATCCTTGAGGTCTAGGATTGAGGGGAGGCTAAGCCTAAGGGGAGGCTTAGTGTACATATTACTTTGCACAGACTAACATATTGGTAGATTTTAACAACATTTTGCATTGGTTCTGGTGGTGTGTGTTACTCCTGGTGGAGGA
Source organism: Glebionis coronaria (assembly GCA_025667525.1). Classification (NCBI taxonomy): domain Eukaryota; kingdom Viridiplantae; phylum Streptophyta; class Magnoliopsida; order Asterales; family Asteraceae; genus Glebionis; species Glebionis coronaria. The sequence continues at coordinate 415,056,397 of CM046882.1, read as the reverse complement.
TTTTGCTCACTTCTGATGGTTATATTCTTTCATGACTGGCTTCTAGTCCTCATTGGTTAGCTTATAGTCATTATTGGTTGGCTTCTGGTGGTTAAAAATTCTTCTTTGTCAAGTGCGGGTTGGCTTCTGGTACTGGTCTGGGACACTGTTCATTCTTATTGACTTTTGTTGACCACATTTTGCTTCTAGTACTGACCATTGTGCGCTTTGACTTTTAGTCAACGCTTCAAATTCTGGTATTTACACTCTTATTTAACTTTGATAAATTGGAATTTGAAATTTATGTTAAAAGGGGCAAGTGGTTACTATGTAATAACTGTCTAATTTGAAAGGGCAACCCCCCATTAATAGGGGTCAATGAACAGTTACTACCTTCATTATTTATGGTCAATTAACCCCCCTTGACTCATTCATTCCACTCATAACACACACAAAACCGATCCTACTCTCTCAACCCTAACACAAATCATCTTCCATTCAATTAATCAAGATCCATGGCTGCCCTAGTATACCAACCTGCTCACAACAAGGTCGCCTATCTAGGAGATGGTCCACGTCGTGATGATTTTACTGACATTCTGGACTTCATTGAGGCTTCAAACCTAAGGTATGCTTTTACTGTATGTCCCACTATTTATGATAGTGTCATTCGTCAGTTTTGGGCATCTGCTCGCCTTGTGGTTGTGGTTGGTCGTCCACGTGAACTCCATGCTACCATATATGGACGTTCATACGTGGTGTTTGAGGCTTCTATTCGATCTTCCCTTCATCTTCAAGATGAGGGTGGTGTTGTGTCCATCCCCAATTCGGAGGTGTTGGAGGGGATGGCTGCTATAGGGTACAATCATGGGGGGAAGTTTAACTTCCAGAAAAATAGGTTTTCCCCCCAATGGAAGCTTTTGGTGCATTTTCTGATTCATTGTTTAAGTCCCAAGTCTGGGAGTTGGGATGCTTTTCCTACTCCTTTTGCTACTGGTCTCATTTGCTTAGCACAGGGTAGAGTTTTTAATTTCTCTCGTTATTTGTTTGAGGGGATGGTTAGCAATCTATCTAGTGCTGGTTCTAGGAAGAAGTTTCTGATGTATCCTAGGTTTTTACAACAAATACTGGTTTGCATTCCTCGTGATAGGACTGAGCATGTGCCTTCTAAGCTTACTGCCAAAGTGTATTATAATATGGTCCATGGGTTTAGCGGGGAGTGGAGGCCCTTTACTGAGGCCATGCTGGGGCTGGCTCAGGGTCCTCCTGATGTTGTGGTTCCTCCGGTTGAACAACTCGAGGAGGAACCTCAATTGAGTGATGAACCGATGGAGGAGGAGGATCATGCTGGTGGTGCACCTCCTGTGGTTGAGGAAGAGCCGGTTGTGGAGGTGGTGGTTGAGAGACCATCCACTTCCAAGGCTGCTTCTTCTTCATTACCACATACGTCTCCATTTGTGGAGACTCCCCCTCCTAGTCCTACTCCACACTCTTCTGATAAGCCTTTTGGTGCTAGTACTCCTAATGTTGGCCCATCTGTTGCTTCGGGCTCCAATGACGCCTTCCCTGACCCAAGTCCTCTTGGTGGGCAGGCGGAGGAGCCTATTACACTTATTTCGTTACTTGATCTTATGCACATGTATCATGCGCGGATTCTTTCCTTGGAAGCAGATTTGAATCAACACCGGAAGCTTACTATGGAGTTTGTTCTTCCCATGGCTGATCGCATCAAAGCCTTGGAGACTCAGCAAAGACGACGCAAGAAGCATGTGGTTCACTCTGATTCTGATGAGGAGGTTAAGGATCGTGTTGAGGATGGTTTGACTTTGTTGGCAAAGGCTGCCTTTGATGATAAATTATATGATGATTTGCCGGTTCCTCCGACTTCCTCCAGTGTTCCTTCTCCTGCTGCTATTCCCACTCCTATGGATGGTGCTTCTGGTCCTACTGCTGGTTCCAATGCTGGTCCATCCCATGATCCAAAGGGGAAGGCCCCAATGACTGATGCTCCCTCACCACCTCGCAAGCGTACACGCAGACAGCTTGAGGAGGATAGGCTGGGTGAGGAGGCTGCTCAACGGATGCAAGCCGAAATTGATGAAGCTACTCGGGCTGAGGAGGAAGCGCTTCAACAACAGAGACGAGAACAAGTGCAGCATGATGCAATGCATTGGAATGAAAGTGATTGGATGTAGGTGTTGACTATTCTTACCAGGGATTATTCCCAGTTCACTGATCTTCTGGGTGCGGATGTGGATGAGCATAACTGTATTCCAAGAGCCATGGTGTTGATGCGTAAGCATCAGTTGGCGCTTGCTGCATAGCTTCGTGAGAAGCGTAAGAACCGACATTTGTCGAGAACTGAGGAGCGAAAGCAGATGCATCGATATGTGAAGTATTAGTCGGTTGCTTATTTTCAAACTGGTTGGAAGTGGGACAGGGTTCGGGCTTTGTCTTTTGATGAACTTAAAGCACTATATGAAAGAATGGTCAAGCATCAAAGCACCCCAATTCCGGAACGATTTATCTATCGTCCTTCTCCACGTGTGGTGACCACTTCTTCACCTAATACTACTGGTCCTTCATCTGATCCTACTACTGGTTCTGCTGCTATTCCATCGGTTTTTGCTGCTTCTACAGTTGGTACCACCTCTTCTCCTTCGGGTGCTCCTCTGGTTTCTTCTTCAGGTCCTGCTACCACCACACCACATGCTACCACCACCACCTTTGCTACCACAACCACCACTACTCCTACACCTGATATGGCATCACCATCACCACCAGTTCCTGGTTCTCCACCTATTCCTTCTTCAAGTGCAGCTCCTGTTGATCCCTTGGGTGGGCAAACTATTGGGTCTACTTCTCCTGCTCCCACTGCTGCTGCTCAGGTAAAGGTAAAGGTTGAACCCTCGCCTAGTGATTCCACACCTCGCCGTTCGCTTCGCCAGAAGTCGGCTCGACGTGTTAGACGTGGCAAGACGATCCCCTATGAGAAGCGTGCTTCTAAAAATCTTATTGATGCAGCTTCTGACAGTGACTCTGATTTACCTTTGGGTAATGGCTATATTACTGGTTGGACGGTTGCACATTCCACGACTCTTCCTGGTACGGTATCTCATAGGATTACTCTTAGTGATGGGTCTGTTAGGTTTGCTTCGGGTCTGCAGGGTATTTTGTCTTGGGCTGATCGTAAGGATCTTATGGCTTTATATGGGTTTGTGGATACTTGCATGCCTGTTGATCCTGTGGCTGTGTCTTCCTGGCCTGGTCTGAGAGTATGGGCTGATCTAAAGATGATGCTTGATGCACCTCCTCATGCTCCTGTTTCTGGTGTCTGGAAAGATCAGATGCAATGGGTTATTCAGCGATGGAAGTTGTATGCGGGATGTGGTGTGCATATGTTAGAGTTGGAATCTGGTCATATGGTCTTCATGTTCACAGACTTGGATTATCCATTGACGATTGCATCGATGGAGGCTATGTTGGCTTGTCACTTGCAGATTTCAAATGCTCCATCAGGGAATGAGTCTTCGATGGCAACTGCATTGGTGGAAGGGATCTAGGCTCGTTTAAAATTAGATAAGAAGGCTGCTTCTGGTCTCTGATTTGGTTGGTTTGTAAGTTTTATGTTTTGTGTTTTTGTTCATTTGTTCATACTACCATTCTTTTCACCAATATGTAAAGTGATTGGTGAATTTCATTCTTTATAGTTAAAAAAAAAAACAACAAAGAAAAATAAAAAAAAACAAACAAAAATAAATACTTTTTATATAATATCTGCTTATACTTTAAACACATCATGGATTTTCCACTTGTGAATATGATACCATTTGCTGCTTCAAACTATGGGTTCTGGTTGCTGAATTGTCATTGTGCTGGTTACTGGTTTCATCTGGTGTTGGACTTGGTCCTCACAACAAATGGTTCTCAACTCACCTTGTCTAATCGACAAGAAAGAGTTGATTCACCTTGAGGGTACGGCTCCTAGTGCGATTCTCAAATCCGTTGATGGTTGCCAGGTTACCCAAAACTGGATGGTTTTCACTTGCCATGGTCCTAGACTGAAAAGTGGCTAATCCAAGGGGGTACGGCTCTTGGTAAAGATTTTATCAAATCCGTTGATAGCTGTAATAGCTTGCTTAAAGCTATAGGGTTTTCAACTCACCGATGCTTCATTGCTGAGAGTTGGCGAGTCCAGAGGGGTACGACTTCTGGTAAAGACATATCAAATCCGTTGACGGCTGTGATGGTTTGCCTAAAATCATCAGGGTACTCCCACTCACCATTGATTCACGTTCTAAGAGTTGGGCTGGGTTCTGGTCTTCCAGGGTGATGCTTATTCCACCAGAAAGACTGACTAGCCCAAGAGCGAGCAGCTACTTGGTAAAGGCTCATCAAATCTGCTCATGTTGCTGTAAAGGTTCAACACGATGCTGATTTGTTTCAAGCTTTGGAGAAGCTTCTAGTGTTCCATGTTGCGGCGATTATTCTGTTTCTTATCTTGCTGATGCTGCTATTTCTTTTGCTGCTTCAATCCTCGAGCTTTATTGCACTTTTTCCAGGAAACTTGAACTCAACAGGTCAAATTCAAGTTTAGGGGAGGATTGTTAGGACCATTGTAATAGTTATTGTAATAGGTAGACTAGGAGGTATGTAGTTCCTCTTGGTCCTAGTAGTAGTAGGAGCAAGTCGTGCTCCTGGTCCTAGTCAAAGTCAAACTTTATTATTTATTTATTATTCTGTTAGGATATGCATGAGATATGTTAGGAAAGGATATGCATATCAGTTTTACACGTTTTGTTTAATGCTGTATTAGGGTTTCCTTGTAGTATAAAAGGAACCTTGGGCAGAAGGGTTAGACACACCTTCATAAAACATAGTTCTGGTCATTATCAATATTAGAAATCCTTAGAAAGGATCAAGTCTTTATAGTTATTCTGTTCTTCTTTATTATATTTGCATTCTGCATTCATATTGTGTATAGAGTCTCTCTGTGAATTGACTTGTGATTACAGAAGTCGTTCACCGTTCCTGACAGACTGCAAGACCTACATCTAGTAGATCCAACAGACAGGTATTCCGATCGCAATAACCTTAGGGTTTTACTTTGCGATCACACATTCCGATCACTTATTCCGACCGTGGATTGCGATCGTACATTGTGATCGTGGATTCCGACGGAATTTAAGGCATATTGTGACGTTACTCTGTCAAAATTTTGAGAACATTGCGATAGGTATTGCGATCCAACATTCAGACATGTAACATTGCTTTGTTTTTAGGTCAAGTAAAATCAAATTTTTTCCCTACTAGTTTTTGGCTATTTCTAACTCAAATTCAAAATTTGGCGATACAAAATTTTTCGGCTTACCGTTTTGTCAAATTCAAAAGTTGGCGATAGGTATTGCGATCCACTATCTAGACTAGCCAAAAACCTCTAGTTACTGCTAGAAACAAAGCAAAAGCACTTGTCCCCAATCCACCTCCAAAGTATGACACCGAGTCAGATGGAGACAGTGATGATGAACAAACTTCAAGGGACAAGAAGATTAAAGAACTCATATCTTTACTCACCACAACTTATAAGAAGATCTACAAACCTACCAACAACAACCTCAGATCATCATCCAATGCCAGATATAAGGAAGTTGATCATGCACCTAGGTATGATCGTGATGCTAGGAATGATAATCAGAGAATGCCGAATCAAGTTGGGGCTAGAGATACTGTAGGCACTCCGGTTGTGCAAAAGATTGGGATTCAATGCTTCAACTGCAAGGGATTTGGGCACATGGCTAGGGAATGTAAGAAGCCAAAACGGGTTAAGGATTCGGGATATCACAAGGAAAAGATGTTGTTGTGTAAGAAAGAAGAAGCAGGAATTCCACTCACAGCAGATGAAGTTGACTGGCGTGATGACACTGATGATGAAGCCGATGATCAAGAGTTGGAGGCACATTATGTATACATGGCAAAGATTCAAGAAGTGATCCCAGAGACTGCTGATACTTCTGGACCCATCTATGATTCTGAGCCACTTGAAAAGGTACCATCACATGATAACTATAATGTGTTTGCTAATGAACGACGGCATCCTGAGCAACCCGAAAGCATCAATGACACATATGTAATGGACACGGAGGATAGCAATATCTCTACAGATTCACAACATATGTGTAATGATGACGGAAAAGCTGTTCAGGATACTGACTCGGATGAGGACCGTGATTTGCTTGCGTCTATTATTGACTCTTTAAAACGTGAAATTGATGAAAACAAAGAAGCTAATAAACGTTTGAAGCAAGCAAACGCATCCTTAGCCGAGGAGATAGACAGGCTTAAAGAGTGTGATTATGTAAAAGAAGCTGATCGACGAGTTGCAATAGCTAATGGTTTGGTATATGAACGTAAGGTGCTCAACGAACAATATTGTTCTGAAGTAACACACGAAACTCATATGTCAAAACAGAAGATATCGGAACTTGAAGAACAACTGCTGCTGCATAAACTCCAAATTACCGAGTTAGAGTCGGTTAACAAAGAACAAACTGAGCTTTATAAAACTCGTGAAGGAAAGGATATTGAAACAATTCTTGATTTGGAAAAGAGAGTCAAAACGTTAAACAACATTGTTTATAAAACGGGTCAGTCCATTCAAACCATGAATATGCTCAATAGAAATATGAAAACGAGTTTTGTCAAGCCTGAATATCTCATGAAAATTCAAAGTACCAAGCGCGCTCTCTATGATATCGGTTGTTATGTTGATAATCTTGCTCTTATGCTTTCACCGGACTGCGACGAAATCATTCGTCATCAAGAAGAAAGTCGATCAAACTTAAGTGATTTAATAAACCTTTCTGATTCTGATAATTATATTAAGTTTGTTCCTCAAAAAGAACTTTCCAAAGAACAAAAGACGTATAATAGTGTTCCACCACCAAGTGATGAACCCCAAAAGAAAGTTTCTTTAAAAAGGAGTTTCAAAAAGCAATCGATTTTGTTAGAAAAACAAATTTCGGATGAAAAACATAAATGGGATGAGAAAAGCAAAAGTGTTCAGCAATTTGAGTTTATAAAACAAGGGGTTTTAAATTTGTACAAAGGTGTCGCCGACTATGAAAAAGTTTCTACGGATACCATTTGGAATATTAAACCTAACCCACAAGTAGAAGTCGTCATTCAACAATGCATTGTTCCAACAATTGATGATCTTTCAGAAAATGTGGAAATGTTTTATAATGCTCTCACTGATGAAATGTTAACTGATTTAAGTTATGTTAAATCTCTTGAAGATGAAGTTGATTTTCTTCAAACTAAATTAAAAACACAAGAACACCAACTTTCTAACGAAATTGATCGACTTTCTAAGGAATACTTTTATGTTGACCATATGAATGCTATACTTGGTGTGTATACCGATCTTGATCAATATTGTCATGTAGCATGTCTAGTGTCAGAATCGGACAAGAAATGTCGCAATCTTGAAGTAGAGCTTTCGAAACAAATTCAGTCATATAACAAACTTTCGAAAAGTTTTTCCCAACTTGAGAAACACTAAATTTCTCTTGAACTTGCTTTACAAAAAGGTGATAAATCTTGTAATCATAAAAAATGTCAAGAAATGGCAGCTTCTTCGTTTCGACAATTAAATGAAAAAGGTTTCGAAATAAATGATTTGAAAGATCTGCTGCAAGAAAGGGACATAGCCATCAGTGAGTTACAAAAACTCATTGAGAAAATGAAAGGAAAGTCGGATTTGGGTAAATCATCCGCTGTTCGTCAACCGAATGCGGTTAAATGCCCTAAATCATCTATTTTGGGCAAACCCCCACAGACTTTGCCTAAGCTAGGAACTGATAAGAGCACAAATGTGATAGCACCTGGAATGTATAAGATGAACACTAGGTCCACTCAAACTGGAACAACGCGGTTACCTCAGAATACTAGGAAAACTAATCAACGCGTGTCTTCTTCTACAAGAGTAACTCCCACTACTAGCGTTAGCGGACCACAGCTTAAGAGCACTAGAATTGAAGATAGAGTCATGCGTAACAATAGTCAAGGGAAGAAGAAGGAAATAGAAGATCACCGTAGGAATTTTAAGTTTTCTAAGAATAAAACGTCTGTAACTGCTTGTAATGACAGTTTAAATGCTAAGACCTCGAATGTTGAAGTTGTTTGTGTTGAATGTGGAAAATGTGTTCGTACTTTCATGATGCTTGTGCTCTTAATCATAATGGCGTGAATACTAGAACTAGGAAGCCTATTCCTGTGCCCACTAGTACTAGAGAACCCACAAGAACTTTGAACCAATCCACTGATCAACCACTTAAGAAACTAAGTGCGTTAGACTCCACTACTCTGCGTAAACAAAACAGATTAAAGAAGCTATATGAGAACATGATTAGGACATGTACACGGGGGTATTCGAGATTTACACCACCCGGATACAAATGGGTACCTAAGTTAACCACTTTAGTGATTGGGTCTAGGAATATCAGCTTGCCTGTAGACTTTGCATCTAGGCCCACTACTATTTTGGAACCCGTTTCTATCAAGGGATCCCATTTGTCAAATGCTACATTGTCTTCTAATTCTTCTGCAGCTCGTCGAAATTATCCTATTCATAACGGACTCCGGGTGCACAAAGCACATGACGGGCAATCTCAAGCTTCTCATTAACTTCGTGGAGAAGTTTCTGGGTACGGTGCGGTTTGGAAATGATCAGTTTGCACCGATACTTGGATATGGCGATTTGGTTCAAGGAAATCTCACTATCAAACGGGTTTATTACGTCGAGGGACTGAATCACAATTTATTCTCGGTTGGTCAATTTTGTGATGCGGATTTGGAAGTGGCTTTTCGGAAATCTACTTGCTATGTAAGAGACTACGATGGGAATGACCTTCTTACAGGTTCTCGTGGTTCTGATCTCTACACAGTAACTCTTCAAGACACATCTTCAACAAATCCAATTTGCTTAATGGCTAAAGCTTCATCCTCTCAAGCATGGTTATGGCATCAACGATTGTCACATCTCAACTTTGACACCATCAACTTGCTTTCGAAGAATGATATTGTGACCGGTCTTCCTAAGTTAAAATTCGTCAAAGACCATCTTTGTTCTTCTTGTGAGTTGGGGAAAGCAAAACGGAAGTCTTTCAAAACAAAGACTACCCCAAGCTCAAAAGGACGATTGGAACTTCTACACATGGATTTATGTGGTCCCATGCGTGTAGAGAGTATTAACGGGAAAAAGTATATTCTCGTGATTGTTGATGATTACTCGAGATACACATGGAATTTCTTCTTAAGGTCCAAAGAGAAACACCAGAGGTTCTCAAAAACTTTCTCAAGATGATACAACGGAATCTTCAAGCTCAAGTGTTAACCGTAAGAACGGATAGGGGTACTGAATTTTTGAACAAGAATTTGCAATCTTACTTTCAAGAAGAAGGCATCGAACATCAAACGTCTATTGCTCGAACTCCTGAACAACATGGCGTTGTCAAAAGACGGAACCGTACTTTGGTTGAGGCTGCTCGAACAATGATTTCTGCTTCAAAATTACCGCTATTATTCTGGGCTGAATCAATTGCAACTGCCTGTTATACTCAGAATCGTTCTCTCGTCATCCCTAGACATGAAAAGACACCTTACCACATCATCAATGGCAGGAAACCTACTGTCAAATTCTTTCACGTCTTTGGGTCTTTATGCTACATTTTCATAGACGGTGAGAATCTCGACAAGATGAAAGAAAAAGGTGATGCATGTATTTTTGTGGAGTATGCTACATTGTCGAAAGGATATCGGGTCTATAACAAGAGAACAAAGATTATTGTCGAAACAATTCATGTGAACTTTGACGAATTGGCACAAATGGTACTTGATCACAACAGCTCAAGTCCCGCTCCTCAATGTCCAGCAATGGTACCTACACAAAACAGTGTACGTCCCGTGAAAGAATGTCAAGAAAGTACTCCTACAGCAGACTCGACGGATACAACACAAATGAATGAGTTGGTTGATTTATATGATCCGATGTTTGATGAATATTACTACGGAAACAATCAAGTTGTGTCAAAGCCTTCCGCTGTCAATACTGCTGATGCACCCGAACAAAGTCAACAAGACACAACTACATCTACTTCAGCAACCGTTGCTCAAGAGACAATTACAATGGATACTCAACAAACTCAAGAAACAGTCATACAACCAACATCACCAATCGTCAATGCTGAAGGAGGAAACAACAATCAAGCAGTCGATGCACAACCTGACGATGAAGAATTTATCAATCCGTTCGGTACACCGGTACACGAAGTCGGAGAGTCTTCTACTCAACATGTTGATCCATCCAACATGCATACATTCTACCAACCATATCCATCCACTCATCATTGGACACGTGATCATCCATTGGAGCAAGTCATTGGAAATCCTTCACAACCGGTTCGAACACGTAGATAACTCGAAACCGATGGCGATGTGTGTATGTATGCACTCACCGTGAGTTCAGCTGTACCTACAAACATCAAACAAGCCATGACTGATCATGCGTGGATTGAATCAATGCAAGATGAAATTCATCAGTTTGAACGCCTAAATGTTTGGGAACTTGTTAACCGACCCTATGGAATGTCAATTTTAGATTTCAAATGGATTTGGAAAAACAAACTGGATGAGAACAAACCATCATCAAAAACAAATCTCGTCTTGTGGTTAAGGGATACCGTCAACAAGAAGGCATAGACTACGATGAATCATTCGCTCTAGTTGCTCCTTTGGAAGCAGTCAGGATATTCCTTGCTTATGCTGCACATAAGGGCTTCACGGTTTTTCAGATGGACGTTAAAACTGCTTTTCTCAATGGTCATTTAAAGGAAGAAGTGTATGTGAATCAGCCGGAAGGATTCATCGATCCTATCATCCTGACAAAGTCTATCGTCTCAAGAAGGCTGTATATGGACTTAAACAAGCTCCAAGGGCATGGTACGAAGAACTTTCAAACTTCTTGGTGTCCAAAGGATTCTCCAAAGGTTCTATTGATCCTACTCTCTTTACTAATAAATATGGGGATGACTTACTACTGGTGCAAGTTTATGTTGATGACATTATTTTTGGTTCTACGAACCCAAAACTTTCAAAACGTTTTGAAAAATTAATGCACAACATATTTGAAATGTCAATGATGAGGGAGCTAAAATTCTTTTTAGGCCTCCAGATTCATCAATCCGCACGTGGTATCTTCATTAACCAAGCTAAGTATGCTCAAGAGATACTTAAAAAGCATGGTATGACCTCATATGCTCGTGTTGGTACACCATTATCGACCAAATACCTAGACGCTGACTTGTACTCATATCCCGTAGATTAAACGCGATATCGCTGTATGATCGGGTCACTTATGTACCTTACATCCAGCAGGCCTGATATTCATCATGCCACATGCTATTGTGCACGATATCAAGCCAGACCTACTCAAAAGCACCTCAAAGAGGTTAAACGGATCTTTTGATACCTTAAGAATACCATTCACATGGGACTCTGGTATCCGAAGGAAACCGGTTTTCATCTAACAACTTTTTCAGATTCTGATCACGCAGGTTGCCTTGATAGTCGCAAAAGCACTTCTGGTAGCGTAAAATTTCTAGGGGAAGACAAACTTGTGAGCTGGTCGTCAAAGAAGCAGGATTGCACTTCGCTCTCATCGGTTGAAGCAGAATATGTGGCTCTATCCGCGTGTTGTGCTCAAGTCCTCTGGATGAGAAATCAACTCACGAATTATGGCTTCCACTTTGATAAAATACCTATGTATTGTGACTCAAAGTCGGCCATAGCCATCTCTTGCAATCCGGTTCAACACTCCCGTACCAAGCACATCGCAGTCAAATATCACTTCATCAAGGAACAAGTAGAATGTGGTATCATGGAATTATACTTTGTCAGAACTGAGTACCAGATAGCTGACTTGTTTACAAAAGCCATATCTCAAAATAGGTTTCAGTATCTCGTTGGCCGTCTTGGTATGAAGTATATGACTCCAGAAGACTTGGAGGTTTTAGCAAATGAAGCTGCTTGATATTCTCTCATAATGACTTCTAAGCGAATCACAGCTTAGGACTCGGACCTCAACTAAGGAACGTTTATCTCGAACGATAACTTATCCTTTTCAACGAGAAATTCATGTTTCTCGGTCATGAGCTTCTCATAAAAATATTCAAATTTTTTAAGCTCATGAAAAACTATTTCTAAGTAAATGTCAGCTTAGACCTCGAACTTCAACTTAAGGAAAGTTTATCACGGATGATAACTTATCCTTCACAACGGGAAATTTATTTTTCTCGGTCATGAGCTAGTCACAAAACAATCCAAGTTTTGAGCTCATGAAACAACGGACCCGACAGGGAAGTGCACGTTTCAGTGCGCTTTCCCTAAGCAATAGAAGAGAAGTCTTCTATCCTGATTATTTTAAAACCGTTGAACACAATTTTTCAAGAATTTCTCAAAAGGTTTTTCTAAATCTTTCAAAATTGTGTGTTCAACACTCCCTTCCTCATATGTGGTTTGTATATCTCAAAATTGTCATATGTTATTTTGATCAATTTTTGAGGGGGAGCGTTTTAAAATCAAGCCTTTAATGCTCTTGGGTACATCTAAGAAATTGTCATATTTTTTGCATCCAACACATTCCGAAAATGGTTTAAAACTGTCATAAGTAATAAATTATATCGGACAAGGCATCTCAACTCCGTACCTCAACATATTTTATGGTGTCGTTCTTCTAAAATTTTGTCAAATTTTGTCTCAAGACACACATATATTGTTGAGGGGGAGCAACCCGACCACAAATGTTCCATGATTCATGCGTGCACACATGTTTCTCTCCCAATCGGTTTTTTTTTGAAAATATCATATTTTAATCAATTGGTATCTCTAATATTATTTTTTTATATTAGAGATAGTGGGAGAAAATATGATTAAAATGTAAAATATCGCAACATGTGATCTTAAAGACTCAAGTGCAACTCTTTCCTTCACATGCTAAACTATTTCGTATATCGATGCATGTGTGTAGGGGGAGCTTTTCGAAAATATAGAACTTTCAAAGTGTTAAAAGTTTTGATTTTTATCAAGTACTTTGAATGGTTTTCAATTGTTTTATGGTTACGATCTTCACCCAAAACAACCTACTATCCACGCCGGAACGATGGAGTCAAAAGGTGGTTTAGGATAGGAAACTAAGTCCTATGATCCAACCAGAACCGGAGGGATCGACCCAAGGACATTCCATAGCTAGAAATAGTTGTCCTTAGGAAAGATGGAGTTGAATGAAGCTGAATGCGGACCAATTACTTAAGTTAGCACTGGAACAATCACAACAAGGTGCTAGTGATGACGTATTGGTAAGAATTGAAGGAGTTGAATATTCTATGCAACTTAGGAAGAAACCGGGTTAACACATCTTTTGAAGACAAGTGTCATGGACCTAGTGATGTGATGCACAACCCTTCCCCAGCCATTCGAGTTTCTCTCAAAATAAACTTGTCTCATTGTCACGGAGATCAACACGTATCTATTGACTTTCTCACTCCGAGTTAGTTAATATTGAAAAGGTGTCAGTCTGCTCCAGCCTCCGATTACCAAAATGCACTTATTGAGTCTAGAGCCAAAACGAAATCTATCTATCATCTCATTAGGACACAATCGAGTCCTACGCATTATCCTTGCGATACTACCAGAACATCTGAGTGATATGATTCACAATGAAGATGGAAATCCTGCTTGAGCCGGCATCAAACAAGCTCATGGTAGGTAACTTGTGCGATTCTACACGAATCAAACTTGTGATAACTGGAAAGAAACAAAGTTTGGATTCTTAATTGATTCAAACTTGATTCCAGGTTTCTTCGCAAAATCTATGTGATCTTTCCAGAACATTCAGAGTGACACTCTTTAGTGTTCACAGCGACGAATGGAAATCCTTTCAGTGTCAACATCAAACAGCACTGCGGTAGGTAACATGCAAGATTCTTATGAATCGAGCTTGTGGCAAACTGGAAAGCAACAATGGTGCGATTCTTATAGAATCAAACTTGTTCCAGGAATTCTGAATTGACGACTCCAATCAAACGGATAACCGTATCCTTTTTGATTCACTCTTTACGTTCGCAGTTTGCTTTGAGACGTTCAAGTAAAGAGAACTAGCTACTACCGCCGGGAAACCCTGTCAAGGAGGTTCTTAATCGAATCTACCTGATCACAGGTACGGTATTTAATACCGTTTAACGGTCTTCACCGACCGGAGGTAAAACACTACCGAGTTAGGGTGAAATGTTCAAAGCCATTTCATCCGTGTCTATATATGTTGCTGCATATCAAGAAGGTGGCGTAGCTGTGTACTAACCGATGGCGATTCAGAAGTCACAAGAGCACAAGATGGCGATAATCAAGATACCTAAGAATGTAAGAATGTAATAGGTCATCTTAGTCACAAGGAGCACAAAATGAAGATCTCAAGCACTCAAAGTCAAATGACAAAGGCTCAAGATAAAGATCACAAGGCATGAAGGAACAAAGCCGTTACAAACAAGATCAAGACCAAGATACAAGACCAAAGCAGGAAGATCTTCTCTACAAGAATGTATTCACTCAATCATCTTATGCTTTTTAAGCTTTTTAAGTGACCGATACATTAGGGGAGATTGTTAGCCCTATATTTTATATAGTCGAACAAGAATGTAATAGGTCATCTTAGTCGTAAATGGTCTTGTATTGTAATAGGTTAGTCAGGAAAACCGAGCTTGGACTTTAAGCTAATATTGTATAAGTTAGGGGCGTAAGCCCAAGACAAAGCCAAGCCCGACCCAAGTCACTTAAACCCACGGCCCATATGCCAAGGGTATATAAACCCTCTTCCATGTGTGGAAGAGGGAGTTGGTTTATTTTACTTTCTCTCTCTAGTAAACATTAACCTTCCAAAATCTCTCTAGTTTCTCTCTCTACTTTTCTTCTCTTTCTCTCTCTAAATATCTCTTCTAAATCTTGTGTTATGGATTAAATGGGATTAACATTATGTTTTATTGATACCTATATATAGTGAAACATAGAAGATACTAGAAACATAGAAACTCTAACGGACTTAAAGCCCACAACCGGGCTTGGGCCATTACCCTCTAATACAGATATGTATTTGAATTAAAACTTTTGACCTGGTTTTTAAGGTGGTAGTACCTGTCAAAGAGCCTCTAATGTAACTCATCTGCAACTCACTGACTAAAAATTATCAACATATGTTCAGATAAATGATGTTATCTTGGCAGAACAATGGCCGGGTAATTCCTCGCCGCTAAACCAGACAACCAGTGTATACGGATTGGTGTCAAGGGTTTTTTGCTGGTCAAATTCCTTTATTTTGACAGACGTATATATATTTTGTTCAAACAACCCATGAGCCCTACTTTACAAAGTGTCATTACTAAACAAAAATATAAAGACGCATCTTAGAAAGGTTATATAAGCAGCAGTTTCATAACAAATTAAAGAATATTGAACACTAACCAGTAACCAATATTTGACACCCTCTTCCTAAGTCAAATCCTCACTGAACATTGAGAACCAGAGCGTGAATAATTGTAAGGAACTTTTACTGGTTCTACTACTTTCTCCAAAGCCAAACACCTTATGTTACCCATATTGGTACGACATATAGGGCAACAACTTTTCACTTGACATTTGCAGATGGAGCACAGAATGTGGCCATCCAGGCACTATAAGAAACATGGAACTACAATTAAAACATAATTGCGACATAAAAGATTGGAGCATATTATTGCCAACTATATTATTCCCAACTATTATTCAAGACATTGTATATAATCTTTATAAAGTTAGTAATGCTGACTTAACAAAAAGAGAACATTCAATACAAATGATTCGGTTAAGGAAACACAATAAGAACAAACCTAATGAATAGGTGGGGATATAATAGCGGTGCACTCAGGACATTCAAGAACCTCATATAGATTTTTCATGAGCATTCGATTTTTTTCATCCGCGACACTTGAAGACCCTGTGTTGGGCTTTTGATTTTTAATTATTACCACCACTATTGAATTGAATCTGCAGAAATTAAGTTTTAAGCCAAAGCCGATGATTCCGCAGACAAAATATATTTAAATTGTACACACAGACTAAGTATATAGAAATCAGACTAAGTAAAATCGTCAAATGCTCCCTATGAGTTTATAAATCCTAAGGTTGCGACACACATAGAAAAGAAAGCATCAAATATATTTAGTTGACCTCTATATATGCCCTAAAATATGCAAATATAAAACTTTCCAGCTCCATTTTAAACAAAAATGACAGACTAAGTAAATAGAAATCAGACTAAGTAAAATCGTCAAATGCAATCCCAAGGTTGCGACCCACATACGAAAAGAAAACAACAAATATATTCAGTTGACCTCTAAATATGCCCAAAAATATGCAAATTTTAAACTTTCCAGCCGCATTTAAAAAGAATAAGGTATAATACAGAAACTATGTGGCAATAGATAGATACTCTGCAGGAAAAATTAAACACATAGTCCTAATGTCATGGATATAACTACACAGTCCTATACGGCTGCCAACCTAGCGATCTAGTATTGAGAAGATCACAAAGCCCTATTTGATCACTGGCTCAAGATATGTCATGTACTTGCCGTGTCCCTGCAATGATTCTCCTGAAACAATATAACCGAGTGAGCATACACGAAGATGACACTTACGTATAATGAAGTCGAGGGTCTGCCTTTCCAGTCAACTGTCTTTACTGGTATGCCTTCTCCCTTGTGATCATGCCTTCTCCCTTGTGATCATGCCTTCTCCCTTGTGAACATCAATTAAATTCAATTTAAATAGCATTGGAATAAAACATACCTGCATAAGCATATACATTGAAAGGAATCAAGCGACAACCAGTCTACAACACGATTCACACCACGTGATGTCACCTCTGGTGTGATCTTCACCTAAACACATCAACAAAATTGAAGTACGTAAATTAGGGAGTGTTAGGATTGCATATTAATACAACTTATCGAAACAGACTATATAATTATCTCAGTAATATAAATAGTTGTAGGAGCTGTTTGGAATTATATAAATTTAGATCCTCTTTTAGATGAAAAAGTAAATCTTGGCGTAAATGCAATCCAAGAAGTAGCATAAAAAGGATCCAGCTATACCCGATGCAGTTTCTGAAAGTGATGGTGAAACATGCAAAAAGCTTAAACAAAGATTGGGAATAAATCAACAATTAAGTAGCACATAAATTACACAAACCTTTAACAATGGCATTGTGCTGAACATCATCGACCCATGTCATGTAAGGTTATAGGATTAACGTCTAAATATGTGAAGTCCGTATAACCTGATGCATGTGTTAGGTACGTTGTGGGATTAACGTTTTGATCAAACATAGGATTGAATGCAACCGTGAATGCATTGTGTGTCCTGAAATGAGTTGCAACAGAAAAAACAAAGTAAGTTAAGAGTTGCACCAAATAAATAAGATTACTAAAAAAATCAGGTGTGGCAACCATTAATGAGTTCCGAAATCCAATTTTATCACATCATCATACTAGAGCAAGTTTTATCTCCAGAGTTGGGGGTCCAATGAGCGCCACCCTGCATCGCAAAATATTTTTACAACCAGAATTTACATGGAAAGTAGAATGAACAATAGAAACAATAAGGAACCACTTAAACTACAAATAAGAACCTGTTTTCTAGGAAATACACATTAACTACCACTTTCTTCCAACTTGTAGACCATTCTATGATATTAACTTACGACCATTATCCTCCTATTTTGGAAACATGTAAACTAAGACTACAATAGTACAATGTGCTTCATCCAAGCAAACAGAAATGCTAATAACTTGTGTTTGGATTCAATTTAAAAGTAGTTAAAGAGGCAGTTTGATAAAAGGGTAAAACATTTGAATTTTTTGTAACACGGGTTTGAATGGACACAAACATTTATAAAAAGGTTAATGAGATACAATGCATCGCGGCTTACTTTTGTAAGGAAACCATAATCAGGAAATACAATTGTAAACCTTGATTATATATACAGAATCGGTGGTGCTTATGGAAGAAGTTGCAGCACTATAAAGTCACAAACATGTATGTGATTGGATGAGACAAAATTTGTGCCCATAAACCAAAAGAGTTGGATACACGAGACTGGATTGGTGGTTGTGTGACCCACACACTGTTCGACTAAAAAACTGGATCAGATGGGTTTGTCAAATATTCAATCGATGCAAAATTGCTTGGCACACAAACCTCCTAGTTACTGGATTTTGTTAGACTCTCATCATTATAAACCAAGACCAAGGTCAAATACACTTCGAAGTCTTAACCTCCCATTCATGATCCCAAAAAAACAAAATGCGTGAACCATCATATACGGTCATTAAGCAACCATAGCAAATGGATTTCCAAATTCATATATAGTCAGCTTGAGCCTTTCATGTTTCTATCAGTTACCAGCATATATCATAAATGGAGTGCTTCAGTTAATATTTGGCATATGGATCTACTGAATGTATGTGTATTTTAACATATCAAACTGATGATAATATTATGCTTCCTTACCTGGATAGCTCTAACAGAAAAATAGAAAACATCAGCAAACATTACTAAATGAACCGTGTAATATCAATGATCTAATTATACTACTATGAGAAATAAAAACAACTATACAAATCTATAATATATTTTTAATAAAAATGACTCAGGATAAATTTCGAGGGTTACCTCTGATTGAGAAATCATAAGATTTAAATTCCACTCATAATGAGATATATCCGAATGGTTCTTCTTTTCCTTACAAAATCAACGCCCCTTTTCTGTGAAAAATACGCCTCAAGATTTCTAGGCTTGATTTCGTGCTTCTTGCAGAAAGGAAATCATGTTCATGCGAAGGCAGCAACTTCTACTAAATCTTCAAATGTGATCAACGATCCACCACCATCTGATAAATAACATGCCACCTTAACAACCAGATATCAAAAAATTAAACGATTGAATATGATCTTTTGATCAAAATTAATGTTCTTTTGATCTTTTGATCTTAATGTTTTTTGGGGAAAAAATAAACGATTAAATCTGAATCAAACAAAAAAGACTATTGAATCTGATCTTTTGATCAAAATTAATGTTCTTTTGATCTTTGATTTTAATGTATTATGATCTTTTGATCTTAACGTTTTATGGGAAAAAATAGACGATTGAATCTGAATCAAACAAAAAAGATGAAAAATTGATTGTTTTTTTAATGTTTTTTGGATTAGGGTTTACATCCCCATTGTTTAAAGGAAAATGGATGCTACGTGTGTGTGTTTTGTGACCCATGGTTGTGGGAAAAAAATGAAAAAAAAGATTAGAGTAATATATATGGACGCGGTTTCAAAACACGATTTTTTTTTAAAAATGCGTTTTCCGAAAACGGAAGACAGCCAATAGTGACAAAATTTAGGAAACTTTTGAGATTTTTTAGGAAAATCTCAAATACTATTGGTTTAAAGATGTGACTGGGATATGACTGAATTAAAAAGTGTGGTTTCAAGTCATAATTATACCTATATAATATATATATATATATATATATATATATATATATATATATATATATATATATATATATATATATATATATATATATATATATATATATATATATATATATATATATATATATATATATATATATATATATATATATATATATATATATATATAGGGATGGGATCAATAGAAAACTTAATCTCAATAGAAAAACTAGAAAACCTTCTTTCATCCGTTGGATCAAAGCATCCTCCCCCTCCTTTTTTTTCTCCAAATTCCATGGGCCTATTTGTCTTATCTTTCTTTTTGAAGGGTCATTTTTGTAACTTTTCTATCCACTCTTTCTTATCATATTTTATTGTTTATTTTTGCGTCATCTGATAGCTTACTTTTTTCCTGCTTCATTATGTTTTTTCTTTTTTTATGCATTTGATAATTATCTTATATAAGCAAAAAGTCAAACTTAACTAAATAGTAAATATATATATAAGAGGCGTTGGGTGCTGGCGACTTTGAAAAAAAAACAGAGAAAGAAAAAGATTTATACGATCTAAACGACTATCATAAAATTAAAATAAAACATGTGTCATTTCAAAGCTATACTGAACATATAAAAAATAATAACACCGTACTGAACAATTATATCGTATTCAAATCCGTCCATCGGAATCTGGAGACCCATAAAGTCATCATCTTGTTCAAGTGACGTTCAATTTTTAACCACTAACATAAAAACATCATACTCCCATATCCATCTATTGCTGATATCCGATCCAATCTTTTGTTTATCGTTTCTATAAAGCAAAAAGAAATGACCATGTATGTTTCGGATCAACTTTTGCCTCCATTCACGATGCTTTTGTAAACGTCTTCGATCAACTTTTTCCATTCTAACATTACTGCTATTCCACTCATTCTGCAATCTGCAATAATAACAAAACCATTGTTATGTTGTTGTATATTTGTTTAACGGGATGCTTACCAACTGAACGAACTTCGGCAAAAGGAAATAATCAAGGCAACTTCTTGAATATCAATTACATGTTTCTCGAAACTTGAAGGCAGCTTCTTTGTGGGGACTACCATATTCTGTGTCAATTTCTCCATTGTTACATCTTTGTCAAGAAGCAACCTTGTTATACCAGAAAGAATGTGGTCCTTTTTTCGCATTACTTGTTTTAGCATCCATCTTCTGATTGTTCTGTATCATCTATGTTCGAACTTTCAGATGAAGTCATTGGGGACACGAACGGCTCTGATCCTATGATTGGGAGTACCACAACCCACCACCATTACTTAACTTTGCATCACTAGCTCTGCAGCGTACATAGTTATGAAGTGTGAGAATTTTTGAAATAAAACTAGAATTACAACTGGATATAGAATGCTATAATATTTGGATGCTCTACTATGGTACAAACGGGGTACATTAAAGTATCTCAAAAGGATGCACTAAATTACCTCAAACTGGTGCACCAAAATCAGTTTTTGTCTCCATCCACGAAGCTTATGTAAACGTATCCGATCACCTTTTTCATTCTGCATTCTAATCTGAAATCAGCATATCCATTCAAATAGGCTCTTTGGTTCTGTCTCGTCTTGTTTGTTTTATGTGTCGACAGGTCCTATATCTAAAATATAAACAAACACGTTTTTCGAGTATCCCGTATGGACGCATCAATTCCTGTATTAGCATGAGGTTCATGATTAGCTCTAGATTTCCATGTACCATTTTTCTGCGGTTATACTCGTGTTTTCCCACCACCACCTTTATTCCTAAAATCGTAAATAAAAAGATGTTAATACGAAACTAGGAACAAAGATTGTATATGAGTGCACCACTTAAAAACTCTATATACAAATTTTAGAGCATAAAGCAAATAACTTTAGTTCTTGATAACAGAGATAACAAAACTGAAGTTTCACCAAAATTAAGTTCCTCTGAACCATGTTGATACCAAATGCAAAAAATGTAAATCTTACACACTCGGGTCGTAATTAGTTAAAGGAAGAATAGATACAAACGGATGCATTAAAGTTCTTAAACGGATACACTAAATACATTAAATGAATGCACTAAAGTACATCGAACATATGTAATTAAATAAGTTGGTTCAAGAAAGCTTTTACGATTTTGAGATACCTAACTGGTTTTCTGCGTTAGAAAGACAGATAAGCAGGAAATTTATTAATCACGTACTATTACCAAGTATACAAGCCCCACGCAAACCAGCTACAACACTCAACACAAAATCAGTATATCGAAATGACCAATTCCATGTGGAAGCGACCACTCAGTTGTACCTAATTTTTCCAAATCTAATTCCAACAGTTCAGTTAGTAACACATACCAAATTTAGAGGGTATTTTAGATTGCTTATTTTCTTCGTATCTAAATATGTTTAAGAAGATAAGGTATTGGAGTGTTTTGTAATCCATACTCTTTCTTCTTATCTGGTCACCCTAGGTTATGTAAGCATTTTTATAGATTAAATATTACCTAATAATCTACTTATTGAGAGTAATGGTGTCTGTTAGCCCTCATAACTAACCTAGTAACCTTTAAAACGTGAAATATGTGGTAATTATAATTCCTTAAATCTACTTTAAAGATATTAATATTCCTAAAATCTACTTTAAAGATGTTAATATTCCTAAAATCGCAAATATAAAGATGTTAATTTAACACAGGTATAAGCAGTTTCAAACAGCCTCTAAATGGTTTTTCAATCTACTTAGTTTAGAATAAGCAAACGTTAAACTGCTTATATAAGATGTAGATTGAGATTGCTGATATAAGTGCTTTATCAGCTTATTGATTGCTTTTATGATATCTACTTATTTTACTATATCTTCAAATTAACATCTACTTTAACACAAGCAGTCCCAAACACCCTAACCCGCCTTACTTAACTCACAAATGATAGAAAATTCAGGTAAGCAATACTAAACACCCTCCAATAAACAACCTTTACTTCCTCCGATATCAAAATGTTTTCTTCATATACCCATTAATTAAACCCTCAAAAATGATCATCGCCTCTTTTATCTTTTCACGTCTGACTTGTTCTTTATGGTATGTTTGTGGTCACACCTAGGATCCGATAATACCATTGTGGATACACTAAATATTCAAACGATAAACTAAACAATAACTGAGTAAATTAGTTGACATAAAAAAGGCTACTGTCTAATGCAAATTGTATGATGGGTACTTAACACCATTCCTGGAATCCGTTGCCAAAGTTGAGATATGATCATGTATTACAAAACAAATGACTTATTCTTGCTTGCCATAACAGCATATAAACTGATAAGTACTCAATCATATGTACTTCTAACCGATTTAAGGTAGAACAAGTGATTAACATACCGTCAATAGAGAGTGGAACAAGAACTGTAGGAAAGTCAGCAGGTAATTGAAGCAGTAAGCTCTCTCTTTGGACAGAAGCAACACACCTTCAATAATAGAACATAACACATTATAATCTTTTAAAAGCAATAATTAGTAGTGAGCTAAACGGAGTTGTTTTTGTGCCTACAAAGGTCAGATATATAGAGAAAAATTACAAACGGGTAGAGAAAGATCAACAACCACACACACAAGCAACATTCGAGGCACCTAATTTTGGGTACTAAAACCCCTCAAACTGATGCACTAAAGATCCTCAAATGGATGCCCTACTATGATATAAACCGACGCACTAAAGTACCTAAAACGGATGCACCAAAAACTAGAATGGATGGACTAGAATATATTTATGTTTCAAATGTGTTTCATACTGAATCTAAAATACATGCAACTACCAATATTTTGCTACATCCCGCCCCCAACTACCAACGTTTTGCTAGATCCTAATCTCCAATATTATATACAAAAGCTCTTAAATGGATATGATATATTAAGCTCATGCGCAATTTGGAAAAAAAATTAGCAGATTGTTGCAGCATACCTTTTTTGTAGAAACTTGAACGGATACCAATCGATTCTTGATAAAGATAAATTATATTTACCAAAGAAAAAAAACTATTCACATCTAATATATCCATTTTGTCTATAATCTGCTATCGCCCACACCTAAAGAAATCACATAAGTAGAGCAAAAACAAGTTAGGATAATACAAGAAGAACGAAATCTATTTAACAAGTAATTCTTTAAATAGGTCAAAACGCTTTGAGATCGAAAGCGTGTATAATAGTATTTCCTTCCTGGCAATTATTGCCTTAAAATAGTGATTACATATTTATCCTGAGGTGGAAATATAGGGCGGGTCAGGAGCAGAAAACGGGTCAAAGTGCGTATTTTTCACAACTGGTTGTGTTGTGACGACCGAAAGCTTTCTAGCATTGTTTTAGAAAGAACACACATTTGTGAAATATACAACTTAAATTTGTACGCCTCCTAAAAGAGTATAATGTCTAGTAATCTTCATCCATAAACGTTTGCAGACCATACGAGTTGTAGCCAGACATTACATACATAAGTGATCTATTATCCATGTACGACTGATAAAGAGACATATTGTCAAAATCACAATGTCTATGATATCTGATGCTTTAAATTTAACAAATAGATGCCCTGCTTCATCAAACACGTATTCATGAATACATATGCTTATTAACACATGATATACGATGTTCAACACACGTCCTACTACACATCAGATTACCTATTTATAGGTAAATGTGGTCTAAACATGAGGTACAATAGTCAATCATATGACATCTTTGTGAGGTCCCAAATCCCAAAACCTTAGGCAAAACAGTGAAAATAAAAGACCAAATTGAACAGCAAAAGTCAGTTTTTGATCATGTGGCGGTTCCATACCTGATTTTTTTCCTTTTATTTAATTGAATGAAATGACCTTTTTTTAGTCAAAGAACTTGGCTTGATGACTAGTCAAAACTTTTTGTCTCACAATTTGATTTGGGATTAAATCGCTAAAATATGATCCGGTAAAATTTTTGTCCTATTCACGATTCGATTTGGGATTAAACCGCTAATATATGATCCAGTTCGGGACAGATTATGGTTTCAGACAGCTCCACGCCCCTAAAAATATAGTACAATTGTAGAAACTAGAAATATATTTTCTTCTGTATGCGTACATAGTCATACATGGAGCCTTCAAGCCACATTTCAGTGATTAATGTTTCACCAGGATAAACATGCAACAAAAATCTTCCTGAAATGGCTTTCGCAAGTTTTGCATCACCGTTGCAGATACCTTAAATCTTATAATTTTCACTTTGAATAGTTTTGATGGTACCCTCATGCCTGTAACAGTTTACAACTGATTCCCTAACACATTTTTTAACTGATATCGTAACACATTTTTTAACTGATTCCCTAAAACATTTTTTTACTTTTAGTTATAATGTGTCTCAAATCGTTCTCAACTATAACTTTTTGAAAACTAGGTGTGTTACAAATGACTGTTCCGAAGTAGAACTCGAGACTAGATGTCATGTTGTTCATAGACTTAACTAGTTTCCTAGGTAAGTTATACAATACTTTTACAAATAAATCTACCAAGGATCGGCTTAAGATCACCCAGCGATAACCTGCTAACCATGATATATTCCTTACACAAACATATACCTTAAATTCAACACAGCACGTGCCCTAATCTTGCCACTTGTTTCACTACCCATAAATTGCTGGTTCCGACGTAATTGTTGATGTACTACAGTACTACTAACAGGAAACTAATGCCTCAATCAATCTTATACATATAAACTCCATAAATTCAATACTATTAACAGCTACAAATATATTTTAATTATTTTACAAACTGATTCCATAAATAAATTACACATATTCACTAAAATTATAATAATTATATTTCACTAACATAAGCCAAGAAAAAATCAAAAAGCGTTACTTACACATATTCACTAAGGACGGTGGTTGCGACGGTGGTTGCGACGGTGGTTACGACGGTGGTTACGACGGTGGTTATGACAGCCGCGTGGTGGGTAGAATATCATTACTCTGTGTGATTTTGACTCAGCGTGTGTTTTGATTATCATCAAATTAGTGTGTTTTGATTATGATAATATAAAATAATCATGTTTTGATCGGTGTTTGTGAGACTGAGTGAGAATGGACGGTTGGCACATCTGACCCTTCATTTTTTGTTAATTTTCATTTAATACCCCTACGTTTTAATATGTTGCAAAACCTACCTTATAAGTTTGTTTTCTAGGTTTTCCACCAATGTATGGTTTTCTCTAGAACCCATCCCTATATATATATATATATATATATATATATATATATATATATATATATATATATATATATATATATATATATATATATATATATATATATCTCTATATTATATATAGGTATATTTATGACTTGAAACCACAGTTTTAGATCCCAGTCATATCCCAGTCACATCTTTTAACCAATAGGATTTGAGTATTCCCTAGAAAATCTCCAAATTCCACGAATTTTCCGTTTGAAATCGCAGTTTTATGAAAATCGCGTTTTGGAAACGCAATTTTGAAAACTTTGTTTTGGAAATTGCGTTTTGTTTTTTCTGTTGTAAAAAACATTATTTTTTTTAGTGAGGGTTATGAGATTCGAACTGAGTACCTCTAGGTTATTTGTTTTGGTGTTTTCCAACTGAGCTATTGGATGATTTTTATTTTTTGATGATAAACCTCTATATTTATTATCCGGTTTTGTATTTAATATAATAAATATCTTCTGATATTTTTTAAAATATATCAAGATATACTCCAAGTATATTCATCCATATCTAAATTTTGTTGAAAATTATATTTTTTTGAATTCTGTTTATCACGTATTAATTTTCTATCAAACCCTAATTCGCTAAAAAATCATCCATCGTAATCTTCTTTTTCTTGTGTAGGTTTTTTCCAGTTTGATCATAGAAAATATATCAAGATATCCTTCTTAATATATTCATACAAATCCATATCGTTATACGTATTATTCTCTTTTATTTTATCAAAACCCTAATGCTCCTTCAAGGTACCTCTTCTTTTAGAAAACTCTAATCAAAGTATTTTTTCTTTGTTTTGTTTTGCAGGTTAATAAAACATGTATGAATATATAAAGATTAATAAAGCCTATGTGAGCATTCCAGATTTCATATTATATGTTTAGAGCCAAAGCTATGTTTTTTTCAGGTAAGTAGCCAAAGTAGCTTTTATTCACAGGGTACTCCACAGTCGGATTACTTATCACAAGGTACAAGATTAGCTTTAAATTGTAACACAAAAATTTAGCTATAAGCTGTTAAGAGTAGATCAGATATCCGATTTGTATTTGCGTGCGTGTCTTTGTTAAGGTGCTCTTTGTCTTTATTGTCAAGAGGTGTTGACCGATAGTTAATTTAGGGTGTGTTTCATCTAAAGCTTATCTGATGAACTAATGATTCCTCGAGGAAGTCGGTTGAGCTGGTACTTATGTTTTTCAGTATCAACCTTTCTTACGGTTTCTTTGAATATATGATTGTATATGCTGCTAGGAGTAAATCAGATACCCGAATAATATATAATTTGTGTAACGCGCCTGTTTTCGTTACACAAATACCCAAAGAATTGTAGAGTACTCATCCCTTGATCGATCCTCATGGAACTTGCCTGCTTAGTTTTCAGCTTGGTGCCAAACAATGCATCTTCCAGTAACCTCTTGCATTTCTGAAAAAGCCTGTCATTTATGGTGTTTTCATATAAGAACTGTATAAAGAATTACGTGGGTCTGACTTGGTTGGTCATATCATATTGTACTATATAGTATAATCAATTTGATGATGGTGTCAAACACAGCCACCTCTGCTGACGTCTTACCAAACCTGCTGACCTTGAACCTTCTGATCTCTCTAAGCTATATCTGGTATTTATTTATTTATTTTATTCAAATTCGTTATTAAGTAAACAATTAAAGGCTGTTTGGAATTAAGTTTTCTGAAATCAAATACTTGCGACTATTAGATAATCTTCTTTGTGTTGTGCAAAAGTTTTATACTATCAAAATGGGGTTTGGCTGCTGCAGCAATAACGTTTGAAATTGATGGGATAACATGTGCTACATCTTGATTGCAGATACATACTAGAACTTGCCGCTTCTGTCAATACGGCTGATGATGTGGTGGTCCACTTTGTGGAAACTGCTATCGAGTTGCGCAAATTAATGATGAGGTATCTTTTAAATATTTATGACAATCTCATGAACCAAGTTGGATAATTCAACTGACCTCATCCGTGTAGCTGCAGTATCTCTATACTTGCAAAATATTGGTGGGTGTCATCTATAATAAGCTGTACCTCAAAGCTATATATTCATGACTGTTTCTGGTGTGTGCCTGGTCGGCCAACCCACATATACATATTTTAGTATTTTTAATGTTTATTATCTTATTCTGGTTAGTATGCACATCAAAACAAGTCTTAATACCTCTCTTGTATTTTTCAGAATTAGGTCGTGTTCAGTGTTCATCTTTTCGTCAGAAACGTCAGTTTTATGATGAAAGTTGTGAGTGTAACCATTTGTTATTTGTTTTTTAGACTCTATGAATGAAGCCTATGATTGTGAATGTGCCTGCTGCACGTCCTGCAGCGCAACTAATTATTAGTGACTAATGGAATTAATGTGATCAAGCATTTCAAAAAGATATGGATAGGGCAAAACTGATTGATACTCATCTGGTTTGTTTAAAAGAAACATGACTAATGTTATAAATGTTGACAAATTACGTTGTATTACAAAAAAGTTATTCTTTTTGTGGTTCACAGGTTACTTAATGTCCTTTCGAGTAGATTTTGCGGAAGAGCGAGGTTGCACACCCGATTGGAAAGATGGTCTTTTATGGTCTCTCTTTTACATGTTGCGTGCAGTACCACCTGAGGTAATAAGCTGGGTAATCTTTCGTTGGTTCAGTAAGTTATACTGCAGATGCAGTTGGTCACAATGAATTGTAAAATTGTGATATTAGTATGACGTTTTCAAATAGGAGCTCTATGTATGAAATGATTGGTGTGTCGAAGGATTATCTTATGCTGATATGTGAGTTTTATAAAAATTCTTATTAGGTTGGTTAGCGAAATTTAAATTAAAAAGTGACCCATTTTATAAGATAACAGGCTGAAGTTAGTGGTATTGTTGATTTTTGACACTAAGGCCATTTTCTTTTTACAGCCTGAAGCTGGGAAAAAAACTTTGATCTTTATCCAGTTGTTTACTAAACCGCACTTTATTTTTCACTGCTATGAAGTTAAGAGTCTAATGAACCAATTCTTTGCAGATAGTCAAAATTAAGGATATTATACGGCCACCAGATAAACAGATGTTTAATGATGTCTATATTGTGTTTGAGTTAATGGACATCAGTCTGCACCAGATTATTCGTTCTTCTTAGTTACTAGCAAATGCCCACTGTCAAGTAAGCTTAATTATATTAACTCATACAATAAATAAATGCAATATACCTTTTAAATGTATTTCAATTTTTATTTTATTTTTTGGTTTTTTCTTTCAGTAAGTGCATCAAAGAAACCACTTCAAAATTACAATAAAGTTATATGCTCTAATTGAAACATATAAATTGTTCCATTGCAATATTTCTTGTATCAGTTATTGTGTGGATTGAAATACATATGCTCAGCAAATGTTTTACACCGTGATTTGAAACCAAGCAATTTGTTACTTGATTCAAACTGTGACCTAAAGATTTGTGACTTTGGGCTACCAAGAACTACATTTGAGACAGATTTCATGACAGAATATGTTGTGACAAGGTGTTATAGAGCCCCCGGAATTGTTGCTGAACTTTTCAGAGAATACTCCATCTATTGATATCTGGTCGGTTTCTATTACCGTACTACTTAGTGAATGATTTTTGCTTTAAGTCGATAGTTACATAATTTTATTTTATCTTTTAAATAATTAAACCCAATCACTTATTAACTCGAATTGTGGGATGAATGTCCACTAGGAAAGCTTTCTTTTAAATTGTACCAAGACATGCAAAAGGATGTTTCCTCACTTAGAATACACACGAGTTTTAGGCAGCACCCATCGAGAAAGAGCTATAACAAACTCAAGCTGTCAGTCATTCTCTTCCAGGCACACCAGCGCTCAATGGTTGATGAAAAGAGGTTCAGAAAAAGGCAGCAATTCAACGCAACAATTTTGTTACAGGTCAGAGTCTTGACTTCTAATATTTGTATTTTTTTTTTGTAACGGAAAAGTAAGTCAACCCAAATTGTTTATCTTTCGACACTTGTCATTTTTAGCCATTTCGTATTGTTTAAGTTTGTTTGAGAGTAAATATAGCCTGAATTGGTCATTCATAAGTTAATTATCAGTCCAACGTGAACAATAATTTCTAATGTTACTTAATCATTGTAGGCCTATTGGCGTGGACGCGTGGTCATAGAGATAATTCATACTATAAGAAATGATAAAGGCAACAGTTATTACACAATGTAGATGGAAGAGGAGAATCGCGAGGAAAGAGCTTCGGAAACTAAAGATGGTTTGTTGATGTTTCTTATGCATTATAGAAGTATAGCTAGGTTTTGCTAATTGCGACTATTATTAAGTCTCTCATGTAACTCGAGTTCTGTTTATCTACTTAAATTTTGATTTCATAGATATTGCATGGCCATTGTGCGGACCTTTGTTAATAATATTCATATTATTGATTGTTTGTATTTTTCAATATATACAGGCTGCAAGGGAAACAACAGTACTCCAACAAGCTAAGGATACTCTTGAAAAACAAGTGGAAGATCTCACTTTGCATTTAGAGTCAGAAAAACGATTGAAGGTAGTACTTATCTGTTGTAAAGAGGATATATCTCTGTTTCGACTGGCTTTAGAGTTGAAAAACTACATTCATAAAAGTTGTATGAATGTATGCATTAGAAATTGTACTTTAGCTGACTTTAATCTGTAGTATTTATTTTTCTCACCCATTTGACATGTTAGAGAATAGCATAATCAGAATCAAACCAATTTTTAATAAATGGGTCAAAGTCTTCTATTTCTACCCTCCTAAATATATATGACAAACTATATGGTGCAGACTTTGCTGGAAAAAGAAAAAGATCAAGAAATTCAGAAAGTTCATAACTCCTTCCAAGTCATGCAGAGTTCAGTTTCTGAAGCAAAGTCTTTGCATGTCAAGGAACAGGAACCCGCTCAGAAAGCAATAAAAGAAAAAGATAAAAAAAAATATTTTGAATTGAAGAATTATCTGAAATCCATGCAGAGTAATTGCCAGTGAAGAATTAAAAGAATCAAAAGATCAGGAAATTCAGAAATTGCCGAGTAAAGTTGATCAAATAATGCCTTGCTATAAGTAACTATAGTGTAATATTTTTATAATGGTCGATTGATTTTTTGAATTTATTATTCATCGATTATGAGCTCATACACAATCTAATTCAGGAAATTCAGAAATTGGCAAGTAAAGTTGATGAAATAATGCCTTGCTATAAGTAACTATAATGCACTATATTTATAATGGTCGATTGATTTTTTGGATTTATTATTCATCGATTATGAGCTCATACACAATCCAATTTTGGGTATATTGTGTGTGTGATGTTTCTCATTCTACAAAGTCGATTGATTTTTTGGATTTATTATTCATCGATTATGAGCTCATACACACTCCAATATAGGGTGTATTGTGTGTGTGATGTTTCTCATTCTGCAAAGTCGATTGATTTTTTGGATTTATTATTCATCGATTATGAGCTCATATACAATTTAATTTAGGGTATACTGTGTGTGTGATGTTTCTCATTCTGCAAAGTAATTTTTAACAAAAATCAGAATCAGTTACCGTTTCATCAATTGTCGACAATACTAAAGGCAACTTGAAGCAGGCATATCCAAGAGTATCATTGAAGCAAGCAGATCCAAGAGTAACACTGAAGCAAGCAGATCCAAGATCATCATTCCAAACTTCTTCCACGCCTGATATCTCTGGCCAATTCACCAAGAATTTAAAAAACATTGCTGATCTTGTGGCTTCAACTCGCAGCCTTCACCAGTTCAGGTATCACAACTGCTATAATAAAAATCTGTTTAAGTTAGATGCCTGATGACTTAAGAAAAATAAAATGGATTGTAATTCATAACGGAGAAAGTTGATACAGTGACCAAAATAAGCTAACTTTTAGTTTTCTCATGTGACTTGGTTGCGTTATATATATGTAGTTGTTTTGTTGTGCGTAATATGATTGGTGTCAGTTATGTGTGATCTGATTCCTTAGTATTTAGTTTTTTGACCCGTTAATTATTCCCTGAGAAAAAAGGAGAAAACCAAGTCTTGAATTGGGTATTAATTTAGATGATAAAATTTGTTCAGATTGCTAAACTTGCAGGATGAATTCCTACCAGCAGGAGTGAATACCCTAAAACAAGTCGCGTTGGATTCAGTCCTGTTACTTTTGAGGTTGGTATAGGAATTTCAAGCTGCAAAGAGAAGGTTTAGTAGGAGTTGGGAGACGTAAAAGATAAACCATGTAAGCTATAAAATTATAAGATCATAATGGTAATTATATTCAATATGGAGGTTAAGTTTTAGTCCCTCTGGTTCACCTTTGATGGGAGTGAAATGATACTATAGTGGCAGCTTTGTTTATTTTGCTTTTGAAAATATGTTGTATAAATTTTCAAAATCCTTATTGCACAAACTGTAACAAGTGGTTCTTGATGCTGCTTAATTTATTTTCTTTTTCATGAAAGTAACTGAAGTAAATTTATTTGTATTCAGGCAGATGAAGATCCAGGAGATGACGATCGAAGATCAGATGATTCTGATGATGAAAATAATGACAGGTAGTCCCTTCTTTTCAAAGGCTAGAAAACACTTCCATTTTACTGTTTGTTGATTCATTAATATTGTTCTCTATTGCAGCAAGCCTTTTGTTGGACGTGTGAAGAGGTAACTTCATCATATCGGGTCTAAGGACATGGTATGTGCATTTTTTAGTCTGGTAACTCAATAAACATTGTCCATCTAGAGTAGCCATTTCAAACCATACCATTTAGCATTATAGAAGTTGTTGTAGGCTCTCTTATACTTGTTGCACTTGCTGATTTGGAACTGATTAAGGTGGAGATATTGTCTCTTGTGACAGATTTGAGATTTTAGTTTGTAGTTTGGGATGTGAGAAATTAAGGCACTTCCATAATCTTGTCATTTGAGATTTTACTATCGCACATGGCAACTTCTTTCCTTTCATCTTGGATTAGAGTGTAAATTAATATTACTTATGTTGGGATGGGAAGTATTTAGTGGCTGCAAAGAAACCCAATTTCAAAGAACAAATTAGTCAAGTCAAGTAATGTTGTAACATGAAATTAACTCAACACAGTTGGTTAATAAAAACAATAATGCAACATTGAACTTTTCTTTGAAACGAATTTATGATATGTCATCTATGTTATTGATGCTTATGCCCTGTTTTGACCCGTTATCCAACCTGCCTCCTACCATTAATGATACCTCTAATTAATGTATTGTTAATTGATGTTATTTTGCAGCTATTAGATTCGAAGAAGGCTTCTTTTAACTTGCACTTAGTTGAGAACTTTGAGGAGTTCAATGCACCGTTTGTAGATAAATTTTATGTGTTACTAATAGGAGCTGAAGAACTGTTGGTCAAGGGTCTAGAAGAACGGCCTTAAAACATATCAAAGCTTTTGTGCGTACGTTTCCTGTTGGAGCTTTTTTTCCGCTGGTCTATCATCGACTTCATCAGAATCGACACAAGTTTCAGAATCTGCTTACATTTATGAAGAAGGTCATTTAAGATGCAGAGGTAAGACCCATGTATTGCTTTTGTTCAGTTTCCTTTTTTTAATCAGTAATTCTTTGACATCAATGATCGATCAGGTACCTACAGTGAAAGCTACAACTCTGCTCTGCTCTCGATTCACAGGGAAAACTTTATGAAGGACATTGACTGTCAAAATGGCGTTGAAGTGGCGTGAATGTGGAGGAATTGCAAAACAAGGTAATTAGTTATATGATTTTGTAATTTACAAGTGTGGCTCTTGGTTTGACCCGACTGTTATTTTTTTTTTGTGGTTGTGTTTGTACAGGTGCTGGATTATGAGTTAACATATATGAATGCCTTCTTCAGTAGCCCTGAATTTGCTATAGAACTATAAGTTGGATCAAGAAAGAGGTGTATGGGAGGTATATAGATGGTTGGGTCTCATATATAAATGGATGGCAACTGTTGTCCATTCTGCGAGGTGGTTGCTGCATAAGGTTTTAACAGTTGCCTTCATAAAGGAAATGCAACCTTTTATCTGAGATGTCAAGTCCTATACAGAAATGAGGCGTTTCATGGATGCAAAATTGATGTTCATACTGCGAGGGGCTGCTGCAGAGTCATGACATCAGGAGACAAACGCAATCACGAATCATATTCACCGACGAACAAACGATATTCAAAATATACGGTAAACATGTTCTTACAAATTTTAGCATCGCCGTGCACTAAAACCTATTTGCTAAAGATACTAACCATATATGAATAAATGTATGAATTAAACAAGGAGCCTCCGTAAAGGTTAATACGGAACTTTTAAGCTTTCACTATATTGTGTGCCATGTCCTCTTTGCTTTCATGATAGCAACTTTGAGATACACCTTGTGCAAGAAGCTCTTTCACCCTGCCACCAGAATAGTACTCAGAAAGGCAGCCATGTCCTTCATAAATAAGTCCTGCCCTAAAGGCACATAAAAAAAATCTGAGCCATCGACCTATTAAAGAGTATTTTTGTTGAGATATCCATATGCTGAACATTGTCATGCAAGTGACTTATTAGCAACAAGTCACGAGGCGTAAAAAAAACTCATCCATTATTGCATCATGGTATATTTGATTCACACTACATTAGAGTAATGTTCAAACACTGCATCCTGTTTTATTACAACTGCATCCCGTTTGATTACAACGGCTTAACCAAATTTAACAGCACAGTCCCAAACACCCTTTTTTTAAGTCTGAAGTGTGAGCATTTTGATAATGAGATTTGGTTTGAACACAGGATCTTAAGCTTTTGCACCAGTTAATATTCTTTGGGATTGCGAATATTCATGATAAGCATAGGCTATGCAGATTACTACTATTAACTGTTAGACGGATTTCTAAATCTGTTGCTTTTCTTAAATTATTTAAGATCATCCGTAGATAAAAAACACTAGAAAAACTTCAAATGTTTGTTGCAAGAATCAAGTCTTCAAATGTTGCTTTTCTTATATTCTTTAAGATTAATATTATTTGTTTTTATTTCTTTTATATTTTATTAATGTTCATATTGTTTTTAAGGCTAAAAAGGTGGTGATACATGTTCTTTCTAAGGTCGCCATGTATATCAGGTAGCTATGTTTTCTGAAAACCCAAATAAATTCTATGTGCTAAAATTTCTACAAAACGATATTTGTGGATGACATACAGATACAAATGATGATAGCTAGAAAAGGTATGTTCTTTCTTCGTAACCATATCATCAAGTTTACTTCAAAATACAGAAACTGGTTTCCGGAAGCACACAAATAATGTTTTTTCAGAACATGTATAGTCTCTAACTTTCAAGGGGGTGTTTGTATGTGTGTAAGAAGTGATTTTGCTACCCGAAAAACCAGTAAATCAGGTTCTTTAAGTTAGGGGTGTTTGGATAAGTCACTCATATGTCTAA
This sequence comes from Glebionis coronaria, assembly GCA_025667525.1. Classification (NCBI taxonomy): domain Eukaryota; kingdom Viridiplantae; phylum Streptophyta; class Magnoliopsida; order Asterales; family Asteraceae; genus Glebionis; species Glebionis coronaria. The sequence goes on along the minus strand of CM046882.1, from coordinate 415,021,076 downwards.
TAAATCAGTTTTGTTGCGGCAACCCCTTATCCGCTTGGTCTAAAATATTTTATTTTGACCCACACGTATATTTATTGCAACTGAGGTAGCCCATCTTCTTATTGCAGCCCCTTATCCGCTTATCCGCTTGGATAAGTCACTCATATGTCTAATAAGTCACTCACGTATTTTTATTACAACTGAGGTAGCCCATCTTTCATAGGTGAGATATTACTTCTAGCAAGATCTGGTGCGTCTCCTTTTTAGTTATGCTACTCCTTTATATGTTTCAGTTAGTTGAAATTTTTTTATTCTATTTAGAATTTCAATAATAGCATCAGCCTATGGTGAATATGATGCAGATCAGTACCGTATGGCTTATTTGGTTTTCGGCTTGTGTTTCCTACTTTTTTATAAACTTTCCGGCTTTTTATGACATGAGAAACTTATATAAGACGAAAAGTTTCAAAATAAGCGCCACATAAGTGAGTTTATGAAACATAAACTAAAAACCCATATAAGTCATAAGCCCTATACATAAAGCCGAAACAAACACCAATTATATAAAATCGTGGGGTGGTAATTGTTGTTTATATGTTTATTTTTTGCATCTCTTATCATATATATTTTTTCTTGAACTGTGATTATTACGCACAATTAATTGTTTCTTTTGTGATATTGAATTAACAGTGATGTTTTTACTATTTTAGTTGTCCTCATGGTAAGGAAGAGGAGAATTGAACTTCCTGGAGAGAGCTCTGAACCTCAGGGTACTGCTTCTGGTGCCCAACGAGTGCCTGCACAACAGCAGCCACAACAACAGCCACAGATGCAGCGACGGCCACCCGCACAACAGCAGCCACAGCAAAGGCGACCAGCATAGTACCAGCAACCACCTCAGCAATAAGGTAGATATCAAGGCCGAGGGCGAGGTGGTTCAGCACCACTGGGTGGCTATCAAGGTGGCCCAGCACCGCAGGGTGACTATCAAGGTGGCCCAGCACCACAGGGTGGTTATCAAGGTGGACCTCCACAAGGAGTAAGAGGCTATGCACCTAGGGGACCACCACCACAAGGACGAGGTGGCGTGCCTCCTCAGCAATATCCTGGTGGACAACCGCAACAACAAGGGCCAGGGGTAGGGCCTCATCAACAACAACAGGCTCCAAGAGGAACTGCACCAACGCAGCGCGGTGCTGTTTCCGGACCTGTGTATTCACCAACTCCCGAGCTACACCAAGCAACACAGGCTCCCGAGCAACAACCCTTCGCTGCAGAGCACGTGGAACCCGCGATTGTTCAGGATGCCCCTGCCTCTAGCAAAGCACTGAGATTCCCTCTTCGCCCAGGAAGAGGTGTCTCTAGACAATGCTGCATTGTTAAGGCCAGCCATTTCTTTGCTGAACTGCCTGACAAGGATTTACACCAATATGATGTGAGTTTCCATGGTCGAAATATATATTAGTAAATTATTGATAGTTTGACTTGAGACTGATTCTTTTGTGATTTACGCAGGTTACCATCACACCTGAAGTAACCTCTCGTGGTGTGAACCGCGCAGTTATCGCTCAGCTGGTGAAACTGTATCAGCAATCTCATCTCGGGAAACGTCTTCCTGCTTATGATGGAAGAAAGAGTCTATATACGGCTGGGCCTCTCCCTTTTGTTTCTAAGGATTTCAAAATTACTCTGCTCGATGATGATGATGGAACAGGAGGTGCAAGGTTTGCATCATGATTGCTTTTTTTAAACTCTATTGGGTGGTGTTCGATAGCAATCTTATTTTTTATTATTGTTTCAGGAGATAGAGGGAATTCAAAGATGTTATCAAGTTGGCGTCACGTGCAGACTTGCATCACATAGGAATGTTTTTACAAGGCAGGCAGGCTGATGATCCACAAGAAGCCCTTCAAGTGCTGGATATTGTTCTCCGTGAGTTGCCCACTAATCGGTAAGGATATCAGCTCTTGATTTTGGTATATTTGGGGAATTTGTAACCATACAATATAGTCTGTTCTCTAATTGCCAATGTGTACTTTTATGCAGGTACACACCCGTTGGACAATCTTTCTACTCCCCTAATCTGGGTCAAGGTTTCTATTAGAGCATTCGTCCAACTCAGATGTGACTCTCTCTGAATACTGGTTCATATGAGTTTCTGATACTTCGTTGTAGTGCTGTTACAAGACACTAATTTTTGCTTACAGCATCTCTAATCCACTAACCCTTTTTGTATGACGTTGTTGTACTGCAGATATGTCCTCTACTGCTTTTATCGAGTCACTGCCTGTGATCGAGTTTGTTTGCCAACTATTAAACAGGGATGTTAAAGGAAGAACATTATCTGATTCTTACCGAGTGAAGGTTAGATTATTTATTCAGCAGTAAATTTGATAATTCGTAGTTTTATGTTGATAAAAGAATGCTTTGCATAATGAAATTTATGTCTTTTCAACAGATAAAAAAAGCACTAAGAGGAATCAGGGTTGAAGTAACACATCGTGTATAACTGGGTTAACAGCTCAGGCAACAAGAGAGCTTAAGTAAGTAATAGTACTTATTATTTTTCTTTCAAACTTCAGTTTTCCGGTGGACGAAGGGGGAGCGCTGAAATCTGTTGTCGATTACTTCCGTGAGACTTACTTTAGAGGATGAGAGGTGACTAAAGCCTGAATACAGGTATTAGATTCATCCCTATTCCAATTTGGATTGAACAAACTAATAAATAGCGTTTCACGCCTTCATTTTCTTAAATTCTTTGAATTAAGTACAGGTATTCACCAGGTGAACTTAAGCGTGTGTGGGTTAAACCTTAGATCAATCTGGCAAAACTCCGGAAGGGAAAATCTCAGGCCAAGTAAGTATCATATCCTACCGATTAGTCTGTTGGTTATTCAGTGCTAATAATTTACAAAGCTCATTATATCAATCTAATGAATGTCCTGAAAGACAATAATGTCCCTGCCATAACTGATAACTTGTTGCTTTTGGAGCCAAATACTCCTGTTTAACGTGAATATGAGAAGGTCTACTTTGACACCAGCGTTTAGAATTTGGTAAGAGAAACTTTAGATTGTTTTTTTTTTAAATTGACTATGCAATATTAAATGAATAATGTCAGATAATTAGTCTTACTATAAACGTGTTGTAGATGACAGTGTTTGGTTATGGTAAAAAAGTGTAATAATCAGATAATTTAAAACATATAATTACCCAACAAGAAAGTGTTGCAGATTGGATGAAATTACTGTGTCTTGAAGCTTTCAAGGCATCTGTTTGCTTAAAGCAACAGAAGTGAGCCTAGGTGTATCGTTAGGCCAGGATGCGCTTAAATTGCTACCTAAAGTTTGTCCTTTACTGAAGTTAGTGGCTCTATATTTTCAGGTACTTATACAACGTGTAAAGATTGTTACCTCAGATCATTTGCAATGTGTCGTTTTATTTATTGTTTCTTCGCTCAGTTATGGTCGGTGGTGTCTGATCTGTTGATAGTAAATTTGTTGGACTGTCTAAGAAACATCATATCATTTGCGATGTGTCATTATCTTGGTGAGATATCTTCATCAAGTTTTAACATCAGCATGCCAAACAACATGTTCGTGCGTGCAGCTTTTGTTAGATTTATATGTACTTAAGCCTGTTATTTCCTTCTAAAAAATGATTCCGTGCATAGCTATTAACTGCTTACTGTGAACAAATTATTTAGCCTGTGAATATCAACAAGTAGTGTTCCTAAAATCATGATTCTGCTCACAAACTTTTAGCAACCAAAAACGCTTTGAATTTCACCAACTAAACAACCTTTCAGTAGCAAACAACCCTTTCAAGCCGAAATCTACACACTATTTCAGCTCAAAAAATAACTTTTGCACAATTTTCATCTTTTCAAAACAAGTTGTCCTTTTATGATGAGATAGGATGGGCACAGTTCAAAAGAAAATGACTTGAATTAATTATCGATACTAAAATAAACACCAGATACACACAAAAACATGTCAAAGCATTACTTCAGTGATATTTGTGCTAAACAATTTTGATTAGGTTGTACTCTGCAGGTGGTTGCAAAAATAAAAGAGACATAAGCCATTCGGACAATTGAAGCACTACGCAATGTTCTTAGTAAGCACACACTCTTTTCTTTATGTTTCATAGTTTTAAAAAGAGTGTTACTGGATGAAGAACCCGGTGGAGGGATAATTCTTAGTCATTTGTATACCTTCATCATGGAGTATGTTAGTGGTAGACCTTTTTATGAATCATGTCTCACATGAATCACATAGAATGTATATGTATCATATATATTTTTTAAAATATTTTTATTGGAGATCACTTTGTCTACATATAAAAATATTCTCTATTAGAGTTGTGTTGCATATGTAATGCAAAAGTTTTATCTTCGTTTTTTCAATGGTGTTGTGCTCTTTGAGCAATGAAGAAGTTGTTGTACCTCTACCTTTATCATATATTGGAATTCTGTCTATGAGGCAGCGTGCTTATACATTATGGAATATAGTTTTTAGTAACTTAAATGTCCGCTCTCATGATACTTCAGTGTGACTCAGTATGATATGTAATTTGACACCAAATCTTGGTAAAAAGTGTATGATACATATGCTATAAGTCCTCAATATACTATATTCTGTTGACGTAAATTTGATAGAAAAATCAATTTTAAAATCAAATAGTATGATCAGAATTACATAATTCATGATTTGGGTCAAAAAGTATGATCTAAGATGATTCACCAAACGTGGTACGCTTACGGGATCGCGAAACGGGTACGCGGTTCGCTAGGTCCTTAAAATCCGGTACGAAAAGGGTAAACTCATTTTGGTACGCCCCGGTTCACTTGGATCCCATGTACCGTATAATTTGGTACGATGGACTCAATTTGGTACAATGTATGGTATTATAATTAAACATATATAAGATTTAAATACGTATTTATATATTCTATACATATATTTACAAACCTCTATTAGTTTAGTTATTATATATTTATATTTTTAAGTATATTTAAACAAATCATAACACATTCACTTTGGTACGCCGTACTGATTCACTTTGGTACGCCGTATCGATCCATTTGGGTACGCCGATTGATGTTGTTAGGAACACCAAATTTAACGATCCAGATCGCGATCCCGAGTGATTCGAGTCGCGATCGTACCGCGTTTAGGTACGAACAATTCGAAACGCAAAATGCGACCGAGTCAGCGTTTCCTATGACTATCCTCTTAGTCCACAAAAAGGGGCTAAAAGAAGGTGTCCTCAATATAAAATATAAGTAATCGATATGTTGAAATTGTGTGTACAGGCTTCTAACAATAAATCCAATAGTGGATTTGAGCTACTCTTTGCTCTTATATGTGCATTTATTCTTATTGCTTTCGTTGTGATAGATGAAAGTCCATATAATGATGATAAAAGAAGTAAGGTATTTGTTTCTAGACTTGATAAGAGTTAAATTACTGAAGTTTCGGCTCTTTAGTGACGAAAAGCACGGTACCCGCGTAATGCATCAACAAGTATTCGGTAATTATTTTTTGAAATTAAATTATTAATAAAGTGTAAAATTTTAATTTTGAATAAATAAAAACAGTAAAAAAATATTGATATGATATAAATATACACCGTGGCAGACAATAAATCAATAAAAAATAGGCTGATACAATTGAGCCACCAAAAAGTAAAACAAGATAGCCAAACTTGCAAACAAAACAACAACGAAAAGTAATATATTCCAAATCAAACATAAATTTATGTATATTAATAAATTAACATCAAACAAAAAACAATAGTTAAATGTACAAATGGCCAAAACAAAAAAAGGACAATAGTTAAATGTACAAACGGCCAAAACAAAAAAAAGTTACTTTACGTATAACCTAAAAATATATAAAAAAAAGAAGAAAATAAACATGGAACAAAACACGTCCGCTAAGTGGCCAAGAACTAAAAAAACAAAAAAGTTTCCTTTCAGGTCTATTTGAACAAAATCAAGTCCCACTAAAATACATAAAACTGATACACAAACTTACTTTTAAGAAAAGATTTATGAAACGAACCCGCCCATTGGGCGGGTTACGCCGCTAGTATATATATATATATATATATATATATATATATATATATATATATATATATATATATATATATATATATATATATATATATATATATATATATATATATATATATATATATATATATATATATATATATATATATATATATATATATATATATATATATATATATATATATATATATATATATATATATATATATCTCTCTATATATATATATATATATATATATATATATATATATATATATATATATATATATATATATATATATATATAGGGATGGGATCAATAGAAAACTTAATCTCAATAGAAAACCTAGAAAACCTTCTTTCATCCGTTGGATCAAAGCATCCTCCCCCTCCTTTTTTTTCTCCAAATTCCATGGGCCTATTTGTCTTATCTTTCTTTTTGAAGGGTCATTTTTGTAACTTTTCTATCCACTCTTTCTTATCATATTTTATTGTTTATTTTTGCGTCATCTGATAGCTTACTTTTTTCCCGCTTCATTCTGTTTTTTCTTTTTTTATGCATTTGATAATTATCTTATATAAGCAAAAAGTCAAACTTAACTAAATAGTAAATATATATATAAGAGGCGTTGGGTGCTGGCGACTTTGAAAAAAAACAGAGAAAGAAAAAGATTTATACGATCTAAACGACTATCATAAAATTAAAATAAAACATGTGTCATTTCAAAGCTATACTGAACATATAAAAAATAATAACACCGTACTGAACAATTATATCGTATTCAAATCCGTCCATCGGAATCTGGAGACCCATAAAGTCATCATCTTGTTCAAGTGACGTTCAATTTTTAACCACTAACATAAAAACATCATACTCCCAGATCCATCTATTGCTGATATCCGATCCGATCTTTTGTTTATCGTTTCTATAAAGCAAAAAGAAATGACCATGTATGTTTCGGATCAACTTTTGCCTCCATTCACGATGCTTTTGTAAACGTCTTCGATCAACTTTTTCCATTCTAACATTACTGCTATTCCACTCATTCTGCAATCTGCAATAATAACAAAACCATTGTTATGTTGTTGTATATTTGTTTAACGGGATGCTTACCAACTGAACGAACTTCGGCAAAAGGAAATAATCAAGGCAACTTCTCGACTATCAATTACATGTTTCTCGAAACTTGAAGGCAGCTTCTTTGTGGGGACTACCATATTCTGTGTCAATTTCTCCATTGTTACATCTTTGTCAAGAAGCAACCTTGTTATACCAGAAAGAATGTGGTCCTTTTTTCGCATTACTTGTTTTAGCATCCATCTTCTGATTGTTCTGTATCATCTATGTTCGAACTTTCAGATGAAGTCATTGGGGACACGAACGGCGCTGATCCTATGATTGGGAGTACCACAACCCACCACCATTACTTAACTTTGCATCACTAGCTCTGCAGCGTACATAGTTATGAAGTGTGAGAATTTTTGAAATAAAACTAGAATTACAACTGGATATAGAATGCTATAATATTTGGATGCTCTACTATGGTACAAACGCGGTACATTAAAGTATCTCAAAAGGATGCACTAAATTACCTCAAACTGGTGCACCAAAATCAGTTTTTGTCTCCATCCACGAAGCTTATGTAAACGTATCCGATCACCTTTTTCATTCTGCATTCTAATCTGAAATCAGCATATCCATTCAAATAGGCTCTTTGGTTCTGTCTCGTCTTGTTTGTTTTATGTGTCGACAGGTCCTATATCTAAAATATAAACAAACACGTTTTTCGAGTATCCCGTATGGACGCATCAATTCCTGTATTAGCATGAGGTTCATGATTAGCTCTAGATTTCCATGTACCATTTTTCTGCGGTTATACTCGTGTTTTCCCACCACCACCTTTATTCCTAAAATCGTAAATAAAAAGATGTTAATACGAAACTAGGAACAAAGATTGTATATGAGTGCACCACTTAAAAACTCTATATACAAATTTTAGAGCATAAAGCAAATAACTTTAGTTCTTGATAACAGAGATAACAAAACTAAAGTTTCACCAAAATTAAGTTCCTCTGAACCATGTTGATACCAAATGCAAAAAATGTAAATCTTACACACTCGGGTCGTAATTAGTTAAAGGAAGAATAGATACAAACGGATGCATTAAAGTTCTTAAACGGATACACTAAATACATTAAACGAATGCACTAAAGTACATCGAACATATGTAATTAAATAAGTTGGTTCAAGAAAGCTTTTACGATTTTGAGATACCTAACTGGTTTTCTGCGTTAGAAAGACAGATAAGCAGGAAATTTATTAATCACGTACTATTACCAAGTATACAAGCCCCACGCAAACCAGCTACAACACTCAACACAAAATCAGTATATCGAAACGACCAATTCCATGTGGAAGCGACCACTCAGTTGTACCTAATTTTTCCAAATCTAATTCCAACAGTTCAGTTAGTAACACATACCAAATTTAGAGGGTATTTTAGATTGCTTATTTTCTTCGTATCTAAATATGTTTAAGAAGATAAGGTATTGGAGTGTTTTGTAATCCATACTCTTTCTTCTTATCTGGTCACCCTAGGTTATGTAAGCATTTTTATAGATTAAATATTACCTAGTAATCTACTTATTGAGAGTAATGGTGTCTGTTAGCCCTCATAACTAACCTAGTAACCTTTAAAACGTGAAATATGTGGTAATTATAATTCCTTAAATCTACTTTAAAGATATTAATATTCCTAAAATCTACTTTAAAGATGTTAATATTCCTAAAATCGCAAATATAAAGATGTTAATTTAACACAGGTATAAGCAGTTTCAAACAGCCTCTAAATGGTTTTTCAATCTACTTAGTTTAGAATAAGCAAACGTTAAACTGCTTATATAAGATGTAGATTGAGATTGCTGATATAAGTGCTTTATCAGCTTATTGATTGCTTTTATGATATCTACTTATTTTACTATATCTTCAAATTAACATCTACTTTAACACAAGCAGTCCCAAACACCCTAAAACGCCTTACTTAACTCACAAATGATAGAAAATTCAGGTAAGCAATACTAAACACCCTCCAATAAACAACCGTTACTTCCTCCGATATCAAAATGTTTTCTTCATATACCCATTAATTAAACCCTCAAAAATGATCATCGCCTCTTTTATCTTTTCACGTCTGACTTGTTCTTTATGGTACAACAAGTATGGTATTTTCCTGTTTGTGGTCACACCTAGGATCCGATAATACCATTGTGGATACACTAAATATTCAAACGATAAACTAAACAATAACTGAGTAAATTAGTTGACATAAAAAAAGGCTACTGTCTAATGCAAATTGTATGATGGGTACTTAACACCATTCCTGGAATCCGTTGCCAAAGTTGAGATATGATCATGTATTACAAAACAAATGACTTATTCTTGCTTGCCATAACAACATATAAACTGATAAGTACTCAATCATATGTACTTCTAACCGATTTAAGGTAGAACAAGTGATTAACATACCGTCAATAGAGAGTGGAACAAGAACTGTAGGAAACTCAGCAGGTAATTGAAGCAGTAAGCCCTCGTTCACTTCAGCTTTCAAACGGATTCCCTCATCCACCTAAGAACAAAGAAATGCATACGAGTGCAAGCTCTCTCTTTGGACAGAAGCAACACACCTTCAATAATAGAACATAACACATTATAATCTTTTAAAAACAATAATTAGTAGTGAGCTAAACGGAGTTGTTTTTGTGCCTACAAAGGTCAGATATATAGAGAAAAATTACAAACGGGTAGAGAAAGATCAACAACCACACACACAAGCAACATTCGAGGCACCTAATTTTGGGTACTAAAACCCCTCAAACTGATGCACTAAAGATCCTCAAATGGATGCCCTACTATGATATAAACCGACGCACTAAAGTACCTAAAACGGATGCACCAAAAACTAGAATGGATGGACTAGAATATATTTATGTTTCAAATGTGTTTCATACTGAATCTAAAATACATGCAACTACCAATATTTTGCTACATCCCGCCCCCAACTACCAACGTTTTGCTAGATCCTAATCTCCAATATTATATACAAAAGCTCTTAAATGGATATGATATATTAAGCTCATGCGCAATTTGGAAAAAAAATTAGCAGATTGTTGCAGCATACCTTTTTTGTAGAAACTTGAACGGATACCAATCGATTCTTGATAAAGATAAATTATATTTACCAAAGAAAAAAAACTATTCACATCTAATATATCCATTTCGTCTATAATCTGCTATCGCCCACACCTAAAGAAATCACATAAGTAGAGCAAAAACAAGTTAGGATAATACAAGAAGAACGAAATCTATTTAACAAGTAATTCTTTAAATAGGTCAAAACGCTTTGAGATCGAAAGCGTGTATAATAGTATTTCCTTCCTGGCAATTATTGCCTTAAAATAGTGATTACATATTTATCCTGAGGTGGAAATATAGGGCGGGTCAGGAGCAGAAAACGGGTCAAAGTGCGTATTTTTCACAACTGGTTGTGTTGTGACGACCGAAAGCTTTCTAGCATTGTTTTAGAAAGAACACACATTTGTGAAATATACAACTTAAATTTGTACGCCTCCTAAAAGAGTATAATGTCTAGTAATCTTCATCCATAAACGTTTGCAGACCATACGAGTTGTAGCCAGACATTACATACATAAGTGATCTATTATCCATGTACGACTGATAAAGTGACATATTGTCAAAATCACAATGTCTATGATATCTGATGCTTTAAATTTAACAAATAGATGCCCTGGTTCATCAAACACGTATTCATGAATACATATGCTTATTAACACATGATATACGATGTTCAACACACGTCCTACTACACATCAGATTACCTATTTATAGGTAAATATGGTCTAAACATGAGGTACAATAGTCAATCATATGACATCTTTGTGAGGTCCCAAATCCCAAAACCTTAGGCAAAACAGTGAAAATAAAAGACCAAATTGAACAGCAAAAGTCAGTTTTTGATCATGTGGCGGTTCCATACCTGATTTTTTTTCCTTTTATTTAATTGAATGAAATGACCTTTTTTTAGTCAAAGAACTTGGCTTGATGACTAGTCAAAACTTTTTGTCTCACAATTTGATTTGGGATTAAACCGCTAAAATATGATCCGGTAAAAATTTTGTCCTATTCACGATTCGATTTGGGATTAAACCGCTAATATATGATCCAGTTCGGGACAGATTATGGTTTCAGACAGCTCCACGCCCCTAAAAATATAGTACAATTGTAGAAACTAGAAATATATTTTCTTCTGTATGCGTACATAGTCATACATGGAGCCTTCAAGCCACATTTCAGTGATTAATGTTTCACCAGGATAAACATGCAACAAAAATCTTCCTGAAATGGCTTTCGCAAGTTTTGCATCACCGTTGCAGATACCTTAAATCATATAATTTTCACTTTGAATAGTTTTGATGGTACCCTCATGCCTGTAACAGTTTACAACTGATTCCCTAACACATTTTTTAACTGATATCGTAACACATTTTTTAACTGATTCCCTAAAACATTTTTTTACTTTTAGTTATAATGTGTCTCAAATCGTTCTCAACTATAACTTTTTGAAAACTAGGTGTGTTACAAATGACTGTTCCGAAGTAGAACTCGAGACTAGATGTCATGTTGTTCATAGACTTAACTAGTTTCCTAGGTAAGTTGTACAGTACTTTTATAAATAAATCTACCAAGGATCGGCTTAAGATCACCCAGCGATAACCTGCTAACCATGATATATTCCTTACACAAACATATACCTTAAATTCAACACAGCACGTGCCCTAATCTTGCCACTTGTTTCACTACCCATAAATTGCTGGTTCCGACGTAATTGTTGATGTACTACAGTACTACTAACAGGAAACTAATGCCTCAATCAATCTTATACATATAAACTCCATAAATTCAGTACTATTAACAGCTACAAATATATTTTAATTATTTTACAAACTGATTCCATAAATAAATTACACATATTCACTAAAATTATAATAATTATATTTCACTAACATAAGCCAAGAAAAAATCAAAAAGCGTTACTTACACATATTCACTAAGGACGGTGGTTGCGACGGTGGTTGCGACGGTGGTTACGACGGTGGTTATGACAGCCGCGTGGTGGGTAGAATATCATTACTCTGTGTGATTTTGACTCAGCGTGTGTTTTGATTATCATCAAATTAGTGTGTTTTGATTATGATAATATAAAATAATCATGTTTTGATCGGTGTTTGTGAGACTGAGTGAGAATGGACGGTTGGCACATCTGACCCTTCATTTTTTGTTAATTTTCATTTAATACCCCTACGTTTTAATATGTTGCAAAACCTACCTTATAAGTTTGTTTTCTAGGTTTTCCACCAATGTATGGTTTTCTCTAGAACCCATCCATATATATATATATATATATATATATATATATATATATATATATATATATATATATATATATATATATATATATATATGTTAATGCAAAGCAATGCCTAAAAACCTTGTTAGTATTAATTAATATTTCTTAGTTTTGATCACGAAAAATTACAAAGACATTTATTGTCAAACACAATCATAAAACGAATTATCTAACAAACACTATCATCAAGGTAATAATCATTACACTAACATATCTTAATCATGCTTAGTGATCATAAAAGTGATTAGCCTTAAAACTCACTGTTGTCAAATGTAACAAAAGATTTTTAATAAACTTTATTTTTAAGAAAATGTTTTATTAAAATGAAAATGTAAATTTGAATATGGCATATTCCAAATGCCATAAGAATATCCTTTGAAGGTTTAAACAGCCTCAGATATCTCAAATTTACTAAAAGACAAAAAGGAGCGGAGTCTACTACCCGCGGTTCCTTAAGTGCCTACGCGGTTCCCTATCGACAAGGAACCGCCTGGGTAGATAAGGAACCACCCCCAGATAGCCGTTGGGATCTTGTCTCCTATAAATAGTGGATCAAATCTGCATTTTCATTAACCCTTTTTGGACATCCCTTTCAACATTCTTTCTCCTATCTAATCCTAGTCATTTGTAAATGATCACTTAATGTGTTAAGTATGTTTACTCATGATTATCCTCTTGATCTCCCTCTTTACCTTGTCCAAAGAGAAGATCACTTACACACTTGTGATGTGATTAAAGATGAAGCTTTGATGAAGATCACCTTATCCTAAAGATCTAGTCATGTTGATCATTTGTTTATTTGTGTCTTGTGTAGATCCAATGTATTTGTGAATACTTGGACTAGTTGTGTTCATCCAAGCTATTTGTGAATACTTGGATTAGAGTTGTGTAAATCCTTTGCACATGTGTGTGCTTGGATTTGTGTTGTGTAGATTCAAGCTACATGTGTGTACTTGGATATGTTTAGTTGAGTTGTAATAAGTTGTGTTAGTTCTCACTAAACTATAAAGTGATGTGGTTGTGTCTTGTGAGTTCTCACTAAACTATAAAGTGATATGTAGTTGTGTTGTGTGAAGTTCTCACTTAGCTTCAAAGTGAAGAGTCGTGAAGATTGGTTATAGCTTTGGATTAGAACTCGAAATCTAGCCTTGTGTCGGAAAATGGTGAAGTAGGCAACGATGTGAAGATTGGTTCTAGCTTTGGATTAGAACTCGACATCTAGCTTTGTGTCGTAAAATGGTGAAGTGGGCGACGTTGTGTAGATTGGTCCTAGCTAAGATTAGGTCTCGACATTTAGCTTAGTGTCGAAAAATAATGTAAGCGACATTATAAGGTTTTCTACGCCAAGAAGGGAGCTTGTGGATATAGTAGAAATCTCGAGTAAGGTGTACTCGAGGAGTAGAGTAGGAACGAGGATAGAGCCTCGTTGCCGAACCACTATAAATCTTGGTGTCTTCCTACTAGGTTGTTTCTTTCCTTACTCATTACTTACATTCGTTATCATTATATTTACTACACATTGTTAATGCGTTAGAATCGAACCTAATCATTATGCAACTAGATTTCAAGTAAAAGATAGTTTTGTGCACTCACCTAATTGAAAGGAATTTTAATTAGGAGATAAATCGATGAGAAACTATTAACCCCCCCTCTTCTATTTCTACAATTGGTACCAGAGCAATGGTGACACAAGATCTTTGAAGTATATTGTACTTTAAAACTTGGATCGATCCATTGTCTCCTCAAATTAGAAGGTTAAGTTGTACTAAAGTTTTTCTTTGGTCAAAACTATTTTTTGGTTGAAAATAAGCCTTTTAAGTTGATAATATTGCATCTCATTTAGATTAGTAGTATTAATGCATTTTAGATTTACTCTTGAAATGTATCTACTAGTTTCATCTTGTTATGTGTAGGTACTCATGAAGATAAATCATTCTATTGATTGTGGATTGAGTTACTTACACTTGTAGAAGACTCATCTTCTTTGATTTCCAACATCATTGAATGATGATATCAAGATGGGTAGGAGTGATACTAGTCCTTGAAGACTTAGTAGTCACTATTAGTCATTGTTGGGCTTTGCATTGGTTCCTTTAAAGCTTGGAATGCAATTTGTGGCCAAGGTACGTTTTCGTTCTTCCACACACCCTATTGATCACTCTTTTGATCATTAATTGACTATATGCTTGTTCTTGGCATCCTTGCCTTGACATTTATTTATGGTTTGTGATTCTTCCCTTTACCCCCCTCAAACCTTCATTGCTTGGATACTTGACTCACTATAGAGATGTAGGGTGAGTTAGTAGAAGCTTAAAGTATCAAGCATGATTTCCATGGTTTGAATCCTCACGGTTAGTAGGCCCAATATCATGTGTAACTTGTGCAATTAAACTCATCTCTAGGATGATTAGTGAATCTCTTGAGATACCAAACTACTTCATTAAGTTGTAGGTGGATTTTACACATTTAGAATTGAAATATTCCAAGGATATTGTTATTGTTAATCCTAGCAATAATTATCCGATCATGTGGAGAGAGAAATTGAATCTATACTTTGCTCATGTTTTGAAATAGAATAAGACTACTCTTGAAAATGATCTTATTCTATGCATCAAAATTGCTTGGTATAATTCATTACCAAAGCCGTTTAGACTTTCGCCGGAAAGGCACGTCTTAAACCACTATATATGACACAAGCTCTTCGTCTCCTCGATTTGAAGAAGGTCATTTGTCTCTTGAGCATTGTTCTTGGTCTTGATCCATCCCTCTTGACTTCTCTCATCTTTGTTCTTTTGCTACGAGTAGTCGTTTGTTCGCTTCAGTCTTTTCCTATCTCGATTCAACTCGTAATCATTCAACAAGGCATTATTACTTAGTGTTGTGGTGGTCCATTGATATCCTAAAAGGATTAAGATATATTTTAAGTAATTTAAAAATTTTGGTTTTCAAAAATTCTTTGTTTGTTATTGATAAAAACCGTGCACTGTAGGCGGTTCCTTATCTAGCGCGGTTCCAATGAGCGGTTCCTTAACGATAAGGAACCGCGGGCAGAAACTTCGCCAGAGCGCCAGTTTTATTAAAATAACCTTTTCAAACAAAAACCTCTCTCTCTTTCATACACACAGCGACGAAAACACCTAGTTTTCCACCATTGTTGTTTTTCCAAAACCTTTATTACTCAAGATTAATTAATTTCGATTTGTAGGTTTCACTCATCCTTCATCAAAGATCAATTATCTGTAAGTCATTTCTTTCAATTTCATCTAATTTGTTCTAGGGTTCATACATTCATAATTGGGGCTTTTTAAAATTGACATTGAATTAGAACCTTACTAGGAATAAGAGTTGACATAGTATTATTACTATGATTCCTTATGTTCATATTCATTGAGATTTCAATAAAACCCATTTGTAGAACAAATCCGAATTTTGACTAAATAGTTTGGTTGATTGATGGAATTGATATGAACCCATGAACAAATTGATAATGGTATTGTTAAATGATTACCTAAAAACCTTGTTTTGAAAAACCAATGTTCAAGTTCATTATTGATCTTACATGGTCAATGTGTTATTGTTAATGATGAACTAGGAACATTGTGAATATGAGAATGATAAGGATTAAACCTTGGTTTGTCAAGAGATTGATGAAACACATTCTCATTTTCTTTAATTTTTGGTTTATATGCAACATATGAGTAATTGGGGAAATATGTTTGTATGTTATTTTTAGGTACTATCACGACTTCAGGATATTAAAATAACCACCTACTTACTAGAAGATACATGCCTAATCTTTCTTTGTTAAATCAAACTCGCTCTACTCAAAATACTTATCATAATCTTGAATCTCTTTGTTTCCATGAAGGACGTTTGTTCCTTCAAACTTTCTTGGACTTGATTTCATTAGATTCATGTTCAATACCTTTGGCTTTGATTGTTTGCTTGATATTGATGAGCCAATCTTTCCTTCCTTCCTCATGGAATTCTTTAAATCGTTCAAACTAATGTGCATCAACAATGGTCTATCTATAAGACTTTCCATCAAGGGGAAAACCTTTGTGTACACTCTTTACTCTTGAGGATTTGGTGAGATTCTCAGAGTTCCATACGAAGGTCAATGTAGGTTCACCGATGCTTGGGGTTTAAACCACTTAGAATCGACCCATATTGATGTGCATTATGTGACCGGGATTCCTTCAGCTTTGGCCATCTCTCGTGCCCTTGCTACACCTCGTGAACATCCTATTCTTGGTAATTTTGAAGGAGAATTTAGTGCTCTCACTCCTTGGGAATTACTAACTAGCGATCTTAGTGATTTTATGATCCCTTGGGCCGAAATCATTAGGGAAAATGCAATGTGTTTGGTTGGTGATCGCAACCATGTGACCGCTTGTATTGCACATATGTTGTATTGTGTTGCTACCACCACTCCATACAACCTTGCATTTTTCATAGATAGAAGGATAAGATTTGTTCTCAATTCATCTCGTTCTACTCTCCCTTATGCCATGATTGTCTCAAGGCTTCTTAAGAGAGTTCTTCTTGACTTTCCTCCTCTTAATCCTTTATATTTTCACTCCATGGATCGATTCATGCTTTCTATTGAAGGGAATGTCTCTTCTGTTCCCACGCATGATTCAAATGAAGATGAAAATGTCTCTCAATACAATTCTCTCAATCCTTGTTATGACTTGTCATCATCTATCTCTCAATTGTCTTCACTAGACATTGATTCAGACTATCAATATTGTCTCAATCTTCATCTTCAAGATCGAATAAGATGTGAATCAAGGCAAAGAGGAAATGCTCATAGATGAATGATATATACCACTCTTGAGTGACTAACATGTGTGTAAACATGTTTGGATTGTTGAACTTAATCTCCTTTATCTTTATTCTTAGGATGTTATGTATTCTTTATCTAACAATTTGTGTTTGGATTATCTAGTATTTTAATTCTAATTATCCATGGTATCGATATTTCGATTTACATGGCTCTGTGCATCTTGTGTGTTAGATAACCTCCTAGTTTTTTTATTATTAGTTCACTTTGGCTTGATAAACCTTGGTATAAAATCTGGGCTAGCAAAAGTTTGAGGAAGTGCCATTTTTGAACACCTCTGGTCGCGGTTCCATATCAAACCCGCGATTACTTAGTGATAAAGAACCGCGAACCTACGTAAGGAACCGCCTAGTACTGTTTCAACAGAATTTTTGCTTTACACTGTTTTCTTCAATCTGTGTAAAACTTTGATAAAACTTTTTACAAAAACCTGCACTTTCCTAAACTAGGCTACCTAATTTCATTGTTCACATAAAATGATTTTAACCTATTACTAGTTTGGATCATCCCCCTCTCTTCTTAAACCCTCCATTGTTGATTGTGTTCTTCATCCCTTCAACTCTTCTCTAAACCTTAACATACAACCATGGCATCCACTAGAACATCCAATTCCTCCAAAACCTCCTCATCCAAAAGAAGCCTTAAGATGAAACTCAAGTTTCCTAAACTTGGCTCTCCATCTTCTCTCAAACCAAAAAGTGAAGCCTCACCTATTCTCACCTCTTCATCACTTTCACCACCAATTGCTTCATGGAAAACAAACTCAACCCATGGTACTAACCATTCACATGGTTCTACCTCCTCTTCATTCCAATCAAGAATGAATGAGTTTTCCTCTCCACTCATTTCTAGTCCTCTCCTAAATGTGAATGCTCAACCTCAACCTCATCAAAGAATTCCCTTTGTTTTTTAGCCTCTTCCTTTCACTCCACCAAATTCACCCATCTCACCCATATCACCCTTGGATACCATGGCTTCTCCTCATCCTCCTACCTCCAACACTACACTCTTGGGTGATCCCATTTACCCTTTCTTGGGTGATCCTGTTGTCCTAATATTTGTGATGATTAAACAAGAAAGAAAGGTAGATAAAAGATGAATTCTAGAGAGAGAAACTAGAGAGAGAAAAGAGAGAGAATGGTTAGAACTTTTTGAAGGATTATATTAGAGAGTGAAAAAATGAAAATGACCAACACCCTTTCTAACATGCTAGGAAGGGTATATATAGTCCACCCACATGCGGGTTTGGTTATGGACTATATTCTAATGGGCCGGGCTTTCCTTTTGGGCTTTAGTTACTTATGAATGAAATTTAGCCTAAATTTAAGCCCGTACAACACGACTAATCTACTACCTATTACAACATTCTATTATACGATACATAATAAACATATGACCAAGCATTCTTGTTTGACTCAATATTTTGAGGCTAACAAACTCCCCCAATGTGAGGTCATTACCCTTTTTGAGAGGTCATTACCCTTTGTCATTTGGAGATTTGTAGAGATTACTAATCTCGCCATAAATGAGTCTTGAACGTGTAATAGTAGTCTTTTTCCTTCATGCTGTGATCTTTGAGCCTTTGTCGTTGTCTTTCGACTTTGTCTTTTTGATCTTGAGATCTTCAAATCATCCTTGACTTGTCTTTGCCATCTTGTGTTCTCGTGTCTTCATCCACATGCTCACGTTATTAATTGTTGAATATGTCTTTTGGCATGAGTATGTGGTTTTGAATCTTTGACTTTGCTGAGTACACCGTGATGCCACCTTCTCGAGACAAAACATAGACACGGACTGAATGGCTTTGACATTCGTCCTAAATCGGTAGCGTTTTACCTCCGGTTGGTGAAGACCGTTATACGATATTAGATACCGTACCTATGATTAGGTAGATTCAATTAAGAATCTCCTTGACAGGGTTTCGCGGCTGTACTAGCTGTTCTCTTTACTTGACCGTCTCAAAGCAAGACTACGAACATAAAGAGTGAATCAATTGGATAAATATCCGCTTGATTAAAGTCGTCAATTCAAATTCCTGGAACAAGTGTGATTCATAAAGAATCATACCATTGTTGCTTTCCAGTTGACACAAGCTTGATTCATAAGAATCTCACACGCCACCTACCGTAGCGCTGTTTGATGTTGACGCTAGAAGGATTTCCATTCGTCACTGTGAATATTAACGAATATCACTCTGAATGTTCTGGCAAGACCATAAAGATATTGCGTAAAAACCTGAAACGAGTTTGACTCAATTCAGAATCAAACCACTGTTGCTTTTTAGTTCTACATATGTTTAATTCATAAAGAATCTTACATATGACCTACCGTAGTGCTGTTTGATGTTAACACTGGAAGGATTTCCACTCATCATTGTGAATACTAAGTAGTATTACTCTAAGTGTTCTAGCAATATCACAAGGATATGGCGTAGGACTCTCTTTATCGTCATTCCGTGTGTCCTAATGAGATTTGATTGATCTCTAGGCTCTAGACTCGATTTGTGCACTTTTAGTGGTCGGAGGCTGGAGCAGATGCCACCTATTCAATATCAACTATCTCGGAGTGAGAAAGTCAATAGAAGTCATGTTGATCTTCGTGACAATAAAACAAACCTCTTTTGGGAGAAGCCTGATTAGCTAGGGAAAGGGTTGTGCATACATCACTGGGTCCATGAAGAGTTATCTTCATGATGTGTTGACCTGATTTCTGCCTAAGTTGTATGGAGGGCTTCTTTATTTACACCCTTTATCCTTACATTTATTTTTCATTCTTCAACCCCTTCAATGCTTACCAAGACATCATCACTAGCACCTTGTTGTGATTGTTCCAGTGCTAGCATCAGTGCTTAGTCGGCATTCAACTACGTTCATATTCTACTCCATCTTTCCTAAGGACTTCTAATAATCTATTGGATTGTCCCTGGGAAGATCCCTCCGGTTCTGGTTGGATCATAGGACTTAAACCTAACCACCCTTTTGACACCAATAACGTCATGAATTAAAGATGTTGTGGGTATGAGATCGTAACCATAAAACCACTTTTAAAAAGTCTAACAAAGTTTTTGAGAAACATTTAACACCGTGCTAGTTCTGTCGTTTCAGAAATGCTCCCCCTTCACATGTGCATCGATAATCGAAAGTGTTTTGCACATGTAGGTAAGAGTTAAAGTGCTTGAGTCTTATATAAGATCACATTTTAATCACATTTTCTCCCCTATCTCTAATATATAAAATCTTTTGATATTAGAGATACCAAATTTGATTAAAATAAATATTTTGAAAAAAAAATAGTCTTGAGAATCTTCGGGAGAAAGATGTGTCAATCTTTGCATGAAGTTGAAATGATCCCCCTCAAAAATTGATCCAATTGAATTGTCATTGTGAGGATATGATCCACATTTCTCTTTTTGAGGATGGAAGTTGTTGAACACACAACTTTTGAAAGATTTTGAATATTCGTTAAGAAATTCTTGAAAAAAATTGTGTTCCACGCTTTTTGAAAAATCCTATTTCTTTTTGGCGAAGAGGTTTTTCTAAAGCATAAACTTGAGTTCATAGACCTTGAATGTCTTGACGAATCCACTCAAGTGTAAGAAGATTTCTCTTCTTTTGCTGAGGGTAAGAGCACGAAATCGTACACTCCCCCGTGAATATAGATCCGGGTTGCAATCTGAGAGTGATTACAAGCCATTTTGTTGAGCTCAAAACGTTGAATGTTTTGGGACAAGCTCAACCCAAGATAGATTGCTCTACCCGTTGTTTGGACATATTTTCCAAAATAGACAATTTCCTTTATAAAAAGAAATGACATGTTCTGAAAAATATTTACAACTTTCATTCGAGCTTTATGTACACACCCGTGTCGTTATTGAGCGACATTTCTAGGTACGTCCATATTATCGACACTGAAAGACATGTCGAGAAGAATATTTTTGGATTTTAAAAGATTTTTAATTTTGTGTTTTGTTTTTATATGTTTTATATTTTTATATTTTGCTTTTTCAAAGATATTTACAGGTAGATGTTTGATAAATAAATCAAGCAGGCACCTTTGCCAGAATCTCTAGGTCTGCTGGAGTCAAACATCTCATACCAATTTTCCTAACGAGGTACTCGAATCTATCTTTTGACAAAGCTTTCGTAAACAAGTCGGCTAATTGGTAATCTGTTCCAACAAAGTATAGTTCAACGATACCTCTTTCAACTTGTTCCTTTATGAAGTGGTATCGGACATCAATGTGCTTCGTGCGGGAATGCTGTACCGGATTGCAGGAGATGGCTATGGCCAACTTTGAGTCACAGTACATAGGTACTTTATCAAAGTGGAAGCCATAATCCGTGAGTTGTGTTGTCATCCAAAGAACTTGAGCACAACACGCAGATAGAGACGCATACTCCGCTTCGGCTGATGAAAGTGATGTGCAATCCTGCTTCTTGGAAGACCATCCCACAAGCTTATCTTGACCTAGAAATTATGCACCACCAGAAGTACTTTTTCATGTATCAAGACACCCTGCATGATCAGAATCTGAATAGGCTGTTAGAAAGAAATCGGTTTCCCTCGGATACCAGAGTCCCAAATGATAGGTATTCTAAAGGTACCAAAAGATCCGTTTAACCTCCTTGAGGTGCTTTTCAGTACGGCGTGCTTGATATCATGCACAATAACATGTAGCATGTGAAATATCAGGTCTGCTTGCTGTCAAGTACATGAGGGAACCGATCATGGAACGATATCTCGTTTGATCTATTGCATTTCCCTCCAAGTCAGCATCTAGCGATGTGGTTGATAATGATGTCCCAACGGGGTCACAAGAAGACATACCATGCTTTTTTATTATCTCTTGACAATACCTAGATTGTTTTATAAAGATACCACTTGGGGATTGGTTAACTTGAATTCCTAAAAAGAATTATAGTTCGCCCATCATAGACATTTCAAATTTGCTGTGCATTACTTTTTCAAACCATTTTGAAAGTTTTGGATTTGTAGACCCGAAAATAATGTCATCAACATAAATCTGCACAAGCAAAATGTCATACCCATATTTATAATTGAACAAAGTTAGATCAATGGAACCTTTTGAGAAACCTTTGGATACCAGAAATTTCTAGAGCTCGTCGTACCACGCCCTTGGAGCTTGATTGAGTCCATAAAGTACTTTGTGGAGACGATACACCTTGTCAGGATAATGAGGATTGACGAATCCTTCCGGCTGTGTGACATAGACTTTTTCCTTCAAAGGACCGTTAAGAAACATCGTCTTTACGTCTATTTGATAGACAATGAATCCCTTATGTGCATCATAAGCACGGAAAATCCTGACCACTTCCATTCTAGCTACTAGTGCAAATGATTCTTCAAAATCAATACCCTCTTTCTGTCCATACCCTTTAGCCACTAGCCTAGCTTTGTTCTCGATGATTTTGTTTTCTTCATCCATCTTATTTTTCTAGACCCATCGAAGATTTAATGGAATCACATCGTATGGTTTGTCAACAAGTTCCCAGACTTTAAGTCTTTCAAATTGAAGAAGTTCATCTTGCATCGGTTCAATCCAAGCATGATCAGCCATGGCTTCTTTGATGTTTTTCGGTTTTGCTGAACTCACGGAAAGTGCGAACATATAAACATCGCCAATGGTTTCAAGTTGTCGTCTTGTACGAACGGGCTGTGAAGGGTTTCCAATTACGTGAACCAAAGGATGATCTCGGGTCCAATGATGTGTTGAAGGATGTCGTTGATAGAACGTATGCATATTTGACGGATCAACATGGCGAGTTAATGACTCTCCAGTTTCGTGTACCGGTGTACCGAATGGGTTGATAAAGTCGTCTTCGTCATTTAATGCATAGTCTGCTTGATTTGTGTTATCTGGAGCAATGACAGTAGTTGTGGATGTTGTAGGAGCGGTTGTTGATGTGATATTCTTAGAAGGTAAATCTGCAGCAACCCGTGTTGAAGTAGATGGAGTTGTATCCTTTTGTTGACGATGATCGGTATCATCATTCTTATCATGAGTGACAGCGGAAGACTTCGATACAACATATTTCTCCCCCGTGAAATATTCATCATACATTGGTCCATATAACATTTCCAACTCTTCAATTGTCGTGTTGACTGTCATGTCTGCTCTTGGAACATTTCCTTGAACCAGCTTTGAACTTGACGGCTCATTGCTGTGGTCTTGAGTTCCGAGTTTCGTGCGGTTGTGAACGGAATTCGTTTGTCGTTGTGGATCGGGAATTAAACTGTTTTGTTCAAGTGCCATATCTTGTATTTCATCAAATCGGATATGAATAGTCTCGACTATCAATTTTGTTCTCTTGTTGTAAACTCTATATCCCTTAGACTGAGTTGCATATTCCACTAGAATGCATGCATCACCTTTCTCTTTCATCTTGTCCAGATTTTCACCATCTCTAATAATGTAACACGTACATCCAAAAACATGAAGGTGTTTGAGTGAAGGTTTTCGATCATGAATTATGTGATATGGTGTCTTTTCGTGTCTTGGGATAATTAAGGATCGGTTTTGTGTGTAGCATGCGGTTGACACGGCTTCGGCCCAGAAGTATAATGGTAGTTTTGAAGCGGATAATAGTGTTCGAGCAGCCTCAACTAAAGTACGGTTTCGTCTTTCAACAACACTGTTTTGTTCGGGTGTTCAAGCAATAGATGTTTCATGTTCAATCCCTTCGGCTTCAAAATAATTCTTTAGAGTTGAATTCAAGAATTTTGTGCCTCTGTCAGTACGTACCACTTTTACTTGAGCTTGAAGACCACATTGTATCAACTTAAGGAAATTAAAGAGAACATCAGGTGTTTCATCCTTGGACCTCAATAAGTGACTCCATGTGTACCTTGAGTAGTCATCGACAATTACCATGACGTATTTCTTCCCATTGATGCTTTGAACACACATGGGTCCACACAAATCGATATGAAGAAGATCTAACCGTCCTTTTGAACTTGGTGTAGTCTTTGTCTTGATACTACTCCGTTTAGCTTTGCAAAGCTCACAAGAAGAACAAAGATGATCCTTGATGAATTTCAAGCTTGGAAGGCCTCTCACAATATCTTTCTTGGAAAGCAAGTTGATAGTATCAAAATTGAGATGAGATAGACGTTGATGCCATAACCATGCCTGAGTCGTTGAAGCTTTAACGATGAAGCAAATTGGAGTTGAGGAAGTTGTGTCTTGAAGTGAAATTGTGTAAAGATCAGTACCCCGTGAACCGGTAAGTAAGTCATTCCCATTATAATCACGAACAAAACATGTCTTCTTTCTGAAAGCAACCTCCAAATCTGCATCACAAAATTGACCAACCAAGAAAAGATTTTGATTGAGCCCTTCGACGTAGTAGACCCTTTTTATCGTGATATTCCCCTGAACCAAATCTCCATATCCTAGGATCGGTGCAAATTGATCATTTCTGAATTAGACCGTACCCAGGAACTTCTCCACAAAGTTAATTAGAAGCTTGAGATTCCCCGTCATGTGCTTCGTGCATCCAGAGTCCAGTATGAAGAGAATTATTTGTATCACCTGCAGAAGATTTAGAACACGACGAAGCATTTGCTAAATTGGATACCACGTTAGTTGTGATTTCAGAATCATTAGTGTCCTTAGCAACATTCAAAGTCATACTAACACTCATTGTCACATTTTTTGTCCTAAATTTAGGCATCCATTTATATCCTAGAGGACATTGATTAGCAAACCACCATTTCCACGACTTGCTAGCAGACTCATATACTTCCCTAATTCTGCTTCTAGGTTTCTTAGTGGTGGAGTCTGATGCAATACTTTTCTTAATGGGGGTTGCACTAGAATGGTTCATTTTGCGTTTGGGTTTACTAGCACTAATAGGCATCACAACTTGCTTCTTAGTTCTAGTATCTACGCCTTTGACATTATTCATAGCACACATAGAATGATTAGCATTAGCACATTTTCCACATTTGACACAAACAAACTTAACATTTAAAGCATTCAAAGAAGTCGAATCATTCAAATCGTCATTACATGCGATTACAGACTTTTTATTCTTAAAAACATTCAAATTCCTAGGGTGTTCTTCTACTTGCTTCATCTTCCCTTAACTCTTGTGTTTCCAAAGCTTATCATTCACTTGATTGCGCTTAAGCTGAGGCCGGCTAACACTAGCAGTGGAGACTACTCCAGTAGTAGAAGACACACGAGTATTAGTGTTTCTAGAAGTCTGAGGCAATGGACTAACTATGTTTGTGGGTTTAGTGTTTATTCTATACATCCCTGGTTTAATCACGTTATTGTGCTTAACGCTTGGTGCTTGAGTATTCCTTATGGGTTGATTATGTGGCAACCTTTCCTTTCCATCCATCTTGGGGGCAAATACAGGTTTTGCAAATGAGGAATTTGATAAGGCAGATGGTTTTCCCAAGATAGAGGATCTATTCACTTTATAGGCATTGGGTTGCCTAACAACAAATTTCTTAACACTAGGTTCCACAACATTCCCACCCATCTTAGCAACGAGTTTCTTCAACACTGCAATCGTTATTTCCCTATCTTGTAACTGAGCTTTCAACTCTTTAATTTCCAAACTTTTTTCATTCATTTCTCGACACATTTGGGAAAGTTTTTCTTGCAATTTATTGTCAGTTGGAACTTTTCCGATGTCTTTTTGCAAAGCAAGTGCAAGAGAATGACAATGTTTTGAAGGAAATCAGTTTTGTGTTGTAGTAACTCAAAAGCCTCTTTATCAACATTTTCTTTACGTTTCTAAAGCTCAAATTCAAGACGCTCACACTCTTTGATCTTATCAAGATATTTGCATGCAACATCAGAATATTCATCGATATCAGCACAAGATTGAAGAGTAACACACAAAATATCTTTGGAGAGACATTCTTCTTAGAGTAAATCATAGTCATCTGAAAAAACGGACTTGTCCATTTGAAGATCGTTAATTTCTTTCTCAATAGACTCAACATATTTTAAATCATCAAACAGTTCAGACAGAATTAATCTTTCAAATTCAAGAATATTTTCTTTTAATGTGGTCATGTTAGGTATTAAGATTTGTTTGATAAGCACAGCTATATCTTGAGGAATTGGTTTTTTCCACTCGACATTTTCTCGTTGTTTCCATTCATTGTCAACAATGGATTTAATATTATCAATGTAATGTTGTAGAAACCCAAATGTCTGCCTACTCTTTCTTTTAGAAGCATCAAGAGGCAAGTAGTTGATGAACTTAGAAACGTTTGTTTGCTTAGTGGCAAAAACTTTCTTCTATTGAATTCTTCTTTGTTTGCTTTCGAGAAACAGTTGCTCATGAGACTTTTGTTTTTGTGGAGAGAAAAGACCATAAATACTGTTTTCATACGCATATTATATGGTTTCACAAACTCTTTATTGACTGGTGATCTACTCTCCTCTTCCCAAAGGGATGTCTCATCATTACCAAGAGGATATTCAGGACGGTCTATTCGGACTCATCCATATAAAGGCGCGGGTTCGCAACTTGAGCTTGGGCAAAGTACTCAGGACTTGCAAAGCTAGCTTCACCCTTAAACATAGACGGAGGTGCTATCATTCTAACGGTTTGAATAGAGTCATGCGTTTTATAAACAACTTTCTTCAAAAATTCGACTTGTGCCTCTAGTTACGTTAATTTTTCAGTATCTTTTTCATGTCGACTTTTGAAATCTTGTTTTAACGTTTCAACCTCTTGTTTCTTAACCTCAAGAATTTTAGCAGAGTCGGTGTTATTCATTGAAAACCGTTTTTCAAGTTAGTTAACTTTGGTGGTAGCAAGGTACGTTTTTTTGACGTTCATCCATTAATAAAACATTAAATTGACATTTCTCTTTGGTTAATAACTCAAGAGTTTCGTTGTATTTCTTTTCAAGATCGTCCTTTTGACTTTTTAACACACTACCCTTGTAACCCTCAAGCTCTTTAGTCTTTTGAAGAAGCTCATCACTATAACTTTCAAGGGTCTCATTAGATTTAATTAGAGCGGCTTTGCATTCTTCAAAGTTTTGAGTGAGCGATGTGTTTGCCTTCTTTAATTGCTTTTGACTCTTTCTAGTTTCATTGACATCCTTTTGCAAACTAGCAATTAAATTAGCAAGCGCGACACGCTCCTCATCATCATACTCATTTGCATGTTGATCATCCTCAAACTCATTATTGCACATGTCTGATGAATCAAGTGTGCTATTACTATCAACCGTTTCCATCATACATGTGTCATTAATGGCAGTGGGTAGCTCACTATGCTCATGAATATCACCAAACACATTATATTCGTCAGTGGTGTGTACCTTATCGAGTGGCTCAGTGTCAAAGATAGGGCCATTGTCATCTTTAGTGACTTTGAGAACTTCTTCAACCTTTGCCATGTACGAGTAATGTGCTTCTAATTCTTGGTCGGAGGCTTCATCATCAGGGTCCTCAAGCATTGCTCCTTCCTCAGCCGACAATTTGACCCCTGCTTCCATCTTCTTGCATAACAACATCTTCTCTTTATGATAGCTAGAGTCCCTAACCCGTTTTGGCTTTCTGCATTCCTTTGCCATATGCCCATAACCTTGGCAATTATAACACTGAATCCCACTTTTTTGAACCACTTGCGTTCCAACATTTTCCCTATTCCCAGTAGCAGCAGCAATCCTTTGAGTATCATACTTGGCAGTTTGTTAATCATACCTTGCAGAACCCTCAACATGTGTTGGATTACGTCGGTCACACCTAGAAGGACTTTCACCACGTCGACGTGTGTCATACCTTGGAGGACTCTCAACATGTTGGTTCTTTGTGTTAGATGATGTTCGAAGATTGTTGTTGGTGGGTTTGAAGATTTTCTGGTAGGTCTTCATAATGAAAGCAATTTGTTGTTTCATCTCCCGATTCTTCTGAGCTTGATCTTCATCACTATCCTCTTCAGATGATGACTCAGATGGTGGTGATGGTGCTCTTGGTTCTTTGCCGCGTGATCTTGTGGATGATGAAGACTTGGATGATGTGGAATATCATGGTGAGGATGATTGAATGGAGTATGACTTTGGAGTACGAGATCGATGATCTTGAGTGGTAGACACTAGAGCAAGTGGATTAGTCGTATTTGCAACTCGTTCAGCTCGAATTTCATTTGCCTCATGATGAAATTGTTTCAAGATATCAAAGAGAGTGTGATAGTTTTCCTTGTCTAACTGCTTCTGTTGTTTCACCAAAGTAACAAAACATGTCCACTCTGGTTGAAGTTGCTGAAGAAATTGCACATTGACTTGCATGGTGGAGACCTCCAAGTTGTTTCTTGTCATATCGTTCATCATCTTGTAGAATCGTGAATAATAAGACTCAATTGATTCTCCATCCACTGCAGTAAACTTACCAAAATTCCAAAACAAGTTTGTTTTAACATCTTGCTTGTTGAGTGATTCTCCTTGTTGCAAGCGTTCAATAGCCGTCCACATTTCTTGTGCCGTAGGACATCCATCAACCGTGGAATAAATATCATCTCCAATTCCACTTAGAATCATATATATCGCTTCTTTTTCTGCATCATACCAAGCACGCTTCTCTGGTGTAAGATCAGATAAAGTTTCTTTTCTTGTGGTTGCGGGTACTTCTGGAGTAGTGTCTGTGGCTGGTGTATGAGGAACAGTGATATCGGAGAGAACATATGGTCCATTGTTAATACATTGCCTCAATGCATCACCATTAGGTCTTGTATCAAGATAGCGAAGAAAACGTGATTGCCATTGTGCATATCGACCGGTCACAAGCATTGGTGGTCTCTCTTTATTTCCCGCCACCATGATGTTGTTGTTCGTCACACGATACTCTGTAGTAGAATCCATCTTGAGAAGCTTTACAATGTTGAAGTTAAAAAGGATCTTAAGTAGATGTGTTGTGATTGTTGTTGTGGTTTAAATTCTGAAAATTGCAAATTTTTCTTTAGTCCGACAATAAATTTCCCAGTCCGATAAAACGGTAGACCTAATTTCATTGCTCACATAAAATGATTTTAACCTATTACTAGTTTGGATCATCCCCCTCTCTTCTTAAACCCTCCATTGTTGATTGTGTTCTTCATCCCTTCAACTCTTCTCTAAACCTTAACATACAACCATGGTATCCACTAGAACATCTAATTCCTCCAAAACCTCCTCATCCAAAAGAATCCTTAAGATGAAACTCAAGTTTCCTAAACTTGGCTCTCCATCTTCTCTCAAACCAAAAAGTGAAGCCTCACCTATTCTCACCTCTTCATCACTTTCACCACCACTTGCTTCATGGAAAACAAACTCAACCCATGGTACTAATCATTCACATGGTTCTACCTCATCTTCATTTCAATCTAGAATGAATGAGTTTTCCTCTCCACTCATTTCTAGTCCTCCCTTAAATGTGAATGCTCAACCTCATCAAAGAATTCCCTTTGTTTTTTAGCCTCTTCCTTTCACTCCACCAAATTCACCCATATCACCCTTGGATACCATAGCTTCTCCTCATCCTCCTACCTCCAACACTCTACTCTTGGGTGTTCCCATTTCCTGTTTCTTGGGTGATCCTATTGTCCCAATATTTGTGATGATTAAACAAGAAAGAAAGATAGATAAAAGATGAATTCTAGAGAGAGAAACTAGAGAGAAAAAAAAGAGAGAATGGTTGGAACTTTTTGGAGGATTAGATTAGAGAGTAAAAAAATGAAAATGACCAACACCCTTCCTAACATGCTAGGAAGGGTATATATAGTCCACCCACATGCAGGTTTGGTTATGGACTATATTCTAACACCGAGCATTCTTGTTTGACTCAATATTTTGAGGCTAACAGATCCACACTTGTTTGACTTTTTCATGCACAATGGAACCCATTGTCCTTGTTGCTTGAACAACTTTCACCTCATTGATATCCTTAGGTTGGAGATGATTGGGGCTCACATCAAGTTGCAAAGCTTCTTGTTGAACCTATTTGCTAATCCTCCTCCTCCTAGGTGATGAATGATGGTTTTCAAAACTAACATGCTTTATAAAGAAGGTCAAGCTAAAAGAGGACTATGAATTCAAGACCTAGTTTTAGCTATTTTTGTAGTAGTTTATTATCTTTTTATTTCTTGTATTTCCTTTATTTTCCCTCATGATTTTCTCATGTGGATGATTTATTGATTTAGTTTTATGTGTTTCTATCTATGTGATCACATTAATTAACTTCAATTTATTTAAAATTGAACCTAAATCTATCACAACCTCTAAAAACTTGACTTAAAATTGGATCAAAATGTTATCTAAATATTTTGTCACCCTTTGTCAAGACATTCTTTGTGAATGTGTTGCTTTTATGCAACCCTAGCATACTCGAGTGCCAAAAGAGGTAAAAATCCAAGATTTGCAAAATTTTGAAAAAGTCTTATTTTTCCTTAAAACTTTTGAAAATCAAGGTTTGCTGTCCTCTGGACGCGGCTCCATATCGATATGGAACCGCGTGCTATATTAAGGAACCGCGTACAATAAAGTCGTTTCTTGTCTTACTTTTGGTCTTTCTTCTTTGACCACTGTCTTGGTTAAGATTCTTTGTTTACCCAATTTGGCTATACATTTCCTAAAACCTTTTATTTTCATTTCAAATCTTTGCCTTGTCTATTTTCTTTAAATTCTTCTCTTTTGGGAGTTCTTCTCTTCATCCCTCGTAATGCCTAATTCTTCCTTTCCTAACCTTGACATTTCTTTCTCACAATCTTCTCAACCTAAAGATTCTTCTGTTGGGAATAAAATGTAGCCAGTTCACTTGAGCAATGATAAGAGGAAAACACGCGTTGATAGGAAGAAAACAAACGCTGACAGATCAAGCGTTGACAAGAAGAAGTCAAGCGTTGATAGGTTGAAGACAAGCGCTGATAGAAAGATATGGTCTACGCGTATTATGTTTCTAGTTTGTTTCAAGTAAAGATAAGTTCAACATTGTATTTTCTATAATTATCTTTACCTAGAATAGTTGATATGTAGACTCGTGTACAAGGCTTCTTATGTCTATAAAAGAATACCTTTAGGTTATGTTTCAAATAAGTTTTTATACGTTAAACACTTTCATTGTAAGCAAGTTTGTTATTATCAATCAAGTGAAAGTTTGTTTTACATCTTTGTGTGTTCTTGTTTAAGTGTTAATTCCGCATAACACTTAGATTACTTTATACATAAACAAAGTTTCTCTACGTGTATAACTTGATCTAATCTCGTATACACAAGCTTAATCGATCTAAGTTTGGGATCAACAAGTGGTATCAGAGCTTGTTGAGAAACTTTTGATCTTAAAGAACACAAGAACCCTAAAATCACCAAAACCCTAATTTTCACAAAACCCTAAAAACATCATGTCCAATCCAAAAGTAACCTCATCCTCCTCATTGCCCAACATCAAGATTCCCATGCTTGATGCAAACAATTTTGAGCTGTGGAAGTTCAACTTTGAGCAATATCTGGGGATCTATGACTACACTCTCTGGGAGATTATTGAATATGGAAACACATTCAATAAAGCTGAAAAGATTGCTAATGCCATTGCTACAAGATCAGCTGTTGCTGGATGTTCAGAAGAAGATAAGAAAGAAAAACCTGATGATGGTAGAGGTGTGTCTGCTGAGGACATAGCAAAGAAAAGGGTTGATATTCAAACCCTAAACATTCTGAAACTCTCTTTGGGACAAGAAAACCAGCATAAATACAGAGGTTATGAGTCTGAAAAAGACCTTTGGGCAGCCCTTGAAGTTGCATATGGTGGCAATGCTCATACTAAGGAAGAGAAGAAGAAGCAACTCATGCATGAGTATGCTGTCTTTAAGGCTCAACCTAATGAGAAGCTTAGCAGTGTGAGAAGCAGACTGCTTGACATTACAAGCAAGCTGTCCTTCATGGGGACACAAGTTGGTGATGTTGACATTATTGCCACTTTTCTTAAAAGCCTTGGTGATGCGTGGAAGATTGAGGCAAGATCTATACTTGCCAATAACACTCACAAAAGTTCTACTTTTGATGATATCTACAACAAACTGAGGCTGTTGGAGAATGAAACTCTTTTGGAGCATGGAAGTAAGTCTACCAATAGTAACATGGCCTACTTCTCACATAGTGAAGGTCAATTTTGTCAGAAGGACTCATACATGCACCCAGTTACTGGATCAACATGTGTCAACGCTGGATCATGTCTTGTCAACGCCTCACATTTAGATGCTGACACATACAAAATTGACTCACCAAGAGTTAAACCTGTTGGTTTGGATCTGGATACTATGTGTGCTTACATTGCTTCTTTGCCCAATGGTTCAGTGATTACATATGAGGACCTTGAGCAAATAAGTGATGAGCACTTGGAAGAGATGGATATAAAGTGGAACATGGCTCTTGCAAGTATAAGAGCAAACAGATGGAATAGAAGGTTTAAGAAGAAGATGACCTTTAATGCAAAGGACACTGCTAGATTTGATAAATCCAAGGTTGAGTGCTACAATTGTCATCGTATGGGGCACTTTATGAGGGAATGCAGATCTCCAAGAAGATCTGATGTTGGAAAACCCTCAAGCCAAGTTGTTAAGGCTCAAGATCCTAAGGCCATGGTGGCAGTGAAAGATCTGAGATAGAAGAAGAAGAGCATGTTCAATATGCTCTCATGACACACTCCTCCTCTTCATCAGATAATGAGGTATACGATGATGCTTTTTGTAGTAAGGGTTGTCGTTTAAATACTGAAAAAACTTAACAAATAGGTTTTAAAATTGTTAAGTGATGTGAGTACTGAGAGATGCAAGTTGTCTAACTATCAAATTGCTCTCACTCAAACTGAGAAGACAATTTCTGAGTATAAGAAAATGGAATTTGACCTAAAAGATAAAATAAATATCTTAAAACATGATTTAAATGCTAGTAATGATGTTAGAAACATCATGGAAAGGGTCAATGCTGAATTACAGGCTAAGTTAGATGAGGCTATCAAGAATAAGGATAATGTCGACCTTAAAATTCAGAGATTTGATAAGGCCTCACAAACCCTAGGAGAATGTGTTAATAAACAGAGGGATCCTAAGGACATGACTAGGATTGGGATGAAAGACTATACTGTTGTTCCACCACCAGCTGGGGACTTCTATGGTGTCCAAAGAAAGGACTTATCTTGGACTGGTTTGCCAGAACTCCAAGAAGAGGAATTTACTCCTCCACCAAGAGTCCTTACCCCAGTTGAAGAGTATAGGCAAAAGTTGACTGACCTGAATGAATGGAAGAAAGCAAACCCTACCTTATTTGTCAAGGGTGGCATGA
Source organism: Glebionis coronaria (assembly GCA_025667525.1). Classification (NCBI taxonomy): domain Eukaryota; kingdom Viridiplantae; phylum Streptophyta; class Magnoliopsida; order Asterales; family Asteraceae; genus Glebionis; species Glebionis coronaria. The sequence goes on along the minus strand of CM046882.1, from coordinate 414,987,394 downwards.
TTTGTGATAATCCAAATGAGTCAACCCCTATTAAAGTAACAAACCCAATCACTGGCAAGACTGTTGACCTTGGCTCAAACACTGTTAAGAAACCTAGCATTAAGTATGCAGAAATGTATAGGAATACTAGGTCACCTAAAAGCCAAGTTAGTGATAATGGAACAAGCTTCTTCTCTTCTAGACCTAGAGTTGTGTCTAGAAAAGCCTGTTACACTTGTGGTAGTTTTTCACATTTAGCATATAAGTGTGTCAATGCTTCCAAGGTCAACGCTGTTAAAAAGTCAAACATTGTCAGACCCAAAACTTTTGTGGAGCAAAGTCCACAAGTTGTTAGACCAGCCCCATTCTTTACTAAAAGGTCTAACACTCATGGACAAAGACCATTTCAAAAGACCAATACTTGGTCTAATAGGCAATGGGTTTCTGTAGCAAACCCTAGGTTCAACGATGACAAGGGAAATTTCAGCGTTGACAAGACCAAATACAACGCTGACAGAAACGTTGCCAGACCTAAATATTTGCAACCACAGGGTAAGGGGTCTAAAGCTTCTTCTAGCTTGACATGAAGACCTAAGCAAGATCAAAACCCTAATTCTAATGGGATTTCTATTACCTGCAACAGATTTAATTATATTTCAAAGGTCATTACAAAACCAATTGGGGTTAACTGGGAATTTCATCCAAAAAGGGATGAACAAGGGGTTGTTATGAGAACTAAGTCTGTTCTTGTTGAACAACTAGATGAATCCAAGTCTGCTCAGGCTTGGGTTCCCAAAGAAAACTAATTTGTTTTCTTTATGTGCAGGGCATTCAAAAACATGTCAATGATTATGGATATTGGGACAGTGGATGCTCTAGGCACATGACTGGGAAGGAATATTATCTGACAAACTTCACTCCCATTAAGGATGGTGACAAGGTTTACTTTGGAGGCGGATATGGAACTATCACAGGCAAAGGAACTCTTCTCACCAAGAACTTGCGTTTTGAAAACGTGTTTCTGGTAAAAGAACTTGATTACAATCTTTTTAGTGTATCACAAGTTTGTGATAACAAAAATAAGGTTCATTTTACTGATATTGAATGCTTGGTGTTAAGCAAGGATTTTAAAATTCCAGATGAGAAATATATTGACTATAGAACACCTAGGCATAAGGACATTTATAATGTGAATCTTAATGGTATTAGGATGACTAATAATATGTCATGTTTTTATGCTAAAGCTTCAGTTGATGAGAGTAATCTATGACACAGGAGACTAGGGCACATAAACTTTAAGAATATAAAAAGACTTGTGAGACTTGGTTTGGTTGATGGTTTGCCTGAAAAGGCTTTCCACAATGACCACTCTTGTGTTGCATGCCTTAAAGGCAAGCAGCACAAGGTCTCATTTAAGTCTAAACAGGTGCACTCTAGTTCTAAACCACTTCACTTGCTGCATATGGACCTGTTTGGTCCAACTAATATAGAGAGTTTGAATGGTAAATCATACTGCTTTGTCATCACAGATGACTTTTCTAGGTTTACTTGGACTTTCTTTTTAGCTATGAAAAGTGACACTGCTGATATTTTAATTGACTTTATTACCCAGATAGAAAAGAAAACTGGTAATGAAGTTAAAATGCTTAGAAGTGATAATGGTGGTGAGTTTAGAAATAAACTGTTGGATGAATTTTGTGCCAAGAAAAGGAATAACTAGGAAGTTTAGTGTTGCCAGAACCCCACAACAAAATGGGGTTGCTGAGGGAAAAAATAGAACCCTAATTGAAGCAGCCAGAACTATGTTGGCTGATGCTCACTTTCCTATAGATTTTTGGGCTGAGGCTGTTAATACAGCTTTTTATGTTCAGAATAGAGCATTGGTAAACAAGATACAAAACAAAACACCTTATGAGTTACTTTGGGGAAGGAAACCTAATATTGGTTTTCTTAAACCTTTTGGTTGTCATGTAGTTGTACTAGATACTAGTGATGCCTTAGGTAAATTTAGTGCTAAAGGTGATGAAGGCTACTTCATGGGTTATTCAGTGCAGAGTAAGGGATATAGGGTTTACCTTAAGAAGGAAAAACGTATACTTGAAAGAGTACATGTTAGGTTTTTAGAAAGTAAACCTAGTGATCCTGAAAGTGGTCCAAATTGGTTGTTTGACTTGGAACTTCTATCTAGGACTTTGAATTATATGCCTGTTACTAATCCAGACATTGTGAAGGTAACTTCAAATGTTGTGGAAGAACCAGTTGTTGATGTTTCAGGTACACCTGTTAATGAAGAGTTTGGATCACAAGCAGACAAGTCATCTCCCATACAAGAGTATGTTACTATTCCCATATGGACAGATGCTTTTGCTGCTGCTGCTGCTGGAAAGGAAAATGATGGTCCCCAAGTATCACCAGTTAACAACATGCATGGTCCTTCAGGCGCTGACAAAGGAAAATATGGCGCTGACAGGACAAATTCAGGCGTTGATGGCTCAAACGTTGACAACACCATTTCAGGCGTTGAGGGATCAAACACTGACAATCTTGGTTCAGGCGTTGACAACTCCTTTGAGCATATTTTCTCTTCCAATTTTGAACAAGGTGAACCTTCAAATAGCCATGAAGAGGTTCATACTAATACTGATGAAAGAGAGTCTGAAGAAGATATTGGCAACATGGATGATGAGATTGAAGACAACAGAATTTTTGAGGGAGGAGTTCTCACATCTACTATGAAGAATCACCCTCCTTCTCAAATTATTGGGGATGTCATGACTCCTGTTCAGACTAGAAGATCTCATCAGAATCTTGGTGGATTTATTGCCAATATACACAAGAAGGTTGATACCCCTCTTGTTCAAGCATGTTTGTTTGCCTGTTTTCTGTCACAACAGGAACCCAAGAAGATATTTGATGCTCTCAAAGAACCAAGTTGGGTGGAAGCAATGTAGGATGAGCTTCACCAATTTACTATTCAGGATGTTTGGGAGCTGGTTGATTGTCCTAGGTATGTCAGACCTATTGGGACAAGATGGGTTCTTAGAAACAAGAAAGATGAAAGAAGCATTGTGGTCAGAAACAAGGCACGTTTAGTGGCTCAGGGATATACACAAGAGGAAGGGATAGACTATGAGGAGGTCTTTGCGCCAGTTGCAAGGATTGAAGCTATTAGGATCTTTCTAGCCTATGCTTCCTGCATGGGCTTCACTGTCTATCAAATGGATGTGAAGAGTGCTTTCCTCTATGGCACAATTGTTGAGGAGGTATATGTCATGCAGCCTCCTGGTTTTGAAGATCCAGAGAATCCAGACAAGGTGTATAGAGTCAAGAAAGCTATGTATGGACTTCATCAAGCCCAAGAGCATGGTATGGCACATTGTCCACCTATCTGGTGGAAAATGGATTCAAGAGGGGCACCATAGACCAGACATTATTTACAAAGAAGGCTGGTAAGGATGTCTTACTTGTTCAGGTTTATGTTGATGATATCATCTTTGGCTCCACCAATCCAAAGATGAGTGGAGACTTTTCAAAGCTTATGACAGACAAATTCAAGATGAGTGCAATGGGGGAGATGAACTTCTTTCTAGGGTTACAATTTCAGCAGAAAGATGGTATCTTCATCTCTCAGGATAAGTATGTAGCAGAGATCTTGAAGAAGTTTGGCTTTTCTCCACATGAAAAGAGGGCTACTACTCCTATGGATAGAGAACACCCTTGGGGAAAAGTTGGAGATGGAAAAGATGTGGGTGTCAGGCACTATAGATCAGTGATTGGTTCATTGATGTACCTCACAGCCTCAAGACCTAACATCATGTTTGCTGTGTGTGCATGTGCACGCCATCAAGTAACTCCCAAAGAATGTCACCTTTATGCTGTCAAGAGAATCTTTAGGTACCTTAGATGTTATCCAGATCTTGGCTTGTGGTACCCAAAAGATTCACCATTGGAGCTTATTGCATATTCAGACAGTGACTATGGTGGTGATAAGTTTGATAGAAAATCCACAACTGGTGGATGTCAGTTTCTTGGGAGTAGGTTGATATCTTGGCAATGCAAGAAACAAACAGTGGTGGCCAATTCTACAACTGAAGCAGAGTATGTTGCAGCAGCTGCTTGTTGTGGACAAGTCTTATGGATTCAGAACCAACTGTTGGATTATGGGTATAATTTCATGCATACCAAGATTTTTGTTGACAATAACATCACTTTATGCATTATTAAAAATCCTGTACATCATTCTAAAACAAAACACATAGAAATTAGACATCATTTTATAAGGGATTGTTTTGAAAAGGGTTTAATACAACCAGATAGGGTTGGCACAGAAGAAAATATGTCTGATTTATTAACTAAACCTTTTGATGCTGGAAGGTTTCAATACTTGGTAACAAGTATTGGAATGATCAATCTCACATAATATGTGTTTTGGGGTCTTATTGTAAAAGTATGTACAGGATAATGCATTGTTATTGGTCTTTTTGAGGATTTAGATTTTCCACTATATTTTTCTAACACTGACAAAGGTTACCTTAACGCTGATAAGTGTTATTGTGACGTTGTCAGCAATATATTTGTCTAACGTTGACAAAGGTTTCCTTAACGCTGACAAGTGTTATCGGGACGTTGTCAGCAACAATGTTAGTTTTCTGGTTTTTAATCTAAATGTGCAGGTGGTGTTAGCATTATACCATTGGATACAGAGTTGCTTATGGATCCTTGGAGAATCATTTGAGCATGTTTTTATTTATGGATGATGGTTGGAATATTTCTATTCCTATCTTGACATAAATTTTTTATGTTCATACATATTTTTGGGCAACATATGTATCACAGTTTAAGGGGAGGTTTTAGGAACCTTTAGGACTTTTGGGTATTCTTATAATACTCTTATCACAACTCTAGATTGTGTCCATAGGTGAGTATGAGTTAGTTTTACTAAATCATTAGGCACTGTAGCATGCAAAGTTGATATACTATGCATGCTGCCAAGACATTTTTGGCTTAGAATTGAGTGTGGTCTGTTGGGAGACTTGGGAATGATTTTGTCATGGGTTTACCGAGGAGTTACAAGGAATTTTATGAGATAACTTAGTTGTTAAGAATTTTTGTTAGCAAGGGACACTAGAGGACTGTTATGTCTATCTTGCATAAGCAAGTGTGCATAACTGGACAGTGCTTGCCGCCCTATAATAATTATCAACTTATAGGTTATCTTCACTAGGATAAATTACTTTGTTAAGGTCCTTTTTCATTTTTGTTACTTTTATTTTTGGACGCTGACAAGTATTTTTCCAGGCGTTGTTATGACCAATTTAGACGTTGACATGGCTTTGGCAAACGTTGACAAGAATATAGCCGTTGGGCGTTGATGGGTTATTTTTGACCGTTGATACCCATTGGGACCTACCCAGTTGTTACTTTTTGACGAATTTTGGGGCCGTAATTTTGGGAGCAGATAACTCTTAATTAATGCATGAGATAACTTATTTTCTTTTCAATATTTTCATCATGATATTTTGAAAATAGTTGCCTTATTTTCGACCAATCACATGCACCTATCTCTCCTATATATTTGGCTCGTATCTTTAAACAGGGTACCTCATATTCTTGTCTAACAATTTTCTCCTATAATTCATCTTTATCAATTATTCACAAACAGCTTTCTTCTACAATGGCACCAAAATTTAAACCAAGTGATTTGGTATTGGGATTCAGGAGTCAACACAACATGGTTGCATATTTGGACGCTGATGATGCTCTGTTTCCCCAATACACTCAGATGGTGGCGTATTTGAATGCATCCCCAATTAGGTATGCTCTTTCTCATGCTCCTCTCATCTCTGTCACACTTATTAAACAGTTTTGGAACACTGTAAGTTCCTCAACAGTTAATAATGTGACTACATTATCATCTATTGTTCATGGGCGTACATGGGTGGTTACTGAAGCCTTGGTTCGCCAGGCTTTGCATCTTGATGATGCAGATGGTATAACCACCCTCCCCATTCATGAAATAGAACAAGGACTAAGGGCTTTGGATTATCCTTTCCCTGATGAGGGAACCTTAAACAAATATCATAAACAGGAGTTTCCCCCAGCTTGGAAGTACCTTATACATGTCATTTTACAATGTTTGAGTCCCAAGTGTACTACATTCAATGAGATTAATAGATCCATTGCTAGTGCTATTGTGTGCATTGCAACTGGGCAAAAGTTTAATTATTCTAAAATGATTTTTGATGGCATGTGTAAAAACAAAGGGAATAAGATGACTTTGGCTTATCCCAGATTTTTACAAATGGTTTTTGATGTGCAAAAATACTGCACAAGGGATCATGATGACTTTTATGAGATCCCTGTACAAAAGAAAGCTATTTTTACCAAGATGAACTCACCCCCTCACTATGACTTACCCCTCACCCCAGCTATGCTTGCTGTTATTACAGCAGCACAACCCCAACCAGACCCACAACCACAACTTGACCCAATAACAGAACCTTTACCTTCACCTCAACACATGGAAATTGACCAACAATCCTTCAACGCTGACACCTTAAATGTTGGCGTTGACACAAGTAATCCAGACGTTGACACCATTCCTTCACAGACCCAAACACCCCTTAACCTTCCAACATCCACCAAATCTACATCATCTTCTACCCCACCACAATATAGGTTGCAAAAAAGCCAAAGGACTACTGGAGTGTTTTCCTCTAGTGGTCCTAGCCATGTAGCAGAGAGAACCACCACCACAAGTGTGGTTGGTGCTATGGATGAGGCTGGGACTATTGGTTCTGGATTAGATGCAGGCCAAGACAGTCCTAACATCTTTAAGACCTCATCCATGCCCCATGAGTCTGACTTGGGAGGTCAAATACCCATTTTAGAGGAGGGAAGATTGGAACCAATGACATTAATGGAATTGACGGCTGTCTGCATTAGCTTGCAAAAGCAAAATGCAGACTTGGTACAAATTGTCAGTACACAAGGCCTTGAACTCAAGCAATTGAGGGAGAGGATTGTTATTTTGGAGAATGCTAGCACAAGGCGTGAGATGGAGGAATCTTCCAAAGGGGAGGATGAGCAGATTAATGTGAGTGATAAAGGCTCACACGATGGAGAATCTTTGGGTGTTGCTAAAGCCCTAACTGAATTGATTAAGCAACCAGGTTTTGTTAGATCTCTGGTAACTCCTATAAATTTAGACATGTCTTTTACAACTATTTTGGAGAAAATTACAAGAGGCGCTGAGACAAGTAATTTGGGCATTGACAAGCAAAGTTTGAACGCTGACATGAGCAAATTGGGCACTGACATAAGAAAATTGAGCGTTGACAGACCTGCAGATGAGGTTGATGTATTCCAGTCATCAACTATCATCAAAGAAGTATCTTCACAGGTATTACCATCATCCTTACCCATCATTGATCCATTAGATAAGGGTAAAGTAATCATGGTAGAAGTAGAAGTTCCAAAGGATGCAGCACAGGTAGAGTTTGATAGAAGGTTGGCTGTACAACTTGTGGAACATGAAAGAAAGAAGGATGGTGAATCACCATTTGTTGTCACTTCAGAGGAACAAGAAGGAAGTGATGAAGCCAGTTCAGATTCAAGTGTGATGATAATTGAGCAATCTGAGAGACTTGAATATGGTGATGATTTGGCAAGCGAGAAGCTGAATGAGTTGAAATTGCAAGTAGATTTTGATATGCCAGAAGTTGTTCAGATGTACCATGCTTGGGAAGATAGGTGTATGGAGAATCCAGATTTGACTATTTCAGACCAGATTTGGGGTTTGGAGATTCTTCTAAGAGTACAAAAAGACTGCAAGGTAATTCTGAAACACAAAGCTAGCAATATTCTCTCACTGCTAAAGAGGGATAGAAGGGAGTTGTACTACATGCTACTCAGATGTCATGGAGCAGGATGGACCTATAAGAAATTGTTGGGATTATCCTTTGAAGAGTTAGAATTCAAGGCTTATCCCATTTGGGTAAAGGTGCAGGAAATGAACATTCTGAGACTTCTTTCAGATGAAAGGAAAGAAGAACTTGCAGAAGAGATGGAGCTTAAGAAGGCAATGATTGTTCCAAGACCTTTGAAGAAGGGAGTTCTCTTGACTTTCCTAAAGATATGGATAGATTGAAGCCTAGTGAATCTGTTATAAGAAGGAGCATCAAGCTCTCACCATTGGAAGCTTCATATATGGTACAAGTGTTACCTCTTGATGCCAGAAACCCTATTATAAGCTATGAAGAAGATGAAAGTGGGTTTTGGAAGATTGGCAGGTATGGGAAAGAGGTACACACATTTACCACTCTTATATCTCTCTTTGCACGTTTGGATAGAGAAGACTTGGTAGACCTTTGGAGGTTGTTGGAAGCTAAGTATGAGACTGAAGCTCCTACTTCAGTCAATGGAATAAAACTTTGGTCAACATTCAAGAGAATGTGTGGACCAACAGAAGAAGATCCTGCTGTTTGGAAGGATCTTGAGGATGATCTTAGTGGTCTTCAATGGCGTTTGTATTCAGCTGCTGGTGTTTATTATTTGAGTTCTACAAAGTTTGCTGAGTATCTTCTTGTAGATGGTCAGTATTCCATGTCCAAAGAAGTTTTGGAAAAGATGAAGACGACACAGCTGGAGACTGATTATTCAAGTGACGTGGCCAAAGATTTGATCAGACATATTTATTACCAATATGATAAGCGTTTTAAGATTCCTCCTAGTTCTTAATGTTTATTCAGAAACTTGATTACTAGAGTAGATATCAAGTTTAGGGGAGGATTGTTGGGAATAAAATGTAGCCAGTTCACTTGAGCACTGACAAGAGGAAAACAAGCGTTGATAGGAAGAAAACAAACGCTGACAGATCAAGCGTTGACAAGAAGAAGTCAAGCGTTGATAGGTTGAAGATAAGCGCTGATAGAAAGATATGGTCTACGCGTATTATGTTTCTAGTTTGTTTCTAGTAAAGATAAGTTCAACATTGTATTTTCTATAATTATCTTTACCTAGAATATTTGATACGTAGAATCTTGTACAAGGCTTCTTATGTCTATAAAAGAAGACCTTTAGGTTATGTTTCAAATAAGTTTTTATACGTTAAACACTTTCATTGTAAGCAAGTTTGTTATTATCAATCAAGTGAAAGTTTGTTTTACATCTTTGTGTGTTCTTGTTTAAGTGTTAATTTCGCATAACACTTAGATTACTTTATACATAAACAAAGTTTCTCTACGTGTATAACTTGATCTAATCTCGTATACACAAGCTTAATCGATCTAAGTTTGGGATCAACATCTTCTTCTAAGATTTCAAAGAAATCGAAAATCTCGGTTCGACCCGTTTGGATAAAAAAGAACAAGAATCCTCATGTTTCTTCTTCTACAAATTCCTCCAAGAATTCCTCTTTCTCTCCGATTCAATATTGGAATGAGACTTACTCTATAAATCCAATTACTGGAGAAAAGGAAACTCTTCCACCACCACCAAAACCTTTTAACTCTCCTCAACTCAATGACCTATCTTCTTTCCAAAATCTCACTAGGCATTGTGAAAACATCTTTTATCCATTATCTCCCTCTCCACCAACTTCTAATTTTGATGGACCTCCCCCATCTAACGACTTTGTTTTGCATCATGGTTCCTCGTGTGCTTGTTGTCGTTTTTAACAAATTAAACTTGCTCATATCTATGACAAGCTAAATTTCCTTGAATTCCTCCTCACTCGACCTCCTCTCAAAGTTTTCATTCCCATGAACAAAACTTCGAATGATGCTTCGTCGTCTTTCTTTTCCAACTAAGGCGAATTTTGTACTTTAGTTGTTTGAGTCAATAAAACTTAAGCAATCTTGGAAGATTATCACTATTAGAGTAGTTTATGATTTGTGGTTTATTTTCCATATTTTTTGCTTTAGATATTCATATTGTGTCTATGAATATTTCTCTTGTATGTTATTTCATATTTATGAATGTTATGTGTGTTATCTTTCCCACTAATTCTATTTCACACATTGGTTAAAGAGTTGATCATGGTTAAAACTTAAAATTAATTATGGGTGATTCCATAAATTCTAAATTTTAACCCCTTGACATTTTAAATCATCTTTGATTGGTTTGGATGTTTCTTTTCTTCCGTTATTTCACCAATTGAACTATGATGTTGTCAATACACACTCTTTGGACATACTTAGCAAATGCTTGCTTCTAATTTGAGATTTCTTTTCCTTCTCCCTCTCAAGTTAGTTAGTAGATATTGCACATACATACATTGGTGTTTCTTTTCTTTCTTCTAACCTTTGTGTAGCATGTCACCTTAGCTCGTTTACTTGGTGCCCCAAGCAAGGGGAGTAAGCACCAAGGGGGAGCTACTAGCAAAGTCCGGTTCTTTTCTTCTTCAAAGACTTGTGCTAACCTTTTTGCTTCGACAAAGGGGGAGAAATGATAGTGATAAACTCGTTAATAATTTGAATAAAACTTGTATATTACGTAAATGAGTTTATAGTTTGTCGTAATCAAAAAGGGGGAAGCAATGCCTAAAAACATTGTTAGTATTAATTAATCTTTCTTAGTTTTAATCACGACAAATTACAAAGACATTTATTGTCAAATACAATCATAAAACGAATTATCTAACAAACACTATCATCAAGGTAATAATCATTACACTAACATATCTTAATCATGCTTAGTGATCAGAAAAGTGATTAGCCTTAAAACTCACTTTTGTCAAATGTAACAAAAGATTTTTAATAAACTTTATTTTTAAGAAAATGTTTTATTAAAATGAAAATGTAAATTTGAATATGGCATATTCCAAATGCCATAAGAATCTCCTTTGAAGGTTTAATCAGCCTCAAATATTTCAAATTCACTAAAAGACAAAAAGGAGCGGAGTCTACTACCCGCGGTTCCTTAAGTGCCTACGCGGTTCCCCATCGATAAGGAATCGCCTGGGTAGATAAGGAACCACCCCCAGATAGCCGTTGGGATCTTGTCTCCTATAAATATTGGATCAAATCTGCATTTTCATTAACCCTTTTTGGACATCTCTTTCAGCATTCTTTCTCCTATCTGATCCTAGTCATTTGTAACTGATCACTTAATGTGTTAAGTATATTTACTCATGATTATCCTCTTGATCTCCTTCTTTACCTTGTCCAAAGAGAAGATCACTCACACACTTGTGATGTGATTAAAGATGAAGCTTTGGTGAAGATCACCTTCTCCTAAAGATCTAGTCATGTTCATCATTTGTTTATTTGTGTCTTGTGTAGATCTAATGTATTTGTGAATACTTGGACTAGTTGTGTTCATCCAAGCTATTTGTGAATACTTGGATTAGAGTTGTGTAAATCATTTGCACATGTGTGTGCTTGGATTTGTGTTGTGTAGATCCAAGCTACATGTGTGTACTTAGATATGTTTAGTTGAGTTGTGATAAATTGTGTTAGTTCTCACTAAACTATAAAGTGATGTGGTTGTGTCTTGTGAGTTCTCACTAAACTATAAAGTGATATGTAGTTGTGTTATGTGAAGTTCTCACTTAGCTTCAAAGTGAAGAGTCGTGAAGATTGGTTCTAGCTTTGGATTAGAACTCGACATCTAGCCTTGTGTCGGAAAATGGTGAAGTAGGCAACATTGTGAAGATTGGTTCTAGCTTTGGATTAGAACTCGACATCTAGCCTTGTGTCGTAAAATGGTGAAGTGGGCGATGTTGTGTAGATTGGTCCTAGCTAAGATTAGGTCTCGACATTTAGCTTAGTGTCAGAAAATAATGTAAGCGACGTTGTATGGTTTTCTCCGCCAGGAAAGGAGCTTGTGGATATAGTGGAAATCTCGAGTAAGGTGTACTCGAGGAGTGGAGTAGGAACGAGGATAGAGCCTCGTTGCCGAACCACTATAAATCTTGGTGTCTTCCTACTAGGTTGTTTCTTTCCTTACTCATTACTTACATTCATTATCATTATATATACTACACATTGTTAAAGCATTAGAATTGAACCTAATTATTATGCAACTAGCTTTCAAGTAAAAGATAGTTTTGTGCACTCACCTAATTGAAAGGAATTTTAATTAGGAGATAAACCGTTGAGAAACTATTCAACCTCCCTTTCTAGTTTCTACAATATATATATGAGTGTGTGGGGTATATTTTGGGTATCTTACTTTATATATATAAGGATAAATTTATTCCACGTCATGCTCACACATCCACCTCATTAATCCACCTAAGCACAATTAATATGAGGTGGCAAGGATTAATGTGACATTGCACTCCAAAGAAACATATTACTGCCACGTCATCACAATATGTGTGTCACATCATCCCACTGTGTGTGCCACATCAACATGAACATGGAACATTTTTTAAAATGTTGGCCGCAATGGGATTCGAACCCAGGTCTGTCAGGCAGAAACACAACATGTTTACCACTATGCCAATTCTTATTTTTGTGTTAGACCTTCTTAAACGAAGGCAATAAAGACCATTAACCATACTATGATTTTTATCCACATTCAGATTAAATTTAAAACTTTCGGTTTATTAAATTAGGCAAGTATTTAATCTCTACAAACATTTTTGACTAATTTTAAATGTTGTTAAAGTTTTAGAACTAATTATGGCAATTATTATATTTGTTTTAATCCTAAAATAAATGCACATATTTAAATTTGGAATGTTTTTGGCGCCAACATAATATTTTGGTGCATTCAAACTTCAAAATTTTATGAAGAATCATATTGCCATGAATAATTACCATATATAAACTAATTGCCAACTCATAATTAGCACATTCATAAATTACCACATTATGTTTGTAAATTTTTCTTTTAATATCATGATTTCTTCCATGTATAGAAACATGGAAGTGACACTATATATAACATCAACCACTAGAAGAGAAAATCACCATCTCTTTTACTTAAAAGCATAGCATAACAGTTCAATCTCCAATGACGAAATAAAAAATGCAGTACCAGGAGGAGCCAAAATCTCAATTTAAGACGCCCAAAACCAGGCAGATGAACAGCAAGGCACCTGCACAAAAGAAAAACACACCTGGTCAATCATCAGGTTTTAGATTTTGCTTATCATCTATTTTTTGTTGTATCAATCCTTTGTTAAAAAATTGACTCACTTTTTGTTGTTCTGTTTCAGCAACGAAGCCTACTGAAACATTAACTGCGATATAGGATATCAGTCCTATGTTGTCCAATATGACAATAAGAGGAAGAATCATATCTGTATGGAAAGCACATAGACTGAATGAGTCACACAATCCATATAGTTTGGAATTCATTTTGCAAGATGAGCATGTAATATAATTTCATTCTTTAATTTAATTTATAATCATGTTTTGTATAATTTGTTTCTTCACTTAGATTCTTCAATATTTACACATGGTATGCGCATTCAGGCTTATATAAAAAAAAGAATAGATGTTTAGATTTGATCCATTGCTGCAAGAAGGAACATGTTACAAGATTTCAAACTTTGGTGTCATAGAAAATGGTGGTAACACTCTATTTCTGCCACATGAGTGGAAACTTTCTTTTTACCGGAATACCAATATCACCAGAATTGAATAGATAGATGACAATCTATCTGGATTCAGGGGTGAACCATTTAGCAGGATTGTTGACACAGATGAAGAGTATGCAGAAAATAATTATGTTGGTAAGCAGTTAGCATTTTTTTATTAAATTATTGTATACACCTTAGGCAATATTCAAGTTATTTGTATGTTGTTAACAAGTATTTATTTGCATTTCAGATGTTATTGGATCAGTTGTTAGAATTGGTGAGTTGATCTCTGTCAACTCAATAGGTTCAAGCAAAATAAGTCGAACTGTTGTCATTGAAGATGATGAGTAAGTTTTTTTAACTCATGTCTTTATTTCGAGAAATACTAATAAACAAGATTACTTTTACAATATATTCATATGTATCTTCAATTTACACAGAGGAGAAAGGTTTAATCTTAATCTTTAGGACCAATGGGCGAAAAAGTAGAATGAATATGTTGACAAGTTGGAGTCACTTGATCTTATTGATGTTATGTTGCAACTTGAAAAAGTGAAATATTTCAATGGTAAGTATATGTGACTACCATTACCAATAAAATATTTTCACAAGAGTTTTGTATAATATTTGTTTTTGTTATAGAACTTCTTTCTGTGCATAACTGTCTGTGGGGTACGAAGATGGTCATTAACAAAAAAGTACCATATTTGATTGCTTTTCGTCAAAGGTATTTTATATAGAATTTCTACAACAGTTTGAGAGTGTTCTAATATTATAACTGTCATATTATCGTCTTCTTCAATTACAATAACTATTGATGTCATTGTTTAGGTACGAATCCAGAGAAGATTATAATCCAGAGCAACAAAAAATTGCGTTGGTTGCTAATGAAGCCAAGGTTATCACACCTGAAGAATTCATGAATGGTGTTGTCAAACAAATGGTTTCAACTATTAGGGAGACTCAGCCGATAATAGTTTTCGGATAACTTCATTATATACAACCCACTGTGGGTCAATTTTTAACATGTTTATTTTCTTATTTTTATTCAAGGATGGCGAGTGTGTCGTATACGCTAAAGTTCACAGCATTCAGTATGAAAAAGGGTGGGCTTATCATGGATGAAAAGTTTGTAGCAGGAAGGTATTTTCTGTTGATTCTGAAATTCCTGCTACAGGATGTGGTAGCAAATCCAAAAAGAAACTTTGGTGGTGCAGTGAACATTTGGGAAAGGAACAATTTGCATACCGATATGATTATGTAGTGCATAATGTGTATTTTTTATGCACATATTGTTTATTAATCATACTTATACCCACTTTTTTGTAAATAGTTTCAAGCTTATCATTCGTGTGCACGATGATACCGGTAGTGCACAGATTTGTGTTTTTTATGGCAATATGCACAAGATGTCTGGGTTAACTGCTTGGGAATTGGCTGAAAAACATGGTTCCAATCATGAAAATTATTTTCCTGATGAACTTAATGGCATTATTGCGAAAAAACTTCTGTTTAGCGTCCAAATTTCATAATTCAATTGCAATAACAAGACCCATGTTTAAGATGTGAGAAAGTCACTACAAACAAAAAGATTATTAACTTTTGGAAACAAGATTTTTGTGACGATGAGATATAATACTATAAAAATAGCTTAATTAATAAATTTTGAAGAACTAATTAATATATATATATATCTGATCTTTTATCCATTTTGCATTACAGGATACCGACGATGAGATTACAACTCCTTCGGTCCCCATCAAATCTTCCAAGTCTGTTGATCTTAGCCTTACAAGGAGGCTACAACTTGAATCATCATCAAATGATGACATTGGCTCATCAAGTGGTGGTTCTGGAAAGAAACTTTCCCGTACTATTGAACGCAGTATAGTTGTTATTGATCTTTCTGATTCTGAATATGACACGGAAGATGATGAGCCTGACCAGACTTCTAAGAAGCCTACAACTGTTGTGGATGAAGACGGAGGCCAGAATAGTTTGGTAAAAGTTAAGCTTGAAGAGATTGCCGAAGCTGATGAGGATGATGATTCAAGTGTTCAACAAGAAATTATTACTGTGAAACTTGAGAAAGAAGCTGAAAAGTATGAAGATACAAAGTGAAGCAGCATCATCATCCCATGTTTCCACTTTCAGTATGTTTTTATGTCTTCATAATTGTTTGAAGTTTTACGTTTTGTTCCAGTTTGTTTAAATTTAGATGTTGCTTAGAATAATTTGGCTTATGTCTTTAGCCTTTGTGTTTAAGTTTTCTGTTTTTGAATCAATCAATGGATATTAGTCTTTTTTAAACAATTTGTGTTTATATACTTCTGAGAACATTAGGTTTTTACTTAGTTTTGTGTAATACTATAATCATTTATCATAATTTTGTATTTACATACTTTTGATAATGTTCTGTTTTAAATTATTATTACAATAATTTATTGTTATAACCCAAATTGTTAAACAACATAAGTTCAAGTAATTTTATTTTCAAGTTAGGAATGGATAATCATTTAGGAATGCCTAACTATATGATTACCATAGTAGTAATAACTTTTAGGCTCAACATAAACAAAATTATATGACTACCATAAACAAACTTCTGGACATAATGTGAATAGGATCAGTATAAAAATACTTAAAACAATTGTTAACTATATAGTAATACCTGGAAAGCATCATTTTCCATTGCTAAGTGTTAAAGGTGATGAATTGAACCACGATAGTTATCTAGCACACCATCTGCAATTACTTGCATATATGTAAAAAAGCACGTATTAGAATAACAAAATTAAGGTTAAGAAAAAATGCTGCTAACAACATATACTAACTTAATTAACAAACAAATAAATTCATAACAATTAACAAATCTATAACCATAATTAAAAATATATTACAACATAACCTAGGCCAGAGTCTTCAAAATACAAACAACAAGTTATACATAACTTAATGTCAGATATTACGATCATAGAATACATAACGGTAATTAAATTGTTTCACATTTCAGGCAAACCACAAAATACATTCCAGAATTTCCAACAATAGACGTCTAACACATGTCGATTAAGGGTATCATCATTGGATCTTCATTATCAACGGTCTGTTCATCATCTTCAATGAAATCAACTATCTTGAACCTCACTGTTTTGTTAGCTTGAAACCCACATTGTTGCATAATGTTCCTCCAATCAGCCCTTATGTTCATGTGTTTTCTTTTATGGGGTTCATCATTGTGAAGTTCCAAATCCACATCCACATAAAAATGTAGATCCACATCTCGCAACATAACATTATGGAACCTAATCATTTGGTGTTGAGTAACAAAGTTTGCAGGGATTGTCTGAATTTAAAAAATATATCATAAGTATTCCATAATATATATTCAACCAAGGTAAATTCATAAGTTCTTACCAAACGTTTTCTATCAATTACATATGCCAGAATCGATTGATAGAAAGTTTGGTTCTCACCACCATGTTGTTTATTATGATTCTGCAATTCGCATCTGTGTCTTATTCTAGGATCTATAGGGTCACATAAAATGAATCAACTTAACTAGTTTATATATTTTTAAGTTTATTTTGATCATTTGATTAAACAGACAATTGAGATTAAAATACATATACCTTCATCAAGAGGGCTTCGCCAGAATGGAGCTTCATCATTTAGATCCTGATGTTCGTTTGCAAGTCTTAAATTTATATTACAAGGTTTAGACAAAACAAGGGAATAGAAGACAAACACGGGCAAGTATACCCTTTCGTTCGTAATATAGCTTTGTAGTGGTAAGCCAGGATCGTTAGCTGAGACTTAGTTTCATTTTGGTAATCAAGATAAAAATTGAAGAAATAAATAGTTGAAGTAATATCAATAATAACAAGTATGACTTGTAACACCCCATTTTGATAAATGGAATGTCACATGTGATTATGGCGTGTCATCAAAGCATACAAGGATAAATGTATAAAACATTACATGACCATAAAAGAAATACCGGAATCAAACATCGGTACCCCAAAAGTAGAACTCATCACACACAAACATAAGTACTGTAAATGAAAGGAGTAAACAATGTCCATGGAAATGAGTATCAAAGTATAAAGAAATTCATAAAGTAAAGAAGGCTAGGAAGCTTCCAATCCATATGCACGTACGCTTAAAGTCTGCGAGCGTCCTTGAGTACCTGCCGTTTTGAGAACATGGAAAGGAAAACGGCTGAGCATAACGCTCAGTGCACGGATATACAAGTAGAGCATGAATAATATAAACATATAAGCATGAAGCAGCGGAAAAGACTAAGTCCTGGATAACCTGGTATATCTTATTAAAACTGGTTTTATAGTTTGAAAAGCCTTATGTTTATCTTGTAAAAATTGTTTAACATATTTACCATTAGCCTATATAGGTCATGAATTATCCACGTGCATGAATACTTAGAGGGGTGACCTCGCCATGCAAATTAGAGGGGCTACCTCTAATTAATATACTGGTTTGGGTAGGAGGGATCATCTCCTTGTGAAGGATGCAAGGCACACACCGCATTAACCTGAATAATCTGCTGAAAACGTGTAAACTAGGATGCACCCTTACGCCCCACATGATAATAATAATATGGCCAAAAGCTGAAAGGACGCCACGAGCTATCACTCCGTCGTGGTGGAGTCATAACATTGGTGCCTCTAGTGTTATGGTTATGGTACCTCCATAACTAGGTGAAACTGGTCATGCATGTATATGGCTTTAGGTATCTAATTAAACATAAGCAATTTAAAAACATATAAAACATATACTGGGGGAAAACAGTTGGCTGCATACGGGGAATCCTAATAAGGAAGAATGTCCATACTGAAAGGACGGAGAATCCGTACCTTGTGTCCAGTTAACGAAGAAGACGAACGGAAGAGAGTCCTACTTTGGTATCACTAATGCTATACAAATACATACGTGTATAAGTATCTGATTATTGAGTACGTAACTGGTTTTATATCATGTATTAACTTGTTTTATATGTTCATGTCATGTTTTACTGATTAAAGCTTTATATTGTGTTTATCATGTATTCTGTCTACTTTGCTTAAGTATTTCTTGTATTTCATGTATTATTATACTTGTTGTGTAATAATAAGTAACTTTCTAAAAATAGCAGGTTTCCTAAAATAGAAAGTTTCCAAAAATAGAAAGTTTTCAAAAATAGAAAGTTTCCAAAAATAGAGTTTCCAAAAATAGAAAGTTTCCAAAAATAGATTTACTGCTTAAAATAGATAAGTTTCTAAAAATAGAAAGTTTCCATAAACAGATTAGCTGCCTTAATTAAATAAGTTTCTAAAAATAGAAAGTTTCCATAATTAGAAATAAGCTAGATTATTAAGCTAATTACATAAGCTTAAGTGTTTACTGATTAATATTCTAAGTCATGTAATTAAATAGTATAGTTTATTATATATTTCATGTGAATTAAATAAACTATAGGTTAAAGTATTTAATTAAATATAACATGATTTAATTAAATAAAGGTAAAAATACTTAGGTTAAAACATGTATTATTATCTATTAATAATATAACCTAAGTCATGTAAATTAATTAATTATAAGTCATGATTTTAATAATTAATTAATTATATAGTCTAATTAAAATGATAATTACTTAGGTTAAAATTCATGTATTAATACTAATATTAATAACCTAAGTCATGTATAAATTAAATTAATCATGTACATGTTTTAATTAATTTAATTTAATTCTTGTAAAAATAAACTTGTAAAAAAAATAATTAACCTTGTAAAAACAACCCATGAACCGAACCCGTGTTTTAATCTAAACATGTCGTGAACCGTATTTATAAACCCCGTGAACCGGTCACAAACGCACCCTTGGTCAGACTAGCCGCCGGCTAGCAAAAGTTCCCACCAGCTAGCCGATGGTTCCGCTTGCTGCCGCGGCTAGGGGTTCCCCCTGCTTTCCTTATTTAGCCACCGGCATAAGCCGGTGCTGGTTCTTGTTCTAGCCGAGACCCACCCGAGCACAAACATACCCCGACCGAGGTCGGGGTTCCCTTTTCTCCTACTGCCGAGACACAAGACACCACACCGAGACCTTGAGGTCTCGGTTGGTGCGAATCAAAACAAGCCGAGACCCCCTTGGGGCTCGGTTCCTTGCGTCGGCCACAAACAAACACCCCTTAACCATGATTTATTTTACCCCCCCCCCCATGTTTAATTGCATGATTATTAACTTGTTATTAAATAACTCATGATTTCACGTGATCATTTAATCAAAACAATAAAAAGAAAAGGGTTTTAGGGTTTACCGATTACGTGAATCAAAGGAGAACGAACACACTAACACCCTTGCAATAAATCAATCACCAAAAATCAACCAAACACACCCTTGGTGTGTGTTATACCCGGCGGCCAAAGGAGACAAAAAGGAGAGAAAATATTTTTAGGGTTTTTCTTGTTTTCTAATTTTTGTTATAATGAAACATATCTTTTCCCAAATCCTTGTTTTAGTAAAATTGCATGGGCTTGGCCCTTTTTCATGTCTTGTCCGCGGGTAAGGGGCCCACATGGGGTAACCCGAATGTTTTTCCGTGTCTAATATTTAGTGTGTTCTCGTGTTCGTGTTTTACGTGATTAAAATAGTTATTGTTCATGTATTATTATATTTGTTCATGATCGTAATAAATATACATAAATACGTAATACTAAGCTCGTGATTATTTACGTTCATGTTTTCATGTTCGTATGTTCGTGATTATAATTATTATTGAAATAATTATCGTGTCGTAATACGTAATAAATACTTATCGTGTTATAACACGTTCGTAATACTTGTAATTCTTGTTCGTGAAACCTAAACATGCTATAAAAGGAAAGTTCTAATCATGTACGTACGATCGTAATGGTACTATTCATGGTAAAAGCATGCGGGTTTTACATGACTAATATGGGATAGCTCGTATAAGTTGTGATGATGATAATAATGATCGAGATATGTTTATGTAGGTAAAGAGTGATAATCCTTTTTCGCCAAAACGGCGTTTACACAATTTACTTGGGTTGATTCAAGACTTATGTTTATTTAAGCGACTAAGCTCAAAACAAGTTGCCAACAAGTTCAATATTTTATCGAGTTTCTAAGCGAATCTCTCCAACCGAAGAT
The DNA here is from genome assembly GCA_025667525.1 of Glebionis coronaria. NCBI lineage: Eukaryota > Viridiplantae > Streptophyta > Magnoliopsida > Asterales > Asteraceae > Glebionis > Glebionis coronaria. The sequence continues at coordinate 414,966,713 of CM046882.1, read as the reverse complement.
TCATGACCATAGACAAGTTCTAGAAAACTTATTATAACAATTTGCGTTTCTCAACGCCAAACTATCGTAACAAATCAACTTAGATAAAATATGGTTTGTAGAACTAGGTGGTAAAATAGTTCTACAACATTAGCTTGAAATCATATATAAAGGATCATATCATAGCATCATCACTAATTATAGTCACATACCCATATAGTCACAAATAGGTTAGCCTAACATAGTAATCAAAGTAACAATTGGAAAAGAGTAAGAGAACATCATACTTAGATTGGATTGAATAAACGAGTACAAAAGTGTCACGATTGTATCGTTCCTCCAAGAATCAAAGAGTGGAATACTCTCGTTACAAGTATCTCCTAAAAGTGGATAATACTGAAATTTTCTAAGAGAGCTAAAATACTCGAGCTATGGAGTATTGAGAGAGAGAGGTGTGTGTAAAATGAGTGGAAATGGCCTCTATTTATAGTGTTGTCTAGGATCAATTGTGCGTCGCACTTCTCTGAAAGTGCGCCGCACTATGGAGACGAGAATGTGCGCCGCACTTCTGAGTTTGTGCGCCGCACTTCTGGGCGATTCAAAATCTTCTTTCAATAACTTTGGCTTATTTGCATATTGAGGCCCCTTCTTTGTATATCTTCACTTTGCTCCTTCAAACTTTATATCTGCATATAAAACACAACATATTAAGTATCGGAAGCTCTTATTTATACTACAAAGTGGCATTATAATGATAGGTTGAATATGTATAATTAGGTCGTTATCAAATTCCTCCACACTTAGCTATTTCTTGCCCTCAAGCAATCAAAGCGAGAAAACAAATTCAATTTTAAAAATGCTTTTAAGTGTTGTGAAGTATGATAGGAAAATGATTTAATTTTTATGAATAGCAAAAGCAAATGACAAAATAATTTCAGCACCTCACATGGATAGTGTTTGGATTTAAGTTCACACAAATGTCACTCACAAAAGGGTAAATGTAAGGTAACACTCAATTAGCTCAGACATAAAATAGATAGGTACCATAGGTTTGTACATGACACATAAACATAACCGTTGCGGCGTGAGCACCAGATAAATATTCAAAGAAGCAAAACGTGATAAATGAAGTGGGTGTAGGATAAAAAAGTATGCCTTTGTCAAAGTCATATAACAAACTATACTAGAATACTTTACTATTTTTTTCTTTCTTTTTCATACACATTTTTTAGAGTACATCATAAGCTTTATAACTTGACAAGTGGTTAGGTATAACATATAAGGATATTGGCACAATGGATAATATAACATATGCGTACGGGTGCCACATATTTTAGTAAGCCAGTGTAGCTTAACTAAAATGATATAAGGGTGATTTTATTTTGCTTCCTTTCGAAAATATCTATAAATTAACCTCACTGCGGTTCAGTAAATGATGATCAAGCACAAATTCTGAAGCATACTAGATTATCGGCTTTCACACAAAATAGAGAAATATAAGGCTAAGATTTTCTCACATATTTGGGAAATGGATTTTGTGCTAAATTATAATGTCAATTCAATGAGATTTTTACTTTGCTAAAAACTTATTTATTTACAAAACATATATATTTTTATTATTTTTCAAAAAGATTTTCATGTGGAGAAATTTATTTTATTTTTTTCATTTTCATTTTTTCTATTTTTCACCTCCTCCACACTTAAGTTGAACATCGTCCTCGAGGTAATAACTGATAAAATATTAGAAATAGGAAAAATGCAAAGGGAAACGAGAACTTCCCGGGGCTTAGTAGAAAATTGCGGGACTTCGAGAGATAAATCCAGCTTAGAGCTCCAATTTGCTATTTTCCTGCATGTGATGAGACTACTTTTATACATAGTCTCATCGTCCAAATCGGGCTTAAAATCAATTAAATATCATCAAATATGCCAAATATATGCTCGTGTTTGTTACTTGTGTATTTTTAGGTACGGATATTGAGGAAATGGCAAAAGATCACAAGAATCATTCAAAAACGAACACGGGAAACGAAGTCGCACAATGAACCGGGCCCAAGTTATGAATTTTCCAAAAATGCCCTTGAAGAATTGAAGATTGGCAAGAATGGTCCCTCAATTTTGAAGACTTGTCACTTTTTACCCTTGAAAAATCAAGAATGAACAACTATGGTCTTTGAAGATTCTTGTTTTGTCATTAAATTACCCTTGAAGATTGAAGAAAATACATGATTAGTCCTTGTTCATGTTTTTTACCAAACACAAGGACTGAATGTGCCAACTTAGCAAAGTTTTTACAAAAGGGGAAAGTTATTTGGGCTGTTAAACTCAAAGTGAAGACATCAAAGGAGTTAAGGGGCCAATTCGGCCAGACAACAAAACCCTAACCCTCCTATCACCTACTGACACCTCACCCCACTTAAACCCTCACCCAATCACATTTACCCTTTCATCCACGTCACCCCCACCAATCTGTGAACTTAAACAATGGTCAAACCAAAGTCAAAACCCCCACTTAACAATTCAAACCATTTATATATATATATTTTTGAGAGGGAAACAAGTTTAACAAACTTAAACTAAAATCAAACACACCTGTTCATCCCCAAGAACCCTAATTGGGGTTTTCTTAATCCTTCCATAATTAAACCCCATCTCTTCCAGAACACTGATTAACCACCCTTAAAACCCATCCCCACCCACAAAACCTTGCCAGCTCACCAATGGTCCCCAAACCCCACTCCCCTGCTCACGTCTCTTTCCCTCAACTTCAAAAAGGAGACAAGATATACGGCCAAGATGATAATGCGTGCTCCCTAAGCTCAAATGAATGGCCAAGATCAAAAATCCAAGGGTGCATTTGAATATAACTTAAGGTCATTTTGAGTTTGAGCTTATTTAATAAGCCGTAGCTTTTTTGAGCTATTCCAGCTTATTCATTAAGTGTTTTCGACTTATTTGATTTTTCCTAGGATAGTTATAGGCTTTAGGATTTTTCTGGCTTAAAAGTAGATTTTTCCCTTTATTTAATTATTTATTAGGATTATTTTTAGATTAAATTTTAGAAAGTAAATTAAAAATAGTAAAAAGTATTTTAAAAATCCAGAAAAATAGTTCTTAGGTTTTAATTAAGTTATTTGAGGTTTACATATCAAAAAGTTTTCAAAAAGTCTTATTTTTAATTTTATTTAATTTTAGGGTTTTTAGACAACTTTAAAAATTAATATAAAATTAATTAAAAGGTTTTAGGAACTTTAATTTCCATTTTCTTCTTAGTTAGAATATTTAGGATTTTTGGTAATTTTTTAGAATTTATTTATAGACTTTTAATTTTTTAGAATATTTTAATATTATTTTATTGGTAAAAATAGAAAGTTTTATTTTTCTTTCTTTTTCATTTTTCCTAGATTGTAGTCATTAAATTAGGAACTTTGTCACTTTCCAATTAATTTTTAGGCTTTTCATTTATTTTCTAGAATTAATTTAAGATTTAATAGATTTTAATAGTTTTTAGGAGTTTAAAAATAGTTTAATTTGGTTTTAAAATTTTTAAAAAATAGTTTTTAGCTTAATTAGGTCATTTTTGAGGTTTACAAACTATTAAATCTTGTTTAGGGCTTTTTAATATTTAAAAGTGATTTTTAGGGCTTTAATTAGCTTTAAAAAGTCATTATTTAATTAATTAAAAGGTTTTAGCAAGTTTGGATTTTTTGTAAACTCTTAGAATAATATTGTGGATTTTTAGTAATTTTTAGGAATTTTGAGGTTAAAATTTTAATTTTTGTGTTTTTTGCGTTTCTACGTTTTAACTTTCTAGTAGTGTTTTTGTTAATTTTTATTTTTTCGTCTTCGTCATTTTCTCTTCTTGTTAATAATCAAAAACATTAATCAATCAATCATTACACAACGCACTAGCTTCCTTGAGAGAACGATCCACATTAAGGGTCATAACTTGTGGTTTTCCTAAACTACTCGTTAATACTTACCACTATTTTACCTCCTTTTCCTAAAAGGGTATACAAAAACAACTACATCATTTTGGCGCCGCTGCCGGGGAGGCGTGTTGTGTTTTGATTGAACCATTGTTGTTTTTTATATTAGCCATAATAGTAATTGTATTAGTAGCACTCTACTAATACGTATTATCGTTTTTCGGTTTTTGTGTGAATATTATTAATATATTGTATACGTAGAACAATAAAATCACAAGTACTCCAAATACGTGAGCAATCACAACCTTGATTTGGGATTTTATCACTCGATCATTGTATTCGAATCTCAAACCAAAGAAAAAAGGCAAAAATAGATAAATACTTTCGTGAAGCTTAATCTTGATAATACAAACTATAAGGTGGGTATAAGGCGGTTGTATTTCACGACCTAAAGGAAAAAGGCTCTTAAGTGCTTCGCGCCGCCTCGTTTCCTCCGCTTGCTTGTGCGTATTTGATTTTGAGAGTGAATCGAGGGTTTTGCCGCCCAAAGTATTACTACATATCATATATATTTTCTTGGTTTCATATTGATTAAACCCTCTTGAACGATTTGGTGTTCCACCATCGTTCTAAAGTCATCGAAGGCGTTCACTCCACGTGATCGTTTTCATTCCTTGAGGCCTTTTTAATCAAGAGATTTGATTGAGGAGGAGATTTGTGGACTTTTTGTCTACTTAATACATTTCACCAATTTCCAAAAAGTTAATACAATCAAAAACCACAAAATTTTTTTTTGAAAAAACACAAAATACCAAAAAGAATCTTCTTTGCTCGTCTCCACGTTGTACGTGACGTTTATGCTCACTCGTAATCAAGCAAAACGTGCACGTAGACGAAAGAACAAAACTCCTACTAAAACTCATTCTAGTGAGGAGTCTCCAAGTGAGGAACCTATTGTAGAACAAGAAGCTATCATGGCTAATCGTACTATGATGGAGTTGCTTCAAGCACCCACCGAGGGTTTTGGAGAGGCCATTGTGATTCTCGCCATCCTTGCGGAGAACTTTGAGATCAAGACGGGTTTAATGTCTATGCTTCAAGCAAACAAGTTTCGCGGTCACGAAAAAGACAACCCACATTATCACATTAGGCAATTTAATCGTCTCACCGCGACAAGCAAGTTTAAGGATGTACCACACGATGCCATTAAGATGATGTTGTTTCCTTACTCGTTAGATGGACCCGCCAAGATATGGCTTGAGAAAGAACCGCCGAATTCGATTTTGACATGGGCCGATCTCGTGTCTAAATTTGTGAATCAATTTTTTCCACCATCTAAGACAACACATTTGAAAAACGAGATTTCACGATTCACACAAAGACCAAATGAAAGTTTTTCAATGGCTTGGGAAAGGTTTAAAGAAATGTTACATGAATGTCCACACCATGATTTTTCCGAATTGCATCAAATTGACACTTTTTATAATGGGCTTAATGATCATGAACGAGATTATTTAAATGCCGCCGCGGGTGGTAATTTTTTGTGCAAAACGACCAATGAGGCTTTGAAAATCATAGAAAATAGGTCTAAGGTCTATAGCCCTCGTAACACACCGAGTGTTGCCAATTTGGGCTCGTCATCATCTCGTTCCATTAATGCCTTGCAAGATGAGGCTAATGAGGAAAATCGGTTTTTCGATAGGTTTTCGACTCTAATGTCCCATTGGAAAGCTCAAGAAGCTTCAAATTCCGCTTCGGTTAAAGCGATTGCTAAGAGTTGTATTTCGTGTGGTGGAGCTCATGATTTTTCCGAGTGCATTACCGCGGATGGTAACACTTCGAATGCTTTTGTAGCCACGGGAACTTATAACCAAATCGGTCAAGGTTCCCGCCAAAATCAAGCTCCACAAAATCAAAATGCTAATAACTATCGAAACAATCAAAGTGGTGGTTACCAAGGAAATCAACGTAACTATAACAAGGGTAATTATCAAAGTGGAAATGGGCAAGTTTCTAATCAAAACCAAAACCGTGATTTTCAAACATCGACTCAAGGTTTTCAAAATGATCACACCAAAAATCTTCAAGGAGAGTTTTTGAATTATGCTAAGGCTAATGATGCTAAGTTTGATAACATGCAACGTGAGATGGTTAGCTTAAGATCCGAGTTGAAAAACGAGCTAAAAAACGAACTTGCTAATGAACTTAAAACTCATGCTAATAAAATGGAAGGAAATGTCACACGACTCCAATAAAATCAACAAAAAATGGAGCAAGGACAACATGAGATTAAGCAAGAGTTGTTAAAAGCGGATGCTAGGCAATCTAAGTTTGAAGACCGAATGGCTAAAATGTTTGAAGCTATCATGTGTAAGCCCTCTTCTTCGGGTGGTCTTCCTAGTGATACCATCGTGAACCCGAAAGGAGAATTGAAGGTTATTACTACTCGTAGTGGTAAAACTTTCAAAGAACCCATTTCTCGTCCAAGTACTTCTATGGAGAAGGAAAAAGAGAAAGAACCCGAGGTTGTGGTTGAAAAGGAGCAAATTACAAGCCCACGAAGTACCGCTCAAACCACACCTACGGTTGAACCTACACCAATCATGGAACCCGAGATTCCAAGGCCTATGCCTATGCCTACTTTGCCCCAACCCGCGCCACCTTTACCCTACCCTTCAAGACGAGACAAGGAAAAGGCACAAGAACGAAATAATTATCAATTTGAACTCTTTATGAAAATGTTTCGTGACTTGCATTTTAATATAAGTTTTGCCGACGCCTTAGTCATGATGCCTCGATTTGCCGCGAACTTCAAAAGTATGTTGAATAACAAAGAGAAATTGCAAAAATCCTCTAGTTGTTCTTCGGTTTTTCTAAGCCGCATACCTCAAAAAGTCGGTGATCCTGGAAAGTTTTTAATCCCATGTGCAATCCAAGACATGGAAGAATGCTACGCCTTGGCCGATCTTGGTGCTAGTATTAATTTGATGCCTCTTGAGATTTTTAAATCGCTCAATCTTCCCAATCTCACTCCTTCAAGAATGTCAATCGAAATGGCCGATCATTCTACGATTCTAGCTTGTGGAGTTGCCGAGGACGTCTTTGTGAAAGTTGGAAAGTTCTACTATCCTGTAGACTTTATTGTTGTTGATATTCCCATCGATCCTAAAGTTCCGTTAATTTTAGGTCGATCTTTTTTGGATACCTCGAGAGCACTTATCGATGTGCATGCAAGAAAAATCACTCTTCGTTTCAATGAGGAAGAACTCGTCATTAATGCAACCCAAAACTCCACTCTTTCTCATGTGTATTCTATCACATCTTTGTATAATGTCAATCCCATCAAAAGCATTTGCAAAAGAATTTCAAATAGAGTTTTAGGAGTTGAGAAAAATGAAGTTCCGTCCCCTCCGCCGGTGGAGGTTAAGAGTGTTAAGCCTATGATTCCAATCTCGAGTGATTCTTCGGATGATGAATACATTGATCCCGATGGGGAGGTTTTCTTTGTTGACAAAAGATTTGAAAACTTGCCACCACCTAAACCAAAAAGATTTCAAAATGTGAGAATTTTTAGTGTGACTAACATTGCTTTAGATACACCGAATATTTTTGACATAATCAAATCGGGTTTTCACAAGGAGAGTGTAAAAGATGAAAAAGGAAAAGATTTTGAATTGAATTTAAAAGATTTTTCTACAAATCTAACTCCGTCATCACCGCGTTTATTGAGTAATACAAGCTCGTCTTCTCCTTTTGACGATGCTTTGTGTGGACTTAGTGTGGGGGAAGCCCCTTATGTTCCCTCCCCTTCCTCCACCGAGGACGAGATATTTGATCCTGGAATTGCTTATAAAGGGAAATCTCGGTCTTCCACCGATGCAATAAATGGAAAATCTTTTCATTTGATTGGTGCGAGTCTACCTCGAGTAGCTCAATGTTTGTATGACTTACCCATTGTCCCACCTTTCTATTTCTTCTCTCCTATTTTCTTCTACCCCATTGGGGTTTGTGTTGAAGAAGCGTTGTTTCGTCTTTCATCCGAAAACGAGGACGCTATCTTTGACCCCGGTATACGTTTATCGGGTTTTTAAAGTACTCCACGTACTTTTGGGCCTTGTTTATCATGTAAGCCCCACCAAAAATTGACCACACCATGATTATCCCTAAATGATCACATTTATGGGGATTCGAGTCGAGCTTTTGACTCGGTTATCAAAAACAAGGTGCCTCGTGGGGGAGACCCATGCTTATCCATGTACATATTATTGCTTTCTAATGTAGTTTAATGTGAGGGTATTTGTGCCCTTCCAACCTTTGTTCCGTGGTTGTTTGTGAATTGTGGTTTTTAGATCATGATCTTCGCGATTGGAGCCTCTCATGTTTCGTTTTATGGGAGCACTCGATCGTTTGCTTTGGAGGCCTTTCCCATTATCCAAATGATATATCCTTTTATGTTCTAACCTTAGGTTTTTAGCACACTTCATAAACGGCTATTACTTAATGGTTACACCCTTTCCATGCTAGATTAGGCATTCGACTACGTCTCTAGTATGGGGGTGTTTGCACCCCTAGACTCGAAACATTGAGGACAATGTTTAACTTTAGTATGGGGTGAATAGATACTTTCCTTGCCAAACCTTCACGCTTTCCAAAGTTTATCTGTTTTGTTTATCGTTTTGTTGCAAAATAAGGCTAAAAATGGCCAAATTTTAAAATTTTTCTCATGTTTTATAAGTGTTTGAAGACACGAATGTAGATTTTCCGATGGCGAGAATAAGAGTAATTTTTTACTCGACCGTGCGTGTTGAGCACTTAGCTTTGATTCCTTAACTACACATTAGGCTAAGTCTCTTAAATGAGGACGAGAAATGATAGAGTTAATTATAAGTTACTATGCTAAACGTAGAGTACTCGTATTCTTTCAAAAACTCATGTGTTCTCGTTGTTTGCTTATTCTTCCTTCGCATGTAAATATTTTTTGCTTAATAAATATTGACTTAGCGGGTTAGTTTTGATTGTTGGGTTTCTAGTCTTTTCTAGTAGCTTCCGTGTAATTAAATTGGGAAGACATTAAGGTATCGCCAGCGTCACGGTTTTGAAGTATTGGCACCCCAATAATCGAAAGCTTCACCCAATAATAAGATTTCAAGTGCTCACCTAAATCTATCAAACAATTTGAAGCCCCACAAGACCTAAAATCTATGCAAAATTGAAAGTGAATCAAGCCTTAATCTTCGAAGCTTTAAAGATCCAAAATTCGCTTTAGCGTGAGGATATACGTCTTTGGCTAATAAAACCACCGATGAGGCGGATAATAAAAGGCAAGGCAAGACCGAAGTCATAATAAAAGCTTCATGGCGAAGTTGAATAAAAGATGGAGGTAAACCAAAGATAATAAGGCCCTTCCGTTAGGGGGCGTATAAAAGTCTTGGTAATAAGTCTCATGTTCAAAACCGTTATAAAACCGTGTTTATCGATCCTTCTTGTCAACTTAATTTTTTAACATCGTTGTCTATTAGGAGGGGTTATTGATTTGATGGTCTTAGTTACACCGTTAGGACTCTATTTTTAGACCTAAAACTCTATTATCGCATAAGTCAATGATGTATCCTCGTGATCATTAAGACAATATAAAATATAAGAGATACAACTTAGGAATAATGGGAGGATAAGTACGTGATTAGGGCATATGAGTAGTGTTAGCATTACTAACTTATAATGACAATGATCTCGTTGCACGCTTGGCATGGAATTGGAGTGAAAATCGAGGACGATAAAATTATTTCTAACGAAGCATTCACGTGTTCTTATTCTATGAACCTAAACGTCCCATTTTGCGATGAAAATCATACATTATGTCTAAAACACAAGTAGTAGTAATAGTAGTAATGTAGCTAGTTTATCATTTCAATAAAAGTGAATAAAATGAATTTTGGAGGTGCTTTGATACTTTATTCTAGCATTGCGTGAGGGCACGGCAATGGTTTAGTATGGGGGAGTGATGAGACTGCTTTTATACATAGTCTCATCGTCCAAATTGGGCTTAAAATCAATTAAATATCATCAAATATGCCAAATATATGCTCGTGTTTGTTACTTGTGTATTTTTAGGTACGGATATTGAGGAAATGGCAAAAGATCACAAGAATCATTCAAAAATGAACACGGGAAACGAAGTCGCACAATGAACCGGGCCCAAGTTATGAATTTTCCAAAAATGCCCTTAAAGAATTGAAGATTGGCAAGAATGGTCCCTCAATTTTGAAGACTTGTCACTTTTTACCCTTGAAAAATCAAGAATGAACAACTATGGTCTTTGAAGATTCTTGTTTTGTCATTAAATTACCCTTGAAGATTGAAGAAAATACATGATTAGTCCTTGTTCATGTTTTTTACCAAACACAAGGACTGAATGTGCCAACTTAGCAAAGTTTTTACAAAGGGGGAAAGTTATTTGGGCTGTTAAACTCAAAGTGAAGACATCAAAGGAGTTAAGGGGCCAATTCGGCCAGACAACAAAACCCTAACCCTCCTATCACCTACTGACACCTCACCCCACTTAAACCCTCACCCAATCACATTTACCCTTTCATCCACGTCACCCCCACCAATCTGTTAACTTAAACAATGGTCAAACCAAAGTCAAAACCCCCACTTAACAATTTAAACCGTTTTTATATATATATTTTTGAGAGGGAAACAAGTTTAACAAACTTAAACTAAAATCAAACACACCTGTTCATCCCCCAAGAACCCTAATTGGGGTTTTCTTAATCCTTCCATAATTAAACCCCATCTCTTCCAGAACACTGATTAACCACCCTTAAAACCCATCCCCACCCACAAAACCTTGCCAGCTCACCAATGGTCCCCAAACCCCACTCCCCTGCTCACGTCTCTTTCCCTCAACTTCAAAAAGGAGACAAGATATACGGCCAAGATGATAATGCGTGCTCCCTAAGCTCAAATGAATGGCCAAGATCAAAAATCCAAGCTGTCACTCACATGATCCCTGCAAAGTCACAAGATGCCTCTTTTGACCCATTTTGGATATTCAAACCAGCAAGGGTATTGATGGAAATTCGTTCATTTAGGGTTTAGCTTTTTCTTTTTCTTCTAGAATGATTGTAGTCCCTATATAAGGACACATAGGTTTAGTTTCAAGGTTGTTCCAGTTTTTCTTCAAAAAATTTTGTAATTCCTTTTTCATAATATAAAAGTTTGGTGGTTGTTTTGGACAATATAATTCCTTTTTATGATTATTTAAAGTTGGTGTTAATTGTTGAAGAAATACTGAGTTCCATTTAAAATTTGTAAACACTTTTGTGTTTAAATTTTCAGAAAAATAAGTTTTTCTGAAATTTTGAAATTTGTGGTAAAAGCTTGTTTCAAGTTTGGTGTTTCAGGAATCCAAGATAGTTTGTTAAAGTGTTTTAAGAAAGGAAAAACATTGGACAAGTTTTAGAAAGATTTTTAAGAAAGGAAGAAGAAAACAGAATATACATATTATTGCTTGTTTTTTTCTTTGCTTCTTAGCAGGATTGTTGATTTGTTTTGATCAAGGATCAGCACAAACCTCCAGTTTGTGGGAGGTGGTTTATCAACCACAAAGGGACCTGGATGTAGGTCCCTTAGGTAAAAATCTGTTGCCTTTCTCAATTTTTATTTTATTAAGTGATTGCATGAAATCTGTGTTTTGTATGCTAAGTGGTGTTGAAACTGTTGGAAATCCCTTGTTTTAAGCTTGTATGCATGCTAGATGTACTTAGAATCAGTTTGGAATTGATTAGCTCAGTTTTGGTTTGTAAAAATTTCATTTCTAGTTTTTAAGGGGGTGTTTGGATTTGAATGCCAGTTGAGGTAGTTGAATGCTTTGAAAAGTTTAAGCTGCTTAGAATCAGTCAATAGGGTGCTTACAGGTTATGTGTTGCTTGTTTGTTCATTTTGGGTGAAGTTTAAACACAAATGCATGCTCAAAAATTGGTTCAAGTGGAAAAAAAATCAGTAACTGCCCCCTTGCATGATTTTTGAGTGAATTGATGTCATCAGCTTGTGAAATCTGTTAGATCATAGGGCTGTTTAGGTTTGCTATTGATTGTTTGCTAGCTTGTGAACTTGTATGCAAAATTTGGGAGTTGGAAATTCATTTGTGTGCCAGTAAAAGCAATCTGTATACACAGACCCATAGGCACCACATCAGCAACATTGTTTCGCCCTTGTATGCTTTATTTGTGAATTTGTGTGCTAAGTCTTTGTGCTTTCTTGTGTATCTTGACTCCCTATACTCCAAATAGTATAGGGGTGCCTGTTTGTTCCAAAGAAACATCACCAATTCAGCACAAATCCAAGTCCTCTTGGATATTTGCAGCTGTGAAGATAACCACAAGCTTACTGTGTTCTTAAAGTTGTAACTGGTCACGTTTTGGATTCGTCTTGGTTTAATCATTGTTAAAATTGGTTGTTGGATTGTGGATTTGAGCTAAAAAGAGTCATCAGTGTTGGATTGCAAAGTTTAAAAAAAAGAAAAAAAAAATAAAAGTTGAAAAAAGGGTTTCATCCAACCTCGAACCCACGCCATCACACTCACACCACACACACTCTACCACTGCGCCCTTGGGTCTTTTACTGACCAAGGGTGCATTTGAATATAACTTAAGGTCATTTTGAGTTTGAGCTTATTTAATAAGCCGTAGCTTTTTTGAGCTATTCCAGCTTATTCATTAAGTGTTTTCGACTTATTTGATTTTTCCTAGGATAGTTATAGGCTTTAGGATTTTTCTGGCTTAAAAGTAGATTTTTCCCTTTATTTAATTATTTATTAGGATTATTTTTAGATTAAATTTTAGAAAGTAAATTAAAAATAGTAAAAAGTATTTTAAAAATACAGAAAAATAGTTTTTAGGTTTTAATTAAGTTATTTGAGGTTTACATATCAAAAAGTTTTCAAAAAGTCTTATTTTTAATTTTATTTAATTTTAGGGTTTTTAGACAACTTTAAAAATTAATATAAAATTAATTAAAAGGTTTTAGGAACTTTAATTTCCATTTTCTTCTTAGTTAGAATATTTAGGATTTTTGGTAATTTTTTAGAATTTATTTATAGACTTTTAATTTTTTAGAATATTTTAATATTATTTTATTGGTAAAAATAGAAAGTTTTATTTTTCTTTCTTTTTCATTTTTCCTAGATTGTAGTCATTAAATTAGGAACTTTGTCACTTTCCAATTAATTTTTAGGCTTTTCATTTATTTTCTAGAATTAATTTAAGATTTAATAGATTTTAATAGTTTTTAGGAGTTTAAAAATAGTTTAATTTGGTTTTAAAATTTTTAAAAAATAGTTTTTAGCTTAATTAGGTCATTTTTGAGGTTTACAAACTATTAAATCTTGTTTAGGGCTTTTTAATATTTAAAAGTGATTTTTAGGGCTTTAATTAGCTTTAAAAAGTCATTATTTAATTAATTAAAAGGTTTTAGCAAGTTTGGATTTTTTGTAAACTCTTAGAATAATATTGTGGATTTTTAGTAATTTTTAGGAATTTTGAGTTTAAAATTTTAATTTTTGTGTTTTTTGCGTTTCTACGTTTTAACTTTCTAGTAGTGTTTTTGTTAATTTTTATTTTTTCGTCTTCGTCATTTTCTCTTCTTGTTAATAATCAAAAACATTAATCAATCAATCATTACAAAACGCACTAGCCTCCTCGAGAGAACGATCCCCATTAAGGGTCATAACTTGTGGTTTTCCTAAACTACTCGTTAATACTTACCACTATTTTACCTCCTTTTCCTAAAAGGGTATACAAAAACAACTACATCAGCATGCTATAAAACAAAACAAAACACATGCAAGATATACAAGGACGGTTTTATTTATTTACAGGTCCTCCTCCACACTTAAGTTAAAAGGTGGGGATAAAAAAAGGATTGCCTTCCGAATAGCCTAAGTTTAGAGTCTTCAGCCAGACTCGACTATTCGGATCTATTTTAAGAAGAAAGGAATTTCTTCTCCTTTGATTTCATTACAGTGTTCTTCTTCATGGTAGAGCTTAAGTCTATGTCCATTGACTATAAAGGTGCTATTGTTTTTACCGTATAATTCAACATATCCGGATGGATATTGGTGTTTTAATAGATAGGGTCCAGTCCATCTCGAAGTAAGCTTAGGTTGCTTGAATTTATATTTCGAGATAAAGAGAAGTACTTTTTCTCCTTTTTTGAATTCTTTTCTTTGTCGTAATTTACGATCATGCCAAACTTTGGTTCGTTCTTTATATAATCGTGAACTTTCATAAGCGTGATGTCGAAATTCATCTAACTCGTGAATTTAAAAGTTACGTTTTTTCCGGCTGCAATAAGATCTAGGTTGCAGTTTTTAAGTGCCCAATATGCACGGTGTTCAATTTCTATTGGCAGATGGCATGTTTTTCCATACAACAATTTGTACGGTGTGGTTCCAGTTGGTGTTTTGAATGCGGTACGAAAGGCCCATAGAGCATCTTCTAATTTTTTAGACCAACAAGCAGGGTTGTTTTGAACGGTCTTTTCAAGTATACGTTTTAGAGCTCTATTAGTGTTTTCAACTTGGCCACTCGTTTGAGGGTGGTAAGATGTGGAAAATCGGTGGTTCACTCCATATCTTTTCATTATATTTTCCATGAGTTTGTTACAGAAATGAGTTCCTCTGTCGCTTATTAGTGCTTTTGGCATTCCAAAACGACAGAATAATTTCTTTAAGAATGCGATAACAACTCTTGCATTGTTTGTTTGTAAAGCTTGAGCTTCAGCCCATTTCGATACATAGTCGACGGCGACTAAAATGTATTCACATTTGTAAGATTTATGAAATGGTCCCATGAAGTCGATACCCCACATGTCATTTCGCAGACTTGGATGTTGTTTAGAGGCATTTCGTCTCTTTTAGAAATATTTCCAGTCCTTGACATGCTTCGCATAGTCGTACTAAGGTATGAGCTTCACGAATAATTGTTGGCCAATAAAAGCCAGCGTCGAACACTTTTTTAGCGGTGGTGTTCGTGGCATAATGTCCTCCGGTCGGTCCGTAGTGATATTCATCGAGAATTTTTCTAGATTCGAATCCGGAAATACAATGTCGGATTATTCCATCGGAACAGATTCTAAATAAGTAAGGATCGTCCCAAAAGTATTTTTTTAGTTCCGAGAAAAATCTTTTCTTTTGTTGATGCGTCATTCCCTTTCGTAAAATACCTACAGCCAAATAGTTTGCAAAGTCTGCGAACCATGGTGTATTGTTAGTACTTACTTGCATTATATGCTCATCGGGAAAATCATCGATTTCATCATCGCTAGAATCATCATTCACTATGCGAGATAAATGATCGGCAACAACATTTTCAGCTCCTTTTTTATCTTTAATTTCCAAATCAAATTCTTGTAAAAGCAATATCCATCATATTAGACGAGGTTTGGCATCTTGCTTTTTGAACAAGTATTTTAAAGCTGAGTGATCGGTGTAAGCTATCGTTTTTTACAATACGAGGTATGATCGAAATTTGTCAAACGCGTAAACTACAGCCATGAGTTCTTTTTCCGTAATTATATAATTTTGTTTGGCTATGTTAAGAGTTCTACTTGCAAAATAGATGGGATGAAATCGTTTACCATCTTTTTGTCCAAGGACGGCTCCAAGGTCATGTTCACTAGCATCGCACATAAGCACAAATGAAAGATTCCAATTGGGGCTTGTAATAATGAGTGTGCATGTAAGTTTTTCTTTAAGTATTTTGAATGCTGAAAGACATTCGTCTTTAAAATCGAACGTTCTTTCTTTATCTAAAAGTTGAGTTAAAGGTCTTGCGATTTTCGCAAAGTATTTGATAAATCGTCGGTAAAAACCGGCATGACCTAAGAAACTTCTAATGCCTTTAACATTAGTAGGTGGTGGGAGTTTTGAGATCACGTCTATTTTTGCTTTGTCAACTTCAGGCCGGCTCAGACACTTTGTGTCCTAGCACAATTCCTTCTTTAACCATAAAGTGACATTTTTCCCAGTTTAGCACAAGATTTGCTTCTTTGCATCGTGCTAACATTTTATCAAGATCGTTTAGACATGTGCCGAAAGAATTTACAAAGACGGAGAAACCGTCCATGAAGACTTCGACTGATTCTTCAATCATATCGTGAAAGATTGCAATCATACACCTCTGAAAAGTAGCAGGTGCCTTGCATAGGCCAAAAGGCATGCGCCTATAAGCGTAAGTTCAAAATGGACAAGTAAATGTGGTTTTCTCTTGATCCATAGGGTCGATTGGGATTTGAAAGTATCCAGAAAAACCATCAAGGAAACAAAAGTATTCATTTCATGCGAGTCTTTCTAACATTTGATCCATAAAGGGTAAAGGAAAATGATCTTTCGCGGTTGCATAATTTAGTTTTCGATAATCAATACAAACTCTCCATCTGGTGATGGTTCGTGTTGGTACTAATTCGTTGTTTTCGTTAGTCACTACAGTGATACCTCCCTTTTTAGGTACACAATGAATATGACTAACCTATGGGCTATCAACGATTGGGTAGATTATTCCAGAGTCTAAGAGTTTAAGGATTTCTTTTTTAAGAACATCTTTCATGTTAGGATTTAATCTTTGTTGTTTTTTAACAATTGGTTTCTTGTTATCCAAAAGTTGGATTTTGTGTTTGTAGAACGACGGACATATGCCAGGAATGTCAGAAGTTTTCCAAGCAAAGGCTTGTTTATGCTTCTTGAGAACGTCAATTAGATCGCCTTTGTGTTCTTTAGAAAGTTGGGATGAAATAATTACAGGGAGTAATTTTTCTTCGTGAAGAAACGCATATTCCAGATGTTCAGGAAGAGGTTGAAGTTCTAAATCTGTAGGAGGTTCTTCAACAGATTTTTATTACCTTTGAAATCAGTTTCGAAAGTTATGGTTTCAAATGGGGTTTCGATTTCTTCTTCGATTGTTTCGATTGGTTCATCATCGGTATGGTCGGCTATAAAGGCATCAAATTCAGCAAAAAGTTCTTCTTCGAGGATGGTTACTTCGATAGAATGCAAAATTTCGCTTCCTTCATTAAGAAGAGCGTCGAAATTGGCTTCAACTATTTCTTCAACGACATCAATACTAAAACAAGTATCGTCATTAGAGTACGAGTGTTTCATTGCTTCGTCGATAGAAAAAGAAATTCTATCTTCTCCAACTCCAAGGTTGAGTTGTTTGTTTTACTCTAATTATAACATCAGCTATATGTAAGAAAGGTCTACCAAGGATAAGTGGTACCTTGCTATCTTCTTCCATTTCTAAGATTACAAAGTCAACAGGAAAAACAAATTTTCCGACTTCTATGAGCATGTTTTCAGCTATCCCCGTTGGGTATTGAAAAGAACGGTCCACGAGTCGAACGCTCACTTTTGTGGGTTTTAAAATGTTTATAGAGAGTTTAGCATACAAAGAGTATGGCATGAGGTTGATACTTGCGCCAAGATCGGCCAAGGCGTTGCAAGAGTATGAGTGAGGGAAAGTACATGGGATTAGGAAACTTCCAGGATCTCCCAGTTTTGGTGGTACTTTATTTTGGACAATGGCAGAACATTCATCATTTAGAAAAGTTGAAGAAACTTCTTCAAACTTATGCTTGCTCTTGATAAGTTCTTTAATAAATTTGCCATAGTTTGGCATTCCAACTAGAACATCGACTAAAGGCATGTTAATTCGAACTTCTTGTATTAAGTCGAGGAATTTACCATACTTAGCTTACATATTTTGTTTGAGTAAGCGTTATGGATATGGTACTTTTGGTTTATATGTTTTAGGTGTTGGGTTTTCAGTTGGTTTGGTATGGGTTGGTTGGGCTTCATCCTCATTATCACTATCGAATGGAATTTCGATCGGTGCAACTTGAGTAGGTTTGGTAGGTGATTCGTAAGATAAACCGCTCCGCGTGAATACGGAATTCACATGCTCGTTACGAGCTTGTGGGGGTTGATATTTGTTGTTGTTCTTGGGATTTGGGTTGGTATTGCTTGGTAAAGAACCAAAAGCGCGATTCGATTGTTTATCGGCTAAACGATCAAATTTAGCTTCAAGGTTTTGAATGGAAGCTTGGTGGTTTTTGGTCGTGGTTTCGAACTTGGTTTTGAAGTCAGTGAATGTTTCTTGAACAAAATGTTGGTTTTTCTTTGAGATTCTATAAAGTTGTCGATTTTGGTTTCAAGGTTGTTTTTATCTTCGGATTGAGTGGGTTTGTTTTCGTCTCGATCATAACTTGGTTTATCATTTGATCTCCAATTATCGCGGTCGCGATTACGATAATCGTTATAAAATCGAGTTCGAAGAAAGGTATTCATGAAGTTGGCTTCTTCTTCCTTCGTCATGGGTGTGTCATCATCATCACATTCACTAGAAGGATGGTTTCCTCCAAAGTGTTTGCAGGTTTTGCGTTTTATCTCTTCAATTTTAAGAGACATGGCATCTATTCGAGCCATAATTTACTCGGTATCGGTTGGGTTGTTGCTTCCTTCGGCAAAAGCTACGGTTTTTCGTGGGTTTTTGTTTTTGTGATTTTTGGACCAGTCAAGCTTAAGTAGGACTTGTCATCCAATAATTGGTAAGCTTGGTTAGGGTTTTGTAAAGGAAAATTCCGCCCGCTGCGGCGTTCAATGCATCTTGGGTAGCATCGTCAAGACCATGATAGAAAATATTGATTATTCCTTCTTTTTTAAGTCCATGACCATGGCAGTTTCTGAGTACTTCTTTCATTCTTAACCATGCGTTAGTGAGAGTTTCTCGATCTTGTTGAGAAAAGCTTCGGATTTCTCCGAGGAGTTTTTCAAATAGGGCAGGAGGAAAGAATCGGCTAATGAAAGCAGTTCTAAGACCTTCCCATGTTCGAATGGTTCCTTCCTTAAGTTCGTCGAACCATGACTTGGCTTCTCCAGTCAAGGATGAGGGAAACATCATGAGTTGGACGGCTTCGGCTTGTCCTTCTCCATAGTTGAACATTTTACAAATTACGCTAAATTCGTGGATGTGTTTGTAAGGATCGGTTTTGATTCGACCATCAAATTGGTTATTTTTGACAAGAGTTAAGTGGTTTCCTTTGATTGCAAAATCGTTTGCAATTTCAGGTAAAACGATTACGGGGCCAGGAGTTGATGAGACAACTCTATCAGCTGACCACATTGGTTCATCATCGGTGTCCGACACTGGATCATAACGGTTGATAAGTTTGGTGAGAAATAGGATTTGTGAAAGGTTGTCAAAAGTTTGGTTGACTATGCGAGGTTGAGGTTGCTCGTGTCTCCTAGCTAAAGGTACACGGCGATGAAGTCTACGTAGCCTTCGGTTAAGGGTACGTTCAGGTTCAGGTAACGGTGATATTGGTGGTGTTCCGGATGAACGGGTGTGCATCCAACAAGGTATTTGTTGTTTTCAGTAGAAATGTGCGGCGCACTTTTGGGTTTGTGCGGCGCACTTTGGTTCGCTACAGGAAGTGCGGCGCACTTTTTGGTTTGTGCGGCGTAGTTTCTGTACTGTAGAAAATTTTTTGGTTTAAAATGAGTAGCAATGGTTCAATTTCTTCAAGGATTATACGAATTTGGTTACAAGACAGGATTATAAGTCCCCGGCAGCGGCGCAAAAAACTTGATGTTCGTTTGCAAGTCTTAAATTTATATTACAAGGTTTAGACAAAACAAGGGACTAGAAGACAAACACGGGAAAGTATACCCTTTCGTTCGTAATATAGCTTTGTAGTGGTAAGCCAGGATCGTTCGCTGAGACTTAGTTTCGTTTTGGTAATCAAGATAAAAATTGAAGAAATAAATAGTTGAAGTAATATCAATAATAACAAGTATGACTAATATGAGATAGCTCGTATAAGTTCGTGATGATGATAATAATGATCGAGATATGTTTATGTAGGTAAAGAGTGATAATCCTTTTTCGTCAAAACGGCGTTTACACAATTTACTTGGGTTGATTAAAGACTTATGTTTATTTAAGCGACTAAGCTCAAAACAAGTTGCCAACAAGTTCAATATTTTATCGAGTTTCTAAGCGGATCTCTCCAACCAAAGATTCATGACCATAGACAAGTTCTAGAAAACTTATTATAACAATTTGCGTTTCTCAACGCCAAACTATCATAACAAATCAACTTAGATAAAATATGGTTTGTAAAACTAGGTGGTAAAATGGTTCTACAACATTAGCTTGAAATCATACATAAAGGATCATATCATAGAATCATCACTAATTATAGTCACATACCTATATAGTCACAAATAGCTTAGCCTAACATAGTAATCAAAGTAACAATTGGAAAAGAGTAAGAGAACATCATACTTAGATTGGATTGAATAAACGAGTACACAAGTGTCACGATTGTATCGTTCCTCCAAGAATCGAAGAGTGGAATACTCTCGTTACAAGTATCTCCCAAAAGTGGATAATACTAAAAATTTACTAAGAGAGCTAAAATACTCGAGCTATGGAGTATTGAGAGAGAGAGTTGTGTGTAAAATGAGTGGAAATGGCCTCTATTTATAGTGCTGTCTGGGGTCAATTGTGCGTCGGACTTCTCCGAAAGTGCGCCGCACTTTGGAGACGAGAATGTGCGCCGCACTTCTGAGTTTGTGCGCCGCACTTCTGGGCGATTCATAATCTTCTTTCAATAACTTTGGCTTATTTGCATATTGAGGCCCCTTCTTTGTATATCTTCACTTTTCTCCTTCAAACTTTATATCTGCATATAAGACACAACATATTAAGTATCAGGAATACTACAAAGTGGCATTATAATGATAGGTTGAATATGTATAATTAGGTCGTTATCATATCCTTTCTCTCAACATGTTCCAAGCGTAATGCAAACCCGTTTTGTGCAAATGGTACCATTGAAACTTCATTATTAAAAAGATTGGTGAAAACCAAAACTGTCGCAGCTTCAATATCATGATCTACACATAATGCCTCCCATGCCCCCACCCACAAACATATGTTCATAACTATCGTTTTCAACCAGCTCCACACGACGTCGATTAACAGTTCTGGCTAATACGTTACTAATCATAACATTTATTTGGTTGCCCACATTTGTTTGAAAAAAAGCACCAGGAAGCAGCTACAAAACAATGTGTTAAGAGACATTCTTATTATTAGCAGGAGAACTATATATATTTTAATCAACTATTATGTTTTTAGTATGATAATAAAAATAAGTTACTAACCGGAGTTTCAATGATGTTTTCCAGAACAACTAAATATCTCCGCTGCCTATATCCCACATGAGCAATGTTATAACCGTTGCATTCTCTACCATTGCTATGGTATGCTGTCAAGTAATACTCATTCAATCCTTGACGCACAAAATGGAACCACTTAATCCTTACCTAGTGATTATCACTTAGAAAATCTCCCTATGCTTTTGAATGTAGTGCATAGTTACGTGAGTTCACAACCTTCCTTATACGCACTTTATGTTTTGTACCTCTGTTGTGAATTAGGTATAACTCACCGGATCCAGTATAAAGTTGGTCAGTAAACACTTCCGGCAATACCTGTTGTGTCTGGAGGTTCCTTTCATTTGCTTCTACACTAAACTGAATATTCATCCTACGACATATTTGAAAAACAAATTTAGGCTTTTCATTATCATTTTTCAATAACCTTATAGATAATCATAATATCCTATGTTTACAAAACCAATGTATCATATACATGCATAATCAAAATGTAAATCCTAATTTGAACAATCAAGAAGTTAAGATTTCCTATTCAAACCCATTACTATGACTAATAATTGTACAAATCCACAATCTGAACATTTTTATCCAGCCGTTTCATAATGCTTTTGATCAACAACGATAATATACTTGGTTAGGGTTTTGATAACCTACATGCAACTACAACAAGTAAACGATCAACTATAATCATGCTTATTTTTTACTTAAAAAAATAAAATAAGTGTATATATGCTGATCACTGCTACAATTGATCAATTATATAAAATTGGTATTTGTAACAATCAAATGCTGAATAAAATTAATAATAGAATGATAAAAACATTAAGATATTCATACCTATTTAATTTGCTAAGCCAGTGGTATCGGCAGAGAATGATTATTTTGATTTTTGATGAACTGTTTTTAGTTTAAGTGATTAAATGTGCTACTGTCCGGTTATGGATAGTTGCCAAGATTTTTGCTTAGCACGCTTCTCCACTTGAATGATTAGAGTTAAGATCTATATAGACACTTAAATTAGCATAGACATATCCAACCAATCATAATCACCCATTTTTTTAAAAACACACTTCCCACCAGTTTTTAAAAAATTAAATATCTCACAAACGGTAAATCGTCAAACAAAAAAATATACAATTGTGACGAGAATTAAATCATCTATCTATCGAGGGGCACATGTATATACTTTCGACGAACTTTTTTTCGACTTCTTTTTCTTAAGTCACGTCTGGAGAGAATCATATATGATTCGTCACGAATCATATATGATTCGTAACGAATCATATATGGTTTTCAGAAAATCATATATGATTCATGATATGAATCATATATGATTTTTTGAGAATCATATATGTTTCGTGACGAATCATATATGATTCTCTCCAGACGTGACTTAAGAAAAAAAGTCGAAAAAAAGTTCGTCGAAAGTATATACATGTGCCCCTCGATAGATAGATGATTTAATTTTCGTTGCGGTGATATGTTTTGTTTTACGTAACGATGAACGGTTTGTGAGATATTAATTTTTAAAAAATGAGTTTTTTTGTTACATAATAAAATGGATGGTTATGATTGGTTGGTTGAGTATATGCTAAACTAAGGGTCTATGGGGATCTTTTTCCTGAATGATTATGGATACTTCTATAAGTTATCTTATTTATTAGTGTTTTTTTTTTTAATTTTAATAATAGAATTTATTATGTTATCACATTATCATAAAAACAACTTAGCTTAATTATAGGAAATATTTTCGGTAACATTTGACATTCTTTAAAATTAATTAAAACAAATAAATGTTAACGTTATTAGTTAGAATATATTTTTATGTTTATCGTTGCTGTTTGTATTCCATAATATCACTATTGAAGAAATTAAGCTCAATATCAATATTTATAAATGAAAGAAGATCAACAAAATAAACAGAACAATGAAGGTATCATTTATATACATTCTTATTCATTTTTATTATCATTTTCATCATTGTTAGATGTTGTATGATGATTTAGTTTCATAATATTTGTTAGACATAAAAAATAATGTCAACAATCACAAAAGAAAGGCCAATGTCAATGGAACATCTTTATTGCTCAATGGTGGAATGATTGTTAAAAAAACATTCGACCAAAGGAAATCGAATATAGACACAAACCACAGAGGCACATTCACACATGTTAGTTTCAAACAATGTAGACCATACGCCGTTAAGGTTTCCTCTTTCAGAGCTTAGCAAAGGTACAGTTTCAACATTGTATTTGTCTCATAATTATATTCTCAACATTCTATATGATATTTCTTTAACCAACTGAATTTTCATCATGTATTCCGCCATCCGATATAGCCTTACGAACAAGAGGACGCCCTCAAATACATTCAAAGACACAAGGTAATTGTGATTTCGACTGTTCCAACATCAATAGACATATCACTTCGACCAAGAGGACGGCCTCGGAAAGATTCAAACACACAAGGTTAGTCCTATTTTTTAATTTTCGCGAGTAAGTACAAGAATATTTTTTTACCGTGAGTGTAATAGCAGAAGGACTACAAACAAGAACCAATAAGACAACGCCACCAGTACTTGCCACACCTTCATTTACGAATGTTGTGTCGGCATCAAATATACTATCAAACGGTACACCTCGCCGAAGCCATATGACTACAAAACAGTCTACTACAACAAGTAAGATACAATGTCGTAGTTATTAACTTAAATGTTAATTTTTAATTTGACTATTGTTTTGTAATTTCATGTCTGTAATTCCATTTCTAGGTAATCTACTTTCCGTGAAACTCGAAATAATGCCAATGTTGATTGAAACACCTAAAAGCAAAAGAATCATTCTATCATCAAATGTAGTCTCAAGTGGCACACTTCTATCAGTTGGACGTCCAAAAAAATTACTGAAAAGTAATTGTACGTATGAAAAAATTGATCATCATTTTCCATACTTAAATACTTTTTAGATTTAAGTTGTATGACATGTATTTATATATATTGTTTCATCAGCTAATCAAATGGAAAAAGCGTCAGGGACACAAGCAGGGTTTAAAACACCACAACATACTAATGTTGCTGTTTCATCGTCTGTACTACCAGAAATCAAACCTCGACAGAGAGGGCGACCTTGCAAGTATATTCCTCTGGAAACATGTATGTCTTTTTTTAGATCTTTTATTTACATTTTTTTAAATAAAAATACTCATATACGATTGTGATTTTTGCAACAACTACAGGAACAAGCTTATTAACAAGCACACCTCTAAATCTTGGACGACCGTGCACATTAGAGTTTAGAATACCACAGGATACCAATGGTGTTGTTTCAGCTTTGGTAGTAGCAAACAGTATACCTCAAACAAGAGGATGACCTCGCAAGATTATATTATCGAAACGTATGACATTTTTAAACTCTTTTTAAAAAATGTAATAGTTTCATACTTTTTATTTGTTTGTTTTTTGCAAATACTCCACAACCAAGTTTGTTAACAAGTACGCCTCTAAATCTTGGACGATCGTGCAAAATTGAGTTTAAAACACTACTGGATACCAATGGTGGCGTCTCAGATTTGGGAGTAGCAAACAGTACACCTCGAACAAGCAGGACGACCTCGTAAGAATATATTATCAACACGTATGACATTTTTTAAACTTTTTTGAAAAAAGTAGTAGTTTCGTATTTTTAATTTGTTTGTGTTTTGCAGATTCTCCACAACCATGTTTGTTAACAAGTACGCCTCTAAATCTTGCACGACCATGCAAAATTGAGTTTAAAACACCACAGGATACCAATGGTGGCGTTTCAGACATGGGAGTAGCAAACAGTACACCTCGAACAAGAGGACGACCTCGCAAGATTCTATTATCAACACGTATGAGATTTTAACACAATTTTTTGAAAAAAGTTATAGTTTAATATTTTGTATTTGTTTGATTTTTTGCAGAAACTCCACAACCAAGTTTGTTAACAACTACGCCTGTATCTCATGGACGCACATGCACATCTGATATAATCACACGTACAACAAAATCCAAACATATTTTGTATATATATCGACTTAATATAAGTTATTTATAATTTCTTTTTTAAAATATTTGAAGCTTTAAGGAGAAGTGTCTGCTTGCAAAGGTTTACACCGACAATTGATTCTGTACCGAATGTAACAAATTTAGTTCAATCATGTACGACAACTGAAGACATAACAATAAGAGGACTTGGACGTCCAAAGAATATTTCTATCCCTACACTTAATACACAAGTCTATTTAGACATTTTTTTTGTATGTTTGGTCTTTTATGTACTTCTTACTAAGTATTCATCTTATTTACAGCAACAAAACTAACCAGAGAAAGTGCAGTTCTCGATAAAGATATACAAAACAATTTCAATTCTAGTTAATGACACTAAATAACATGTTTTAGTTTTATATTCTTATAAGTTAACTGATTTATGTACACAAAATGCAGGAAAAAAGCCCATCGGTACCAATTGTACAAGAAGTCGTGTTAGCACGCCAGTCATGTTTAACATAGGTCAGAACAACATATGCTTAATAACATTTGTTTGATCATAAATATCTGTAATTTGTTTTACAAGTATTCGTCCTCATTACAACATCAACATCCTCTGCAAAACAACCAAAAGTCAAGAGTGTGTCTATGAAATCCTCTCATCGATATAACTTTGATGATTCGGATGAAGAAGATGAAGATGCAATACAAAACAATTCATTTGAAGGAATATGTGACGGTACTCATATAATCATTTCTGTTGATTAACCGATACAAACAAAAAAAATCACGTCAGAATCAAAGAATATAATATATGATGAATTTTTTAGTTTCACACGGTCGATTTCAAAAAATGAAAACTTCCACATACTCATATATTATTATTTATACATCCAGAAGATAAGCTAAAGATCGTGATGAGATGGCATTTATACATGATCTCATCGTTCTTTTCGGGCTTTAAATGCATTAAAATGTCATAAAATACCATATATGCTTGTGTTTGTTTACTTGTGTATTTTAGGTATGGATATCGTGAAAAAGAAAAAAGATCACAAGAAACAAGGAAAAACAGACACGAGAAACGAAGCCGTACAAAGAACCGGGCCCTAGTTCATGAATTATCCAAGATTAAACCTTGAAGACTTGAAGAAATACAAGATTGATCCTCAATGAATGAAGAAATAACAATTAAAACCCTGTGAATTCATAATTACAAGTTTGTTCCCGAAAGTTTGTCAAAACTGCAAAAAGGTCCTTCAACTTTGAAGAAATGGCAAGATTAGTCCCTCAACTATTCAACATTGTCAAATATGGTCCCTCATTAAGGCAAACATCCTATAAAGACCTTTAAAGATCAAGAAAGTCCAAATTCAGTCCCTCAAGTATGAGAAAATGACAAAAACAACCCTTGAAACACTTTTGCCAAAGTTTTGGGGCAAAAGTGTGAACTTCATAACTTCAAATACAAAGGAATGCGTTTATGTGAGCTGAAAAACATGTTATGCATCTTTTCCCAAAAATAAAGGACCAAAATTGCCAAGTTCAAAGTTTAAATCCCTAAAAAAGCGGGTAACACTTACTGTAGCGATTTTTACCATGAAGAACACCCTTTTTACCCAGGTTTAAAAAGAAAGAAAATAAAGGGGAAAGTGAAATTGGTTGTTCCCACGTGTAATTCACATCACCTCAATCACATCCCACAACAAAAACCTTAAACTCCACTACTAGAAAGATACCCCCATCCCCACTCACATGACGACACCTGGCAAAGGATCATGACATGGCAAAATCAACGAACTTAAGCCTTTCCTTAGTCACCAAGCACTCAATGAACGTCCCTGATTCAACCAATCAAGCTGGCAACAAGCCTAGAAGATTCTGCAAGGATAATTTAGGAAATTCAGTGCTAGGGTTTATGAATAGTGTTTTGTATGCATTTGCCTATAAAAGGAGACCTCAACTTGTGAGAGTCCCTTTGTTCCAGATTTTGGCTATTATCTTTGTAATTCCTTTTTATTTAAATAAAATTTGAATTTCTTAAAATTTGTGAAATCTCTTTTGTGTTTATTAAAAGTTGGTGTTAGAATAGTTGAAATCTGAGTTCCATTTGATCTTTTAGACCTTCCTTAATCTTGTGGTTAAGGCACGTCTATGTTTGATAGGTTTTCAAAGGTTCAAAAACCTTGAAATCCTTGTTTCTGTTTTAGCTATTATCTTGTACTAACCCTTAGCCAAAAGCTTTAAGCTCCTTCAAGCTCGTTGACACCAAGCCTGAGAAGAGATTTAAGCTCTTGGTTGAGTTGTTTGTTCATTTGTGTTGAAGAATCATAATCATCAAAACCTTGTTCTACTTTGAACATCACCAGGTTTTGATCCTCTTGTTGAAGTACCTTGGTCTTGTTCTAGTTGTTGAACAAGATCCAAGGTGCATTGTTGGTCCTCCTAGGATGTTGTGGAGGACAGGTATGGCCTCTTGTTTAAGTTTCCCCTGAAAATTTCATGATATTGCCTGTTTTTTATTTTGGACTGTGAGTTTGTGTTCTTGTGTTTGAGGTTGTGATTTTTGTGTTTGAATCTGTTAGTTGTCATCTAGGAAGTGTGTTTGAATCATAAAATCAGTAGGTTGTTAGTTGGAATCACAAGTTACTTTGAAAAGTTGTGGATTAAGGGTTGTTTGTGTTTGTTGGTTCAAAGGCCTTAAGGCCTTGGAGCTTGGCTCCTTTTGGCTTATATCTATTTGTTTGCTGATATAAAAGTTGTTTCAAGTGTTGGATAGGTCTAAAACAAGGTATAACTAAAAATCATAGGTTGCTAGTTTTTAAACACTTTTTCAGTCAAACACATCAGCAGGTCTAATTTGCTTGTTTGTTTGAATTAAGGTGTGGAACTTGGTTTGCTTATGGATTTGTTGGTTGTGCAAATCTGCATCATCTGGTTTTAGAGTTTAGTTGCTTATTGAGTAGTCTATAGCTTATTGAATTTTAGCTTTTGGTCATTTAGATCAGCAAATGCATGCTATGAGATTTTGATGCTATTGGTTTGATTCCTGTTGTTTTATGATAGTATTTGGTTCCTTGTGCATTACTTGGTTTGTGCCTTTTGTTTGCTGCTTATCTCACAAGCTTATAAGCCCACTGGCTTATTGGCTTATTTGTGCCAAAACTCATCAAGTCTACCCAACTGGTAGACCTTGATTCACAAGGTTTGCACTCAAGCCTTGACCAGCAGGGTGAAAACAAAGTCTCAACACTTCATTTAGTCTGTCAACGTCCAAGATTGTGCTTGTCAGCGTTTGATTTACTCTTGTCAGCGTTTGACTTTTGGTCAAACTTGGTCATATAGCTTATTGAATCTGTTTTGCTTATTGGTACATGCAACAACTTGTTTTTTGTAATAGAACTCATTTTTCTCAGCTTATTAACAAGTCTGGAAGGTTACAAGTCTTTTGGTTAAGCTTTTGCTAGAAAACTAGCTTATTTGGCTTTTTTAGCCAGCTTATTGGTTCTTACAGCTTATTCTACTTGGCTTTTTGTGATTTTCTTGATTGATTATTCTTAGTTAAGCTATTTGTGAGCTTTTGCAACAAACTAGAGCTTCTGAAACAGCCAAGAACTCTATCCCGACTATTTTGTCGTTTTATGGAATTGTTCTTTGATTATTTCGGCTTATTGAGTGTGCTTTTTCAAAATTTCTTTTTACAGATCTCTTTAGTATCCCAAAAGAAGGTTGTGTGTCAAATTAGAGCTTATGGCATTGGCTTATTGCTTAATGGGCTTATTGGCCCAATAAGAATAAGCTGTTTGTTCATTAAGCTGTGATAAACTCATTTTCAGCTTTTGGGCCTTCAGAGTTTTGTGCTTAGAATTGAATTTTGAGTCAGATAGGGCTTTTCCAAGTAATTTGGGCTTATTTTGACTTTTTGGGCTTAAAAGCCCATTAAGCTTGACTGTTTTTTAGTTTAGCCCATTTGAGGGCCCATTAGGGGTAATTTGGTAATTTCACTTTCATTTTCTGATTATTTAGGTTAAAATAAACTAGTTTGCAAGTTTTTAGAATTTTTTATAATTTTTGGATTTTTAATATTATTTTATTATTATTTTTCAAATTCACATTTTTGCACTTTTTATATTTTTCTTAGCTTAAATACATTAAAATAGGAATTTTGTAACTTTTAGATTAATTTTATCATCTTTAGATTAATTTTTATAATTATTTTAAGTTTTAATAGTTTTTAAATCATTTTAAATAGTTTTTCATAGGTTAAAAATTTATAAAAATAGTTTTTAATCTTTTTAGGTCATTTTAGAGGTTTACCAATTGAAAAATCTTTATTTGGGCTTTTTGATAATTAATTTGATTTTTAGAGCTTTAATTAGCATTTAAAAATTAATATTTAATTAAATAAAAGGTTTGAAAAAGTTTTGATCATTGGTAAACTCTTAGTTTATTTATTCTGATTTTTGGTAAAGTTTGGGAATTTTTAGAATTAATTTTTATTTTTGTACTTTTTACGGTTTTACGTTTAGTCATCGTAGTAATTAATTTCACGTCTTCGTCATTCTCTTTTCTCATTCCCTTCTAACCAATATTAATCTCAAATCTTGCTACATTTTAGTCACACACATATACCTCCTTGGGAAACGAAATTCTTTAGGGTCATTAGTGTTTGATTTTCCTAAATCATCACTTAATACTTACCGCTCATTTACGCTCTTTTGTTTTCCTAAACAAGAGGTGTAATTTACCTCAATCATTTTGGCGCCGCTGCCGGGGAGGTGTGTCGTGATTAATTTGTCTTGTTGTTTTTAATATTAACCATAAATAGTATTTGTATTAGTAGAAATCTACTAATACGTATTATCAGTTTCTTGTTTTTTCTTGTGAAATTATTATTACTATATTGTATTAAGTATCACAATCAATTCAAAATATCTCCAAAAGTGTGAAAACACAACCTTAATTGGGATTTGATCTCCTAATTATTGTATTCGAATCTCAAACAAAAAGAAAAAGACAAAAATAGATAAATACTTTCGTGAAACTCGATTTTGAAAAATACAAACTATAAGGTGGGTATAAGGCGGGTATTATAAAATATACCCTAAGGAAAAAGGCTCTTAAGTGCTTCGCGCCGCCTCGTTTCCTCGCTTGCTTGTGAGTATTTTGAGATTGAAGGCTAATCGAGTGTTTTGCCGCCCAAAGTATTATTACGTATAATATATTTGCTTGATTTCTTTGTGATTAAACCCTCTTGAACAATTTGGTTTTCACCAAAGTTCTAAAGTCATTCGAAGGCGTTCACTCCACGTGATCGTTTTCATTCTTTCGAGGCTTCTTTATTCAAAAGTTTGATTCGAGGAGAGATTTGGTAGATTGTTGTCTACAAAGATACACCAAAATCCAAAAAAATTAAAAACAATCAAAAACACAAAAAAATTGAAAATTCACAAAACACCCAAAAAAGAATCTTCTTTGCTCACCTCCCATTCTTCGTGAAGTTTATGATCACTCGTAATCAAGCAAAACGAGCTCGTAAACGTCTTCAAAAACAAGCAAATCAAGAGACGTTGATTGAAGAACAAACTCCAATTGTTGAACCTATTGTAGAACAAGAAGTCGTCATGGCTAATCGTACTATGATGGAGTTGCTACAAGCACCCACCGAGGGTTTTGGAGAGGCTATTGTGATTCCCGCTATCCTTGCGTAGAATTTCGAGATTAAGACGGGTTTAATGTCGATGTTGCAAGCAAATAAGTTTAGAGGTCATGAGAAAGACAACCCGCATGACCACATAAGGAATTTTAATCGTCTCACCGCAACTAGCAAGTTTAAGGATGTTCCACATGACGCCATTAAAATGATGTTGTTTCCATACTCGTTAGATGGACCCGCTAAAATTTGGCTTGAGAAAGAACCGCCAAATTCAATTTTGACATGGGGTGATCTCGTTTCTAAGTTTGTGAACAAATTTTTTCCACCATCTAAAACAACACATTTAAAAAATGAGATTTCAAGATTTGTACAACGAAATAATGAAAGTTTTTCAATGGCATGGGAACGATTTAAAGAAATGTTACATGAATGTCCACACCATGATTTTTCGGAATTACATCAAGTTGATACTTTTTATAATGGGATTAATGATCATGAACGAGATTACTTGAATGCCGCCGCGGGTGGTAATTTTTTGTGCAAAACGACCGATGAAGCTTTAAAGATTATCGAGAATAGATCTAAGGTTTATAGCCCTCGTAACACACCGAGTGTTGCCAATTTGGGTTCGTCATCGTCGTCATCGTCTCGTAGCATTAATGCCTTACATGATGAAGCTAATGAGGAAAATCGGTTTTTCGATAGATTTGCTAATCTTATGACTCATTGGAAAGCACAAGAGGCTTTGAATTCCGCTTCGGTTAAAGCGGTTGAAAAGAGTTGTTTGTCTTGTGGTGGAGCTCATGATCTTTCCGAGTGCATTACCGCCGGTGGTAACACTTCGAGTGCTTACGTAGCCACGGGAACTTATAACCAAAACGGCCAAGGTTCCCTGATTGTGGTAAAATACGACCTTTTAGGAAAAAGGCGTAAAAGCGGTAAGTATCGAGTGATGATTTAGGAAAATCAACACTAATGACCCTTAATGGTTTCCAAGTTCGTTTCCCAAGGAGGTATATGTGTGTGAAAAACTTGTCAAATGTTTGTGATTAATGATTGGTTTAGAAAGGGGATGAGAAAAGAAGATGACGAAGACGTAAAAATAAAAATTACCAAGAAAAAGCACTATTAGAAAGTTAAAACGTAGAACC
This sequence comes from Glebionis coronaria, assembly GCA_025667525.1. Lineage (NCBI taxonomy): Eukaryota > Viridiplantae > Streptophyta > Magnoliopsida > Asterales > Asteraceae > Glebionis > Glebionis coronaria. The sequence continues at coordinate 414,934,747 of CM046882.1, read as the reverse complement.
TTAAAAATCACAAAAATAAAAATAAATTCTAAAAATTACCAAAAATTCACCAAAAATAAAAAATAATAATATAAGAGTTTACCAATGATCAAAACTTTTTCAAACATTTTAAATAATTAAATATTCAATTTTTAAATGCTAATTAAAGCCCTAAAAATCAAATAAATTATCAAAAAGTCCAAATAAAGATTTTTCAATTGGTAAACCATTAAAATGACCTAAAAAGATTAAAAACTATTTTTAGAAATTTTTAAACTTATAAAAACTATTTAAAATGATCTAAAAACTATTAAAACTTAAAATAATTATAAAAATTAATCTAAAAGTGATAAAATTATTCTAAAAGTTGCTAAATTCTTATTTTGATGTATTAAACCTAAGAAAAATGTAAAAAGTTGGAAAATGTGAAATTTTAAAAATAATAATAAAATAATAATTAAATAATATTAAAAATCCAAAAATTATAAAAAATTCTAAAATCTTGCAAACTAGTTTATTTTAACCTAAATAATCAGAAAATGAAAGTGAAATTACCAAAATACCCCTAATGGGCCCTCAAATGGGCCAAATCCAAAAACAGTCAACACAAATGGGATTTTGGGCCCAAAAAGTCAAACTTGGCCCAATTGACTTGGAAAAGCCCTATCTGACTTAAAATTCAATTCTAAGAACAAAAGTCTAAAGGCCCAAAAGCTGAAAATATGCTTATCACAGCTTATTGAACACAAAGCTTATTCTTATTGGGCTTTTCAGCCCATTAAGCCAAAAGCTAATGCCATAAGCTCTAATTTGACACACAACCCTCTTTTAGGATGCTTAAGAGATCTGTCAAAAGAAATTTCCAATAAGCACACTCAATAAGCCAGAAAATAGAAAAGCAAAAATTCACAAAACGACAAAATAGTCGTTTTTGAGAAATAATGCACCTCAGAAGCTGATTCAACTTGCAAAAGCTTTCAAATGGACTCAATAAGCAATATCAATCAACAAAAATCCAATAAGCATAACCAATAAGCCAGAATAAGCTCAAATGAATTTATGTAAAAGTCAAAGGACTTGGTTTCCTAGTCAAACCTAAAAGTCAACCACCCAAATGCTCCAGTATGAACAAATGGGTCAAAATATGAGCACCTATTATAAAAACAAAGTTGTTGCAGGTTGGAATAAGCTATTATAGCTTATTGATAAGCTGACACCAAAATTGCACTATCAGTGGCAACCAGCAGGGGAAAGGAGTTCCCACTGCTTTGACTAATTGACCAAGCTTTTATGAGAGTTCTGGTTTGATTCAATTGGAAACAAAGGCACCCTTGTGATCAGTGAACCACAAGGAGTCAATAGTAGCAATAAAATCACAAAATGATCCACACAATAAGCCACAATAAGCCATACAGTCCACAGATATGCTCCAGATATGCAAATAAGCAGTTAAGCACTTAATAAGCAGATTTAAGCAAAATAAGCCAACTAAACTTAACCAGATGCATACACAAGCTATATAAACTAACAATAAACACAAAGCAACAAGAAACAAACACTGAATCAAAGAAATCAACAAGATCAAAGCACTAGAAGTTACTGATGAGAAATGAACAATATGCAGAAACAGTTTGTTGATATACTTGACACTTGATCCAATTTCAAGCCTCAAATCCTTCTACCCTGGTGTGATTAACTATGATTTAGCACTTGTTAGCCCTAGCCTAAGCCTAGATCTAGGTGTCCTCAAAATCCTAGCCAATTTTACCAAGTTATGAAGATTTTATAGCCAAAACAAGAATCTATGTGATCAAAGCCTAAAAACCTGCCAACAGATGAACATAAGCACCTAAATAACAGATACCAATACTTGCAACCAACAAACAAACACTTAACAAGCCACAAATCCAACTTATGCAGTAATCCCAAACACTCCTTAATCAGTCACTTATCAAAGAAACTTGTGATTTATTCTAATAACCTATTGATTTTAATGATCAAAAACACTTACTAGGCAGCAACTAACACAATCAAACACAAAAATCACCAGCACAAACACCAATACTCAAAATCAAAGCACAAAATCCAAAACAGTCATAAACATGAAATTTTTAGGGGAATCTTAACATGAGCTTATACCTGCCTTCCACAACATCCTAGGAAGGCCAACAATGCTCCTTGGACCTTGTTCAACAACTAGAACAAGACCAAGCTACTTCAAATAAGGAGATGCAAAGTGCCTTAGCTGATGGTTCAAAGTAGAACCCCAAGGACTTGATATCTTCAACACAAGCAGCAAACAAACTCAACCAAAGGCTTAGAATCCTTCTCAGGCTTGGTGTCAACAAGCTTGAAAGAACTCAAGGCTTAAGGCTAAGGGTTAGTACACAAAAATAAGCCAAAATCAGAAACAAGGACTTCAAGGCTTTTGGACCTTGAAAACCTTTCAAACCTAGACGTGCCTTAACCACAAGGTTAAGGAAGGTCTAAACAATCAAATGGAACTCATAATTAGGCTACTCAAACACCAAACTTTTAACAAAATCAAAAAGAGATTTCAAATTTCAGAAATTCAAATTTTATTAAGCTTAAAAAGGAATTACAAAGATTAATAGCCTAAAACTGGAACGAAGGGACTCTCACATGTTGAGGTCTCCTTTTATAGGCAAATGCCTGGCTAAACACTATTCATAAACCCTAGAAGTGATTTCTCTATAATGCCCTTGGTCTTCTAGACGTTTTCTTGGTGTGAGCTGTCCAAAATGCATCCAAACCGTTTAAAATAGCTTTGTGATGAAGCAAATGATGTGGGCTGTTGATCTTGACACGTGGCAAGCCTTGGTGAGGAAGTTGTCACATGATGGTGAAACGGTTTTGGTGGTGGGTCCTCTTGGTGAGTGGGAGTGAGTGTTTTAAGGTTGGGATGAGATTATAGGCGTGTGAATCAAGTGTGGGTAAGGGTAATTTCATTTTAACCTTTGTTTTAAGTGGAGTAAAATCTGGGTTCTTGACTGCTACAGTAATACCTTTTGATCCGTTTTTGTAGGATTGGGGAAGTGTTTGGCGCATTTTGTGTTTAAATGTTTCAAATGCCCATGTTTAACCCTTCTTTTTCCTTTCTTTTGTCATTTGTGTTTAAAAACCCATCAGCGTCTAAATCCTTTGTAACAACTTTTCACCACTTGTCATTTTTGGCACATAACTTTTCAAAAGGGTTTTCAAGGGTTCTTTTTGCCATTTTGAGATATTTCAAGGACTGATTTTGGACAATGTTGATCTTCAAAGGTCTTCAATGTATCTTTGACTTCATGAGGGATCATTATTGGCAATTTTGATTTGTTGAGGGACTAATCTTGCCATTTCTTCAAAGTTGAAGGACCTTTTGTGTAATTTTGACAAACTTAAGGGACCAAACTTGTAATTATTAATATACAAGGGTTTTAAGTGTCATTTCTTCAATAATTGAGGATCAATCTTGTTTGTCTTCAAGTCTTCAAGGGTATTTGTTGAGAATTCCATGATTAGGGCCCGGTTCTTTGTACGGCTTCGTTTCTCGTGTCCGTTTTCCCTTGTAACTTGTGATCTTTTGTCTTTTTCACGATATCCATACCTAAAATACACAAGTAAACAAACACAAGCATATATATGGTATTTTATGACATTTTTATGCATTTAAAGCCCGAAAAGAACGATGAGATCATGTATAAATGCCATCTCATCACTCCCCCATACTAAGCCATTGTCGTGCCCTCACGCAATGCTAGAATAAAGTATCTAAGCATCACCAAAGTTCAAATTTATTAACCTTTATTGAAGAGTAAAAGACTAGCAACATACTACGATGATGTGTAAAGACATAATGTATGATTTTCATCACAAAAAGTGACTTTTAGGGTCAAAGAATAGAAACAAGTAAATGTCCCTTAGAGTAAACTTCGTCATCCTTGATTGTCATACATTCCATGCTAAGTGCAAAAACAAGATCATTGTTGGTACAAGTCACAATGCTAACACTACTCATACGTCCAAATTGTGTAATACTTTTTCTCCCCGCAATCCTAGTTATTATAAAAGGAAATGGGTTACTAGCATTTTTTATCTATTTGTCTTGGATCACAAGTGATTCATATTGACTTATTTGAGTAGTTATTAGTCCGAAAGCAAAGTAGCACGATTTGATCAATAGTTAGCCGAAGGACAAAATCTTTTAAAACGGCTTCTCGTGTATCTCCTTAAGTTCATATCTTGGCATAACTTGTTTCACGATTTGAGACCTTTCTCGGACCGATATTTGGCATGTACTTCATACTTCAAATCTTGGGAAGACGTTCTTGAAATTATGGTCTTCTCTTCATATTTCGTCACTTGACGTTTTTGAGAGATTCTTCATATTGGACCACGAATTCATTATTTTTCTTCAATCTTTACTTTGGATTTTGATATACAATGATCCGCCTCCTTTTCGGACTTGGATATATTTATCCTCATACCTTGTTAGGGTCTTTTTGGATAGACTTTCTCCATTCTTTAGGGGAGTAATAGCTTCTCGTCGTGTGTCTCGATCCTTCATATTGATTTCGGAATAATGATACTTCACATCATCTTTGGATCTTTAGCAAAAATAGAGCTCCTCATGCCTTGTTAGGGCCTTTTTGGATGATCGCCAATCTTCGCGTCCCGCTTCAATAAGTTATGCCTTGGCTATGAACTCTATTCAACCCCGAGCAACTTTTAAACGATCTTGCGCTAGAGGCTAAGTAACCTTTCAAATCGTACGACCTTACTTATTGCAATTATGATTTATTCCTAATGCATTGATCTTATGGGAAGAAAAAGCCACAATTAAAAACATATGAGTTTTTGAAAGAACACTTTCATGTTCTACGTTTAGCATGATCACTTGTCTAACTCTATCATTTCTCGTTCTTCACTATATAAAGACCTCTAATTAAAGAGACTCGTGAATACTTAGCCATGCAAGTCAAAATTAAGCTAAATTTGGATTAGCTCTCATTAAGACTATATCAAATCAAAGTTTTGGGTTTTCAAGCCACCTATAGGATCTTGCACTTTCTTGGACTTTTTCAAGTTTAGAGAATGCGTTTTAAAGTTCCCTTGATAAGTGACTTTCTAGAATCAATTATAGGAACTTGCGAAAAGTTCTTGTTCTTAACCCGAATGAATTAAGACTTTCGCGTTTTAAAGCTCCCTATATAAAAGTCTAGCAAAACTTGAATTGAGCGGGTTAAGGAATGTAAATGGCTCCGAATGCCCATCAAGTCAAAAATTAACTCTTATTCTACCCATCGGAAAATATACATTCGTGTCTTAAAAACACTTATGAAAAACTAAGAAAATTTTTAAAATTTGGCCATTTTTAGCCTTATTAACAAAACATTGAAAGTTGGAAAGCGTGAGGGCGTAGCAAAGAAAGTACCTATTCACCCCCCCATACTAAAAGTAAACAGTGTCCTCAATGTTTCGAGTCTAAAGGTGGAGCACCCCCATACTAGAGACGAAGAGTCGAATGCTTAGGATCTAGCATGGAAAGGGTGATCAACAATATATCTAAAGCCGTTTATTAAGTATGCTAAAAGATAATTGTTAGAACAATAAAGGATATGTCATGGATTCGTGAAAGACTTCTTCAAACGAACGATGTAGGCTTACGTAAACGAACACGAGAGTCTTCATTCGTAGATGATGTTGATGATCTAGATAACACAATCACAAACAACCACGAGACAACGAGTTGAAAGGGTACAAGTCCCCTTATTAGTGAATAGTGAGCATAAAAGATAAGCATGGGATCTCCCCCACGACGCACCTCGTTTTTGATTACCGACTCATGAGCTCGACTCGATCCCCTCAATGCTAATTATCATTGGGGAAGGTGTCTTGGTCGGGGGCAACCATTGAAGGAATTTCCCCACCAAAGTAGTGCTTAAGCCTATGTCCATTCACCTTGAAATTAGGACCATCATCTTGAGCTAGCTCAATGGTCCGATATGGAAACACTTGTGTAATGGTGAACGGACCCGACCAACGAGATTTCAATTTCCCGAAAAATATCTTAAGACGAGAGTTAAAAAGCAACACTTGATCACCAACGTTAAAAACCCGCTTTTTAATCTTTGAATCATGAAACTTTTTAGTCTTTTCTTTAAAAATTAATGAATTTTCATAAGCATTATCTCTTAATTCATCCAATTCATTCAATTGTATTTTCCGGTGATCTCCCGCGGTCTTCAAGTCAAAATTTGCATGCTTAAGGGCCCAATATGCCTTGTGCTCCAACTCAATGGGCAAATGACAATTCTTCCCATAGACTAACTTATAAGGAGTGCAACCGATAGGTGTCTTATAAGCGGTCCTAAAGGCCCATAAAGCGTCATCGAGTTTGTCGGACCATGAAGCACGGTTTTCTCCAATTGACCTCTCTAAAATCCTCTTCAAAGCTCGATTCGAAACCTCGACTTGCCCACTCGTTTGCGGGTGATAAGCCGTAGAAAGACGATGTGTAACCCCATATTTCTTTAGAACCTTTTCGAATTGGTCATTGCAAAAATGGGTTCCACGATCGCTTATAATAGCACGAGGGGTTCCGAACCGAGAGAATAGTTGTTTCAAAAACTTCACTACCACACGAGCATCATTAGTAGGCAAAGCCTTAGCTTCCACCCACTTAGAAAGGTAGTCCATCGCGACGAGGATATATTTGTTGCCATGAGACGATGGGAACGGCCCCATAAAGTCTATTCCCCATATGTCGAAAATCTCACACACTTGAATTATGTTTTGCGGCATTTCATCACGTTGAGACGATTTTCCTTGACGTTGGCACGAATCACACGACTTCACAAGTGCGTGTGCATCACGATAGATAGAAGGCCAAAAGAAACCGGCATCGAACACTTTCTTAGCCGTGAGATTAGCACCGTGGTGACCACCCGTGGGTCCCTCGTGACAAGCTCTAAGGATATTAGAAGCTTCGGCACCAAACACACAACATCGAACGAGTTGATCCGCACAAATCCGAAAGAGATAAGGGTCGTCCCAAAAATAGAACTTGACGTCACGAAAGAATTTTCGTTTTTGTTGTGTCGTCATACCCTTGATTATGAAATTGCCCGCATGGCAATTTGCAATGTCGGCAAACCATGGGGTTGTGTCTTTAGAATTCACTACACCGAGAGTCTCAAGAGGAAATGTTTCGGTAATTTCCTTGTTCTCGAAAACATCTTTGTGAGGATCTTCTAGACGAGAGAGATGATCGGCCGCTAGATTCTCGGCTCCTTTTTTGTCAAGCACGGTGACATCAAATTCTTGGAGGAGGAGCATCCAACGAAGCAATCTCGGCTTAGCATCTTGCTTAGCTAAGAGATACTTGATAGCCGAATGGTTGGTATACACGATGCTTTTAGTCAAGACGAGATAAGGTCGGAATTTCTCAAAAGCATAGACCACAGCAAGGAATTCCTTTTCCGTTGTGGTGTACTTTAATTGAGCCTCGGTCATCGTCTTACTAGCATAGTGGATAGGACGGAAATGTTTGTCATAGCGTTGCCCTAAGACGGCCCCTATAGCATAATCACTTGCATCGCACATGATTTCAAAGGGTACTTCCCAATTAGGAGCAACAAGAATGGGATCTTCGGTAAGTTTCCTTTTGAGAGTTTCGAAAGCCTTAACACAATCCTCATTGAAGTTAAAAGGAGCATCCTTCTCGAGAAGGTGTGTCATAGGACGAGAAATCTTCGAAAAGTCCTTGATGAAACGACGATAAAAGCCCGCGTGTCCTAGGAAACTCCTAACTCCCTTAACGGTTTTGGGATGAGGTAACTTGGCGATGACGTCTACCTTAGCTTTATCGACCTCAATCCCCGCCTTCGACACCTTATGTCCTAAGACGATTCCTTGTTTACACATAAAATGACATTTCTCCCAATTAAGTACAAGATTGGTTTCTTCACAACGTTTTAACATTTACTCGAGATTAGATAAACATGACGTGAACGAATTACCAAACACCGGGAAGTCATCTATAAACACTTCCATCGACTTCTCGATCATATCGTGAAAAATCGCCATCATACACCGTTGAAACGTACCGGGTGCATTACAAAGTCCGAAAGGCATCCTACGATAAGCGAACGTTCCATAAGGACACGTAAACGTAGTCTTCTCTTGATCACGAGGGTCGATAGGGATTTGAAAGTAACCGGAAAAACCATCTAAAAAGCAATAGAATTCATTTCCCGCAAGTCGATCCAACATTTGATCCATGAAGGGCAAAGGAAAGTGGTCTTTACGAGTGGCGTCATTTAACTTTCGGTAGTCATTACACACCCTCCAACCGGTCACAACACGAGTGGAAATTAACTCGTTGTTTTCATTAGGCACAACGGTCATTCCTCCCTTTTTAGGGACACAATGGATTGGGCTCACCCATGGGCTATCGGATATAGGATAAATCATTCCCGCGTCAAGGAGTTTAAGGACCTCCTTTTTAATGACATCGTGAATTTTGGGATTCACCCTTCTTTGACTTTGAATTGCGGGTTTGTAGTCTTCCTCCATTAAAATCTTGTGAGTACAAAATTTTGGGTCAATACCCTTAATGTCGGATATTTTCCACGCAATTGCCCCTTTATGAGCCTTAAGAACTTTCAAGAGCTCGGTTTTTTCATTATTAGCAAGACCTTTTGCAATAATAACCGGCAACTTCTCATCACCTTACAAGAATGCGTATTCAAGGTGAGAAGGAAGATCTTTCAATTCAAGGATAGGTGGTTCCTCGATTGAAGATTTTGGTTCAACACTCATAACTTCCATCGGCAAAGAAATGGTGGAATAGAAGTATCATCACTAATCAACACCTCATCTTCATTGTCGATTTCATTTGAAGTGAAATCGCCTCCTTGGAATGGAGTGAGATTTGGTGTAAAATTAGCAAGAATCGGATCCAAAATAGTGGGATTGCCACTTGACGAGCTATCGGAAAAACCTAACACTTCTTGTGAAAACTCATCGCAAACCACATCAACGATGTCATTGTGATTGATGGTAGCGATTGCATAAACATGAGAAGGTTTCGAGTTTTGAGTAGCGTTTATAACAAGTTCCTCTTCGTTGAATCTCAAAGTGATAGTTCTCGCATGAACATCGATAAGCGATCTCGAAGTGTCTAAAAATGAACGACCTAAAATTAGAGGAACTTGAGGATCCGCGGGGATGTCAACTACTATAAAATCAACGGGATAGTAGAACTTCCCCACTTTCACGAAAACATATTCGGCTACTCCACATGCCATGATTGTAGAATGATCGGCCATCTCGATGGACATGTTCGAAGGAATGAGAGCCGGAAGCGAAAGCGATTTCCAAATGGAAAATGGCATCAAATTAATGCTCGTACCAAGATCGGCCAAGGCGAGGCATTCTTTCATTTCTTGTATGTCACAAGGAATGAGAAATTTTCCGGGGTCACCAACTTTTTCCGGTATGCGGTTAAGATAAACCGAAGAACAATTAGCAAGCTTTGAAAGCTTTTCCTTATCGCTCATCATACTTTTAAAAGTGGAAGCGAAACGAGGCATATACAACAACGCGTCGGCTAAACTCACATCAAAATGCACTTGTTGAAACATTTTTGTAAAAAGCTCGATTTGTTGTTTGTTACGTTCTTGCAACTTCTCTTTGTTTCGTCTCGAAGGGTAGGGTAAAGGTGGTGTGGGTTGGTCATTAGGCAACGGCCTTGGAAACTCGGGTTCCACAATTGGTATTGGTTCAACCGTAGGTGTGGTATGAGCGGTACTTCGTGGGATTGTAATGTGCTCCTTTTCGACCATCACCTCGGGTTCTTTCTCGATTTCCTTCTCCTTAGAAGTACTTGGACGAGAGATTGGTTCTTTGAAAGTTTTACCACTTCGTGTAGTAATAACCTTTATTTCTCCCTTTGGGTTTGCAATGGTATCACTAGGAAGACCACCCGAGGAAGAGGGTTTACACATGATAGCTTCAAACATCTTAGCCATTCGGTCCTCAAATTTTGATTCCCTAACATCCGCTTTTAATAATTCTTGCTTAATCTCATGTTGTCCTAATTCCATCTTTTGTTGATTTTGTTGAAGACGTTGGACATTTCCTTCCATTTTGTTTGCATGAGTTTTAAGTTCATTAGCAAGTTCATTTTTAAGCTCGTTTTTCAACTCGGACCTTAAGCTAATCATCTCACGTTGCATGTTATCAAATTTAGCATCATTTGCTTTAGCATAATCCAAAAATTCTCCTTGCAAATTTTTAGTGTGAGCATTTTGAAAACCTTGTGTAGTGTTTTGAAAATCACGGTTTTGGTTTTGATTAGAAATTTGTCCATTCCCACTTTGATAATTCCCCTTGTTGTAATTGCGTGTATTGCCTTGGTAATTACCTTGGTTGTTGTTTCGATAATTGTTAACATTTTGATTTGGTGGAGCTTGATTTTGGCAGGAACCTTGACCGTTTTGGTTGTAAGTTCCCGTTGCTACATAAGCACTCGAAGTGTTACCATCCGCGGTAATGCACTCGGAAAGATCATGAGCTCCCCCACAAGATAAACAACTCTTAGCAACCGCTTTAACCGAAGCGGAATTGGAAGCTTCTTGAGCCTTCCAATGGAACATTAGATTAGCAAATCTATCAAAAAACCGATTTTCCTCATTAGCTTCATCATGTAAGGCGTTAATGCTACGAGACGATTGTGACGAAGATGACGAACCCATATTGGCAACACTCGGTGTGTTACGAGGGTTATAAACCTTAGATCTATTTTCAATGATTTGTAAAGCCTCATTTGTCGTCTTGCACAAAAAATTACCACCCGCGGCGGCATTCAAATAATCTCGTTCATGATCATTAAGGCCATTATAAAAAGTATCCACTTGATGCAATTCCGTAAAATCATGGTTTGGACATTCATGTAACATTTCTTTAAATCGTTTCCATGCCATTGAAAAACTTTCATTATTTCTTTGCACAAATCATGAAATCTCATTTTTCAAATGTGTTGTCTTAGATGGTGGAAAAAACTTGTTCACAAACTTAGAAACGAGATCGGCCCATGTAAAAATCGAATTTGGTGGTTCTTTCTCGAGCCAAATTTTTGCGGGTCCATCCAACGAGTATGGAAACAACATCATCTTAATGGTGTCATGTGGAACATCCTTAAATTTGCTAGTGGCGGTGAGACGGTTAAAATTCCTAATGTGGTAATGCGGGTTGTCTTTCTCGTGACCTCTAAACTTATTTGCTTGCAACATCGACATTAAACCCGTCTTAATCTCGAAATTCTCCGCAAGGATAGCGGGAATCACAATAGCCTCTCCAAAACCCTCGGTGGGTGCTTGTAGCAACTCCATCATAGTACGATTAGCCATGACGACTTCTTGTTCTACAATAGGTTCAACAATTGGAGGTTCTTCAACAATCAACGTCTCTTGATTGGCTTGCTTTTGAAGTCGTTTACGAGCTCGTTTTGCTTGATTACGAGTGATCATAAACTTCACGAAGAATGGGAGGTGAGCAAAGAAGATTCTTTTTGGGTGTTTTGTGAATTTTCAATTTTTTGTGTTTTTGATGATATTTAATTTTTTTGGATTTTGGTGTATCTTCGTAGACAACAATCTACAAAATCTCTCCTCCAATCAAACTCTTGATTAAAGAAGCCTCAAAGGAATGAAAACGATCACGTGGAGTGAACGCCTTCGAATGACTTTAGAACTTTGGTGAAAACCAAATTGTTCAAGAGGTTTTAATCACAAAGAAAACCAAGCAAATATAGTATACGTAATAATACTTTGGGCGGCAAAACCCTCGATTAGCCTTCAATCTCAAAATACTCACAAGCAAGCGGGGAAACGAGGCGGCGCGAAGCACTTAAGAGCCTTTTTCCTTAGGGTATATTTTATAATACCCGCCTTATAGCCACCTTATAGTTTGTATCTTTCAAAATCGAGCTTCACGAAAGTATTTATCTATTTTTGCCTTTTTCTTTTAGTTTGAGATTCGAATACAATAATTGAGTGATGAAATCCCAATTAAGGTTGTGTTTTCACACTTTTAGAGATATTGTGAATTGATTGTGATACTTAATACAATATAGTAATAATATTTGTACAAGAAAAACCAAGAAAACCGATAATACGTATTAGTAGAGTTCTACTAATACAAATACTATTTGTGGTTAATATTAAAAACAACAATGCAAATTAATCACGACACACCTCCCCGGCAGCGGCGCCAAAATTGATTGTGGTAAAATACGACCTTTTAGGAAAAAGGCGTAAAAGCGGTAAGTATCGAGTGATGATTTAGGAAAATCAACACTAATGACCCTTAATGGTTTCCAAGTTCGTTTCCCAAGGAGGTATATGTGTGTGAAAAACTTGTCAAATGTTTGTGATTAATGATTGGTTTAGAAAGGGGATGAGAAAAGAAGATGACGAAGACGTAAAAATAAAAATTACCAAGAAAAATCACTATTAGAAAGTTAAAACGTATAACCTTAAAAATCACAAAAATAAAAATAAATTCTAAAAATTACCAAAAATTCACCAAAAATCAAAAATAATAAGATAAGAGTTTACCAATGATCAAAACTTTTTCAAACCTTTTAAATAATTAAATATTCAATTTTTAAATGCTAATTAAAGCCCTAAAAATCAAATAAATTATCAAAAAGCCCAAATAAAGATTTTTCAATTGGTAAACCACTAAAATGACCTAAAAAGATTAAAAACTATTTTTAGAAATATTTAAACTTATAAAAACTATTTAAAATGATCTAAAAACTATTAAAACTTAAAATAATTATAAAAATTAATCTAAAAGTGATAAAATTATTCTAAAAGTTGCTAAATTCCTATTTTGATGTATTAAACCTAAGAAAAATGTAAAAAGTTGGAAAATGTGAAATTTTAAAAATAATAATAAAATAATAATTAAATAATATTAAAAATCCAAAAATTATAAAAATTCTAAAATCTTGCAAACTAGTTTATTTTAACCTAAATAATCAGAAAATGAAAGTGAAATTACCAAAATACCCCTAATGGGCCCTCAAATGGGCCAAATCCAAAAACAGTCAACACAAATGGGCTTTTGGGCCCAAAAAGTCAAACTTGGCCCAATTGACTTGGAAAGCCCTATCTGACTTAAAATTCAGTTCTAAGAACAAAAGTCTAAAGGCCCAAAAGCTGAAAATGTGCTTATCACAGCTTATTGAACACAAAGCTTATTCTTATTGGGCTTTTCAGCCCATTAAGCCAAAAGCTAATGCCATAAGCTCTAATTTGACACACAACCCTCTTTTAGGATGCTTAAGAGATCTGTCAAAAGAAATTTCCAATAAGCACACTCAATAAGCCAGAAAATAGAAAAGCAAAAATCCACAAAATGACAAAATAGTCGTTTTTGAGAAATAATGCACCTTAGAAGCTGATTCAACTTGCAAAGCTTTCAAATGGACTCAATAAGCAATATCAATCAACAAAAATCCAATAAGCATAACCAATAAGCCAGAATAAGCTCAAATGAACTTATGTAAAAGTCAAAGGACTTGGTTTCCTAGTCAAACCTAAAAGTCAACCACCCAAATGCTCCAGTATGAACAAATGGGTCAAAATATGAGCACCTATTATAAAAACAAAGTTGTTGCAGGTTGGAATAAGCTATTATAGCTTATTGATAAGCTGACACCAAAATTGCTCTATCAGTGGCAACCAGCAGGGGAAAGGAGTTCCCACTGCTTTGACTAATTGACCAAGCTTTTATGAGAGTTCTGGTTTGATTCAATTGGAAACAAAGGCACCCTTGTGATCAGTGAACCACAAGGAGTCAATAGTAGCAATAAAATCACAAAATGATCTACACAATAAGCCACAATAAGCCAAACAGTCCACAGATATGCTCCAGATATGCAAATAAGCAGTTAAGCACTTAATAAGCAAATTTAAGCAAAATAAGCCAACCAAACTTAACCAGATGCATACACAAGCTATATAAACTAACAATAAACACAAAGCAACAAGAAACAAACACTGAATCAAAGAAATCAACAAGATCAAAGCACTAGAAGTTAATGATGAGCAATGAACAATATGCAGAAACAGTTTGCTGATATACTTGACACTTGATCCAATTTCAAGCCTCAAATCCTTCTACCCTGGTGTGATTAACTATGATTTAGCACTTGTTAGCCCTAGCCTAAGCCTAGATCTAGGTGTCCTCAAAATCCTAGCCAATTTTACCAAGTTATGAAGATTTTATAGCCAAAACAAGAATCTATGTGATCAAAGCCTAAAAACCTGCAAACAGATGAACATAAGCACCTAAATAACAGATACCAATACTTGCAACCAACAAACAAACACTTAACAAGCCACAAATCCAACTTATGCAGTAATCCCAAACACTCCTTAATCAGTCACTTATCAAAGAAACTTGTGATTTCTTCTAATAACCTACTGATTTTAATGATCAAAAACACTTACTAGGCAGCAACTAACACAATCAAACACAAAAATCACCAGCACAAACACCAATACTCAAAATCAAAGCACAAAATCCAAAACAGTCATAAACATGAAATTTTTAGGGGAATCTTAACAAGAGCTTATACCTGCCTTCCACAACATCCTAGGAAGGCCAGCAATGCTCCTTGGACCTTGTTCAACAACTAGAACAAGACCAAGGTACTTCAAATAAGGAGATGCAAAGTGCCTTGGTTGATGGTTCAAAGTAGAACCTCAAGGACTTGATATCTTCAACACAAGCAGCAAACAAACTCAACCAAAGGCTTAGAATCCTTCTCAGGCTTGGTGTCAACAAGCTTGAAAGAACTCAAGGCTTAAGGCTAAGGGTTAGTACACAAAAATAAGCCAAAATCAGAAACAAGGACTTCAAGGCTTTTGGACCTTGAAAACCTTTCAAACCTAGACATGCCTTAACCACAAGGTTAAGGAAGGTCTAAACAATCAAATGGAACTCAGAATTAGGCTACTCAAACACCAAACTTTTAACAAAATCAAAAAGAGATTTCAAATTTCAGAAATTCAAATTTTATTAAGCTTAAAAAGGAATTACAAAGATTAATAGCCTAAAACTGGAACAAAGGGACTCTCACATGTTGAGGTCTCCTTTTATAGGCAAATGCCTGGCTAAACACTATTCATAAACCCTAGAAGTGATTTCTCTATAATGCCCTTGGTCTTCTAGACGTTTTCTTGGTGTGAGCTGTCCAAAATGCATCCAAACCGTTTAAAATAGCTTTGTGATGAAGCAAATGATGTGGGCTGTTGATCTTGACACGTGGCAAGCCTTGGTGAGGAAGTTGTCACATGATGGTGAAACGGTTTTGGTGGTGGGTCCTCTTGGTGAGTGGGAGTGAGTGTTTTAAGGTTGGGATGAGATTATAGGTGTGTGAATCAAGTGTGGGTAAGGGTAATTTCATTTTACCCTTTGTTTTAAGTGGAGTAAAATCTGGGTTCTTGACTGCTACAGTAATACCTTTTGATCCGTTTTTGTAGGATTGGGGAAGTGTTTGGCGCATTTTGTGTTTAAATGTTTCAAATGCCCATGTTTAACCCTTCTTTTTCCTTTCTTTTGTCATTTGTGTTTAAAAACCCATCAGCGTCTAAATCCTTTGTAACAACTTTTCACCACTTGTCATTTTTGGCACATAACTTTTCAAAAGGGTTTTCAAGGGTTCTTTTTGCCAGTTTGAGATATTTCAAGGACTGATTTTGGACAATGTTGATCTTCAAAGGTCTTGAATGTATCTTTGACTTCATGAGGGACCATTATTGGCAATTTTGATTTGTTGAGGGACTAATCTTGCCATTTCTTCAAAGTTGAAGGACCTTTTGTGTAATTTTGACAAACTTAAGGGACCAAACTTGTAATTATTAATATACAAGGGTTTTAAGTGTCATTTCTTCAATAATTGAGGATCAATCTTGTTTGTCTTCAAGTCTTCAAGGGTATTTGTTGAGAATTCCATGATTAGG
This sequence comes from Glebionis coronaria, assembly GCA_025667525.1. Taxonomy (NCBI): domain Eukaryota; kingdom Viridiplantae; phylum Streptophyta; class Magnoliopsida; order Asterales; family Asteraceae; genus Glebionis; species Glebionis coronaria. Next base: position 414,918,722 of record CM046882.1, on the reverse strand, counting down.
GCCCGGTTCTTTGTACGGCTTCGTTTCTCGTGTCCGTTTTCCCTTGTAACTTGTGATCTTTTGTCTTTTTCACGATATCCATACCTAAAATACACAAGTAAACAAACACAAGCATATATATGGTATTTTATGACATTTTTATGCATTTAAAGCCCGAAAAGAACGATGAGCTCATGTATAAATGCCATCTCATCATTCCCGCCCAAATCAAGCTCCACCAAATCAAAATGCTAATAACTATCGAAACAACAATCAAGGTGGTAATTATCAAGGAAATTCACGTAACTACAACAAAGGGAATTATCAAAGTGGGAATGGACAGGTCACTAATCAAAACCAAAACCGTGATTTTCAAAACACTACACAAGGTTTTCAAAATGCTCACACTAAAAATCTTCAAGGAGAAATTTTGTATTATGCTAAAGCAAATGATGCTAAATTTGATAACATGCAACGTGAGATGATTAGCTTAAGATCCGAGTTGAAAAACGAGCTTAAAAACGAACTTGCTAATGAACTTAAAACTCATGCTAATAAAATGGAAGGAAATGTTCAACGTTTTCAACAAAATCAACAAAAGATGGAACAAGGACAACATTAGATTAAGCAAGAATTGTTAAAAGCGGTTTTAAGGCAATTAAAATTTGAAGACCGAATGGCAAAGATGTTTGAAGCAGTCATGTGTAAACCCTCTTCCTCGGGTGGTCTTCCTAGTGATACCATTGCAAACCCGAAGGGAGAAATGAAGGTTATTACTACACGAAGTGGTAAAACTTTCAAGGAACCAATCTCTCGTCCAAGTACTTCTACGGAGAAGGAAATCGAGAAAGAGCCCGAGGTGATGGTCGAAAAGGAGCATATTACAATCCCACGAAGTACCACTCATACCACACCTACGGTTGAACCAATACCAATTGTGGAACCCGAGTTTCCAAGGCCGTTTCCTAATTTCCAACCCACACCACCCTTACCTTTCCCTTCGAGATGAAACAAAGAGAAATTGCAAGAACGTAACAAACAACAAATCGAGCTTTTTATAAAAATGTTTCAACAAGTACATTTTGATGTAAGTTTAGTCGACGCGTTATTATACATGCCTCGTTTCGCTTCTACTTTTAAAAGTCTGATGAGCGATAAGGAAAAGCTTTCAAAGCTTGCTAATTGTTCTTCAGTTTATCTTAACCGCACACCGGAAAAAGTTGGTGACCCCGGAAAGTTTCTTATTCCTTGTGACATACAAGATATGAAAGAATGCCTCGCCTTGGCCGATCTTGGTGCGAGCATTAATTTGATGCCATTTTCCATATGGAAATCGCTTTCGCTTCCGGCTCTTACTCCTTCGAACATGTCTATCGAGATGGCCGATCATTCTACGATTTTAGCATGTGGAGTAGCCGAAGATGTTTTCGTGAAAGTGGGGATGTTCTACTATCCCGTTGATTTTATAGTATTTGACATCCCCGCGGATCCTCAACTTCCTCTAATTTTAGGTCATCCATTTTTAGACACCTCGAGATCGCTTATCGACGTTCATGCAAGAACTATCACTTTGAGATTCAACGAAGAGGAACTTGTTATAAACGCTACTCAAAACTCAAAACCTTCTCATGTTTATGCAATCGCTACCATCAATCACATTGACTTAGTTGATGTAGTTTGTGATGAGTTTTCACAAGAAGTGTTAGGTTTTTCCGATAGCTCTTCAAGTGGCAATCCCACTATTTTGGATCCGATTCTTGCTAATTCTACACCAAATCTCACTCCATTCCAAGGAGGCGATTTTACTTCAAATGAAATCGACAATTAAGATGAGGTGTGTATTAGTGATGATACTTCTATTCCACCATTTCTTCCACCGATGGAAGTTATGAGTGTTGAACCAAAATCTTCAATCGAGGAACCACCTATCCTTGAATTGAAAGATCTTCCTTCTCACCTTGAATATGCATTCTTGGAAGGTGATGACAAGTTGCCGGTTATTATTGCAAGAGGTCTTGCTAATGATGAAAAAACCGAGCTCTTGAAAGTTCTTAAAGCTCATAAAGGGGCAATTACGTGGAAAATTTCCGACATTAAGGGTATTGACCCAAAATTTTGTACTCACAAGATTTTAATGGAGGAGGACTACAAACCCGCAATTCAAAGTAAAAGAAGGGTAAACCCCAAAATTCACGATGTCCTAAAAAAGGAAGTTTTGAAACTCCTTAACGCGGGAATGATTTATCCTATCTCCGATAGCCCATGTGTGAGCCCAATCCATTGTGTCCCTAAAAAGGGAGGAATGACCGTTGTGCCTAATGAAAACAACGAGTTAATTCCAAATCGTGTTGTGACCTGTTGGAGGGTGTGTATTGACTACCGAAAGTTAAATGACGCCACTCGTAAAGACCACTTTCCTTTGCCCTTCATGGATCAAATGTTGGAGCGACTCGTGGGAAATGAATTCTATTGCTTTTTAGATGGTTTTTCCGGTTACTTTCAAATCCTATCGACCCTCGTGATCAAGAGAAGACTACGTTTACGTGTCCTTATGGAACGTTTTCTTATCGTAGGATGCCTTTCGGACTTTGTAATGCACCAGGTACGTTTCAACGGTGTATGATGGCCATATTTCACGATATGATCGAGAAGTCGATGGAAGTGTTTATGGATGACTTTTCGGTGTTTGGCAATTCGTTCACGTCGTGTTTATCTAATCTCGAGCAAATGTTAAAACGTTGTGAAGAAACCAATCTTGTGCTTAATTGGGAAAAATGTCATTTCATGTGTAAACAAGGAATTGTCTTAGGACATAAGGTCTCGAAAGCGGGGATTGAGGTTGATAAAGCTAAGGTAGACGTCATCGCCAAGTTACCTCATCCCAAAACCGTTAAGGGAGTTAGGAGTTTCCTAGGCTACGCGGGATTTTACTGTCGTTTCATCAAAGACTTTTCGAAAATCTCTCGACCTATGACACACCTTCTCGAGAAGGATGCTCCTTTTAATTTCAATGAGGATTGTGTTAGAGCTTTCGAAACTCTTAAAAGGAAACTTACCGAAGCTCCCATTCTTGTTGCTCCTAATTAGGAATTACCCTTTGAAATCATGTGCGATGCAAGTGATTATGCTATAGGGGCCGTCTTAGGGCAACGTTATGAAAAACATTTCCGTCCTATCCATTATGCTAGTAAGACGATGACTGAGACTCAATTAAAGTACACCACAACGGAAAAGGAATTCCTTGTCGTGGTCTATGCTTTTGAGAAATTCCGACCTTATCTCATCTTAACTAAAAGCATCGTGTATATCGACCATTCGGCTATCAAGTATCTCTTAGCTAAGCAAGATGCTAAGCCGAGATTGCTTCGTTGGATGCTCCTCCTCCAAGAATTTGATGTCACCGTGCTTGACAAAAAAGGAGCCGAGAATCTAGCGGCCGATCATCTCTCTCGTCTAGAAGATCCTCACAAAGATGTTTTCGAGAACAAGGAAATCACCGAAACATTTCCTCTCGAGACTCAAAGACACCACCCCATGGTTTGCCGACATTGCAAATTACCATGCGGGCAATTTCATAATCAAGGGTATGACGACAAAACAAAAGAGAAAATTCTTTCGTGACGTCAAGTTCTATTTTTGGGACGACCCTTATCTCTTTCGGGTTTGTGCGGATCAACTCGTTCGACGTTGTGTTTTTGGTGCCGAAGCTTCTAACATCCTTAGAGCTTGTCACGAGGGACCCACGGGTGGTCACCACGGTGCTAATCTCACGGCTAAGAAAGTGTTCGATGCCGGCTTCTTTTGGCCTTCTATCTATCGTGATGCACACGCACTTGTTAAGTCGTGTGATTCGTGCCAACGTCAAGGAAAATCGTCTCAACGTGATGAAATGCCGCAAAACATAATTCAAGTGTGTGAGATTTTCGACATTTGGGGCATAGACTTCATGGGGACGTTCCCATCGTCTCATGGTAACAAGTATATCCTCGTCGCGGTGGACTACCTTTCTAAGTGGGTGGAAGCTAAGGCTTTACCTACTAATGATGCTCGTGTGGTAGTGAAGTTTTTGAAGCAACTATTCTCTCGGTTCGGAACCCCTCGTGCTATTATAAGCGATCGTGGAACCCATTTTTGTAATGACCAATTCGAGAAGGTCTTAAAAAATATGGAGTTACTCATCGTCTTTCTACGGCTTATCACCCGCAAACGAGTGGGCAAGTCGAGGTTTCGAACCGAGCTTTGAAGAGGATTTTAGAGAGGTCGATTGGAAAAAACCGTGCTTCGTGGTCCGACAAACTCGATGACGCTTTATGGGCCTTTAGGACCGTTTATAAGACACCTATCGGTTGTACTCCTTATAAGTTAGTCTATGGGAAGAATTGTCATTTACCCATTGAATTGGAGCACAAGGCATATTGGGCCCTTAAGCATGCAAACTTTGACTTAAAGACCGCGGGAGATCACCGAAAAATACAATTGAATGAATTGGATGAACTAAGAGACAATGCTTATGAAAATTCATTGATTTTCAAAGAAAAGACTAAAAAGTTTCATGATGCAAAGATTAAAAACCGGGTTTTTAACGTTGGTGATCAAGTGTTACTTTTTAACTCTAGACTTAAGATATTTTCCGGGAAATTGAAATCTCGTTGGTCGGGTCCTTTCACCATTACACAAGTGTTTCCTTATGGGACCATCGAGCTAGCTCAAGATGATGGTCCTAACTTCAAGGTGAATGGACATAGGCTTAAGCATTACTTTGGTGGGGAAATTCCTTCAATGGTTGACCTCGACCAAGTCACCTTCCCCAATGATAATTAGCATTGAGGGGATCGAGTCGAGCTCATGACTCGGTAATCAAAAACGAGGTGCCTCGTGAGGGAGATCCCATGCTTATCCTTTTATGCTTACTAATAACTAATTATAGGGGATTTGTGCCCTTCCAACTCGTTGTCTCGTGGTTGTTTGTGATTGTGTTATCTAGATCATCATCATCTACGATTAAAGACTCACGTGTTCGTTTACGTGAGCCTCCATCGTTTGCTTGAAGAAGTTTTTCACGAATCCATTGACATATCCTTTATTGTTCTAACAATTATCTCTTAGCATAATTCATAAACGGCTTTAGATATATTGTTGATCACCCTTTCCATGCTAGATCCTAAGCTTTCGATTCTTCGTCTCTAGTATGGGGGTGCTCCACCTTTAGACTCGAAACATTGAGGACAATGTTTACTTTTAGTATGGGGGGTGAATAGGTACTTGCTTTACTACGCCCTCACGTTTTCCAACTTTCAATGTTTTGTTTTTGTTGCTAATAAGGCTAAAAATGGCCAAATTTTAAAAAAATTTCTTAGTTTTCATAAGTGTTTTTAATACACAAATGTATATTTTCCGATGGGTAGAATAAGAGCTAATTTTTTACTTGATGGGCATTTGGAGCCCTTTACATTCCTTAACCCGCTCAATTCAAGTTTTGCAAGACTTTTATATAGGGAACTTTAAAACGCGAAAGTCTTAGCTCATTCGGGTTAAGAACAAGAACTTTTCGCAAGTTCCTATAATTGATCCTAGAAAGTCACTTATCAAGGGAACTATAAAACGCATTCTCTAAACTTGAAAAAGTCCAAGAAAGTGCAAGATCCTATAGGTGGCTTGAAAACCTAAAACTTTGATTTGATATAGTCTTAATGAAAGCTAATCCAAACTTGGCTTAATTTTGACTTGCATGGCTAAGTATTCACGGGTCTCTTTAATTAGAGGTCTTTATATAGTGAAGAACGAGAAGTGATAGAGTTAGACAAGTGATCATGCTAAATGTAGAACATGAAAATGTTCTTTCAAAAACTCATATGTTTTTAATTGTGGCTTTTTCTTCCCATAAGATCAATGCATAAGGAATAAAAAATAATTGCAATAAGTAAGGTCGTACGATTTGAAAGGTTACTTAGCTTCTAGCGCAAGATCGTTTAAAAGTTGCTCGGGGTTGAATAGAGTTCATAGCCAAGGCATAACTTATTGAAGCGGGACGCGAAGATTGGTGAAGATCCAAAAAGGCCCTAACTAGGCATGAGGAGCTCTATTTTTGCTTAAGATCCAAGATGATGTGAAGTATCATTATTCCTAAATCAATATGAAGGATCGAGACACACAACAAAAAGCAATTACTCCCCTAAAGATCATGGAGAAAGTCTATCCAAAAAGACCCTTACAAGGTATGAGGATAAATATATCCAAGTCTGAAAAGGAGGCGGATCGTTGTATATCAACGTCCAAAATAAATATTGAAGAAAAATGATGAAGTCGTGGTCCAAATATGAAGAATCTCTCAAAAACATCAAGTGAAGAAATTCCAAATATATGAAGAGAAGACCATAATTTCAAGAACGTCTTCCCAAGATTTGAAGTATGAAGTACATGCCAAATATCGGTCCGAGAAAGGTCTCAAATCGTGAAACGAGTTATGCCAAGATATGAACTTAAGGAGATACACGAGAATCCGTTTTAAAAGATTTTGTCCTTCGGCTAACTATCGATTAAATCGTGCTACTTTGCTTTCGGACTAATAACTACTTAAATAAGTCAATATGAATCACTTGTGATCCATGACAAATTGTTAAAAAATGCTAGTAACCCATTTCCTTTTATAATAACTAGGATTACGGGGAGAAAAAGTATTACACAATTTGGACGTATGAGTAGTGTTAGCATTGTGACTTGTACCAACAATGATCTCGTTTTTGCACTTAGCATGGAATGTATGACAATCAAGGATGACGAAATTTACTCTAAGGGACATTTACTTGTTCCTATTCATTGACCCTAAAAGTCACATTCGTGATGAAAATCATACATTATGTCTTTACACATTCTCGTAGTATTGTTGCAAGTCTTTTACTTTTCAATAAAGGGTAATAAAATTGAATTTTGGTGATGCTTAGATACTTTATTCTAGCATTGCGTGAGGGCACGACAATGGCTTAGTATGGGGGAGTGATGAGATGGCATTTATACATGATCTCATCGTTCTTTTCGGGCTTTAAATGCATTAAAATGTCATAAAATACCATATATATGCTTGTGTTTGTTTACTTGTGTATTTTAGGTATGGATATCGTGAAAAAGACAAAAGATCACAAGAAACAAGGAAAAACGGACACGAGAAACGAAGCCGTACAAAGAACCGAGCCCTAGTTCATGAATTATCCAAGATTAAACCTTGAAGACTTGAAGAAATACAAGATTGATCCTCAATGAATGAAGAAATAACACTTAAAACCCTTGTGAATTCATAATTACAAGTTTGGTCCCTTAAGTTTGTCAAAATTTCAAAAAGGTCTTTCAACTTTGAAGAAATGGCAAGATTAGTCCCTCAACTATTCATCATTGTCAAATATGGTCCCTCATTAAGGAAAACATCCTATAAATACCTTTGAAGATCAAGAAAGTCCAAATTCAGTCCCTCAAGTATGAGAAAATGGCAAAAAAAACCCTTGAAACACTTTTGCCAAAGTTTTGGGGCAAAAGTGTGAACTTCATAACTTCAAATACAAAGGAATGCGTTTATGTGAGCTGAAAAACATGTTATGCATCTTTTCCCAAAAACAAAGGACCAAAATTGCCAAGTTCAAAGTTTAGATCCCTGAAAAAGCGGGTAACACTTACTGTAGCGATTTTTACCATGAAGAACACCCTTTTTACCCGGGTTTAAAAAGAAATAAAACAAAGGGGAAAGTGAAGTTGGTTGTTCCCACGTGTAATTCACATCACCTCAATCAAATCCCACAACAAAAACCTTAAACTCCACTACTAGAAAGATACCCCCATCCCCACTCACATGACGACACCTGGCAAAGGATCATGACATGGCAAAATCAACGAACTTAAGCCTTTCCTTAGTCACCAAGCACTCAATGAACGTCCCTGATTCAACCAATCAAGCTGGCAACAAGCCTAGAAGATTCTGCAAGGATAATTTAGGAAATTCAGTGCTAGGGTTTATGAATAGTGTTTTGTATGCATTTGCCTATAAAAGGAGACCTAAACTTGTGAGAGTCCCTTTGTTCCAGATTTTGGCTATTATCTTTGTAATTCCTTTTTATTTAAATAAATTTTGAATTTCTTAAATTTTGTGAAATCTCTTTTGTGTTTATTAAAAGCTGGTGTTAGAATAGCTAAAATTTGAGTTCCATTTGATCTTTTAGACCTTCCTTAATCTTGTGGTTAAGGCACGTCTATGTTTGATAGGTTTTCCAAGGTTCAAAAACCTTGAAATCCTTGTTTCTGTTTTAGCTATTATCTTGTACTAAACCTTAGCCAAAAGCCTTAAGCTCCTTCAAGCTTGTTGACACCAAGCCTGAGAAGAGATTTAAGCTCTTGGTTGAGTTGTTTGTTCATTTATGTTAAAGAATCATAATCATCAAAACCTTGTTCTACTTTGAACATCAACAGGTTTTGATCCTCTTGTTGAAGTACCTTGGTCTTGTTCTAGTTGTTGAACAAGGTCCAAGGAGCATTGTTGGTCCTCCTAGGATGTTGTGGAGGACAGGTACGGCCTCTTGTTTAAGTTTCCCCTAAAAATTTCATGATATTTCCTGTTTTTGATTTTGGATTGTGAGTTTGTGTTCTTGTGTTTAAGGTTGTGATTTTTGTGTTTGAATCTGTTAGTTGTCATCTAGGAAGTGTGTTTGAATCATAAAATCAGTAGGTTGTTAGTTGGAATCACAAGTTACTTTGAAAAGTTGTGGATTGAGGGTTGTTTGTGTTTGCTGGTTCAAAGGCCTTAAGGCCTTGGAGCTTAGCTCCTTTTGGCTTATATCTATTTGTTTGCTGATATAAAAGTTGTTTCAAGTGTTGGATAGGTCTAAAACAAGGTATAACTAAAAATCACATGTTGCTAGTTTTTAAACACTTTTTCAGTCAAACACATCAGCAGGTCTAATTTGTTTGTTTGTTTGAATTAAGGTGTGGAACTTGGTTTGTTTATAGATTTGTTGGTTGTGCAACTCTGCATCATCTGGTTTTAGAGATTAGTTGCTTATTGAGTAGTCTATAACTTATTGAATTTCAGCTTTTGGTCATTTAGATCAGCAAATGCATGCTATGAGATTTTGATGCTATTGGTTTGATTCCTGTTGTTTTATGCTAGTATTTGGTTCCTTGTGCATTACTTGGTTTGTGCCTTTTGTTTGCTGCTTATCTCACAAGCTTATAAGCCCACTGGCTTATTGGCTTATTTGTGCTAAAACTCATCAAGTCTACCCAACTGGTAGACCTTGATTCACAAGGTTTGAACTCAAGCCTTGACCAGCAGGGTGAAAACAAAGTCTCAACACTTCATTTAGTCTGTCAACGTCCAAAATTGTGATTGTCAGCGTTTGATTTACTCTTGTCAGCGTTTGACTTTTGGTCAAACTTGGTCATATAGCTTATTGAATCTGGTTTGCTTATTGGTACATGCAACAACTTGTTTTTTGTAATAGAACTCATTTTTCTCAGCTTATTGACAAGTCTGGAAGGTTACAAGTCTTTTGGTTAAGCTTTTGCTAGAAAACTAGCTTATTTGGCTTTTTCAGCCAGCTTATTGGTTCTTACAGCTTATTCTACTTGACTTTTTGTGATTTTCTTGATTGATTATTCTTAGTTAAGCTATTTGTGAGCTTTTGCAACAAACTAGAGCTTCTGAAACAGCCTAGAACTCTATCCCGACTATTTTGTCGTTTTGTGGAATTGTTCTTTGCTTATTTCTGGCTTATTGAGTGTGCTTTTTCAAAATTTCTTTTTACAGATCTCTTTAGTATCCCAAAAGAAGGTTGTGTGTCAAATTAGAGCTTATAGCATTGGCTTATTGCTTAATGGGCTTATTGGCCCAATAAGAATAAGTTGTTTGTTCATTAAGCTGTGATAAGCTCATTTTTAGCTTTTGGGCCTTCAGAGTTTTGTGCTTAGAATTGAATTTTGAGTCAGATAGGGCTTTTCCAAGTAATTTGGGCTTATTTTGACTTTTTGGGCTTAAAAGCCCATTAAGTTTGACTGTTTTTTAGTTTAGCCCATTTGGGGGCCCATTAGGGGTAATTTGGTAATTTCACTTTCATTTTCTAATTATTTAGGTTAAAATAAACTAGTTTGCAAGTTTTTAGAATTTTTTATAATTTTTGGATTTTTAATATTATTTTAATATTATTTTATTATTATTTTTCAAATTTCACATTTTTGCACTTTTTATATTTTTCTTAGCTTAAATACATTAAAATAGGAATTTTGCAACTTTTAGATTAATTTTATCATCTTTAGATTAATTTTTATAATTATTTCAAGTTTTAATAGTTTTTAAATCATTTTAAATAATTTTTCTTAGTTTAAAAATTTATAAAAATAGTTTTTAATCTTTTTAGGTCATTTTAGAGGTTTACCAATTGAAAAATCTTTATTTGGGCTTTTTGATAATTAATTTGATTTTTAGGGCTTTAGTTAGCATTTAAAAATTAATATTTAATTAATTAAAAGGTTTGAAAAAGTTTTGATCATTGGTAAACTCTTAGTTTGTTTATTCTGATTTTTAGTAAATTTTGGGAATTTTTAGAATTAATTTTTATTTTTGTACTTTTTACGGTTTTACGTTTAGTCATCGTAGTAATTAATTTCACGTCTTCGTCATTCTCTTTTCTCATCCCCTTCTAACCAATATTAATCTCAAATCTTGCTACATTTTAGTCACACACATATACCTCCTTGGGAAACGAACTTCATTAGGGTCATTAGTGTTTGATTTTCTTAAATCATCATTTAATACTTACCGCTCATTTACGCTCTTTTGTTTTCCTAAACAAGAGGTGTAATTTACCTCAATCAGATCGCAGATGTCACACTCCCAAAATATCAGAGTATAATGGCAACAAGGGAGTGGTGCCGTCATGATTATCATACACACAGTTACAAAGAACGACCTCTAAATGAGACGTTCGGAAAATTAATCACTTGCATTTGAAAAAATAAAGAGTTTTAACATGGTGCGGAAGCATAAAACTGGTCACGGATACAAAAACATAGTTTCCAAATAGTACAAATGATCTTTATTTTCAATAGAAATGACGGCAGTGCATGAGACCTCACATAGCATCTTCCTTCTTAATACCTGAGAAAAACATTGCTAAAGCGTCAACATAAAGTTGGTGAGTTCATAGGTTTAGTTAATTTGAAGTGTTTAATGAACCACAAGATTTTCCCAAACGTGATGACAATATAACAAATACAAAGTCATCATAAAAGCATTTATTACAGTCTAAGCTCGTGACACCGAAGCGTTAACAACACCAGCAGTATAATCATATAAATGTAGCCCAACTGGATGCCTAAACCCACGACATCCTATCTCAGACTCAAATGAAACTGTGCCCGCTTGTCCCCTGTTGGACCAAGACGGACAGGGGCGTCAACCCCGATAGATCTATCCATAACATTCGCGCTTACACAAAGTAATTAACGGTTCATGATTCACGGGCCAAAGCAACTAGGTTTTTAGTGGGACTTAGACTAGTATATAAATCAATAAATGCACTTGTGTTCATACGTTAAATCAAGCAATGTCTCACCCCAAAAAGCAGTAAAAGCAGTTAAAAAGTGGGGCTATAAACTCATCTCGTTAAATCAGCAAAGTGATGGAAATGTAAATGTAGCTCAAGAATACGGTCACGCTATCCGCGACCTACTTGCATATAAGGACCGTGTTAAGACATCAAAAATTATACCAATAAAAGGCATGACATCCTAGTTGTGCTTGACGATATATTTTGTTTACGGAAAAACGCGACATTTAAACTCGATTAGTTAACAAATGGGTTTTGTATTACACTTTATATTAAAATTTCAGTTTGGGCCTTATATAAACCCAATAGCTAGCCGCCCAACCCAACACATGAGCCACAAGGGCCCGACCCACTTGGTTTCATCACCAAACCGGCCCATAAGGCGGTACAAACAAGGGAGGAGATCAAATATATAATTGCTCTAACTCCCAAAACTCATAGTCAACAATCTCTCTCTCGAATATAACTCCCAACCGTCTCTATCACTCTCTCTCTAAACCAAACGGATCTAACTCATTTCCATGGCCAAAATAATACACTAATCTATTATTATCAAAGAAATATGAAGCCCTTGTGTGGTTATCATTCGTGGGACGTGGGGTGTCATCCCCACAACAAACCACTCGATTTTTAAGGTCTCCCAAGGACGAGTTGATGCTGGTCTCTTCACAAAGATAAGTTTTAATCTCGTTTCTAAAAATAATGGTTTAAATGGTTTTTGATTATATTTTCGAAAATAAAGGGGTTTACTGATTTCAAAATCATTTGATTTATTAATATATGACAAGAGGGTTTCTTGATTTAAAATAAGAAATAATTAGGGTTTTCGGAAATATTGGGGGTTTTATTAATCTCAGGTTTATTTTCAATTAATTAGTGTTTCAGAACACTAATTGGTATTAATTACATATGAAATCATTTTATAAAAAATAGGGTTTCAAATAAATTAGGGGTTTTCAAATTCGGTTGTTTATTTACAATTAAATAATGTTTTTGAGTATTAAATTGTGTTAATTTCATAAATAAAACGATTTACAAAATTAGGGTTTTCACATAATTTGGGGGTTTATTTATACATGGGTTTTAAACTAATTAACATGTTTTTCTATGCATAGATTGAGGTTAATTAACGATTAAAACAAGTTTTAGAAAATTAGGGTTTTGAACAAATTGGGGGTTTTTATACCCGCGAGTTTACTTAAGATTAATTAGCATTTTTATGAGATAAATTGTGTAAATTTTATGTTAGTACTGATTTTAGAATAAGTTAGGGTTTTGGCAGATTAATGAAGGTTTCAAATGGGGTTTTTATTTGATACTGTTATTAACAGTATTAGCCAAAAAAATAAATAAATAAATATGGTCAATAATAAAAACTCACGAGCTGGAAAAAAAAAAGAAAAGGGGTCTGTGGTCTCGACAGAAGATGGGGGGTTTGGGTCATGGGTCCAAATTGATAGCACAATACTAATATTATTACATTTTATTGCTTAATCCGAATAGTTTTAAAAAGACTAATTAGTTTGGTTTGTTTTCGCAGGTTGTTTTAAAATGACAAGCACAACTAAAAAAATGAAAGAAAGGTGGGTAAATGACTCACAATGAGGGTTTTGTTTCGGCTTGTGTATTCGGACAAACAGTGGAGTCTCAGCTTGGTTTTGCTCAAGATATATCACTTGTTCCTTAAAGACCTTCCCAGAATTTCATTAAGTGTTTATGTTTGTGTGTTATAAACTTTGTGAAAATGGACTGTATTTAACTTTGCATTCATGGCATAGGGTTAGTCCTAATCCGATTTTGGAGGTCTTGTGATATGCCCATATAAGGCATTTTTGGCATGTGTGTTGTCTTGATATGGTGAGTAGACTTATAAAATAAGTTAGTATATTATAGGTTTGACTTGGGTTGACTGAGATTAACCAATTTGAAAATCTGAATAAAGACTTTACCAAGTTTGATTTTTATTCACTGTTTGTGTTAAATTAGCTTGTATCATTCGACCCAGCAAGGGTTTATCAAAATGACATGAGTTTTAGACGCGTATAAGCTTAACAACGTGAACAACATAATACAATCTCAACACACAACTTAAGCAAGGATGGATACATGTATTCTCGAAGGTTTAGTAAACATTCATAACCGGCGCAAACCGTTAATACATAAAACGTTCAATAACGAACACGTCTCTATTACAATAATAAGACGCGAAGATTCGAGTTGTTACATTCGCTCTCCCTAAAGAGGGCTTTGTCCGCAAAGCAAAACAAGTAATATAATTTAAGTCGACACTACATTAGTAAACAATGAGGGTACTTTATAAATATGAGATAATTTCTCAATTTGTTAAATCCACAAGGTTCAAAGCTCACCTTAAATAAATACATGGAAAAATAAAGATGAAAAATTGACGGATGTCACAGTATCCCCATGTTTTAGAGATTTCGTCACGAAATCAAGAGGTCGTCGTAGTAGGGTGATTAGCGAAAAGATAAGGATACTTGCTCTTGAATTAGTCTTCACGTTCCCATGTGTATTCTGGACCTCTACGTGCATTCCAACGGATTTTCACGATAGGTATACGACTTTGCTTGAGCTGTTTGACCTGACGGTCCATGACCTCCACCGGTTCTTCTACGAAGTTGAGTTTGTCGTCGAGTTGGATCTCTTCTAAAGGAATAACGAGTGTCTCGTCGGATAAGCATTTCTTCAGATTGCAAATGTGGAACACATTATGCACTCGGCTAAGTTCTTGAGGTAACTCCAAACGATAGGCCACGGGGCCAATCCTCTCTATAATCTTGAATGGTCCAATTTAACGAGGATTCAACTTTCCACGCTTTCCAAAGCGAATCACACCCTTCCAAGGTGAGACCTACAACATGACTCTATTGCCAACCTCAAACTCAAGAGGTTTACGTCTCATGTCAGCATAACTCTTTTGTCGATCTCTTGCGGCTTGCATACGGCTCTTGATCTTAAAGATCTTCTCAGTAGTCTCATGTATGATCTCGGGTCCAGTGAGTTGGGCCTCACCAACCTCTGCCCAACACACGGGTGAACGACACTTTCTACCATACAATGCTTCGAACGATGCTGCCTTTATGCTAGTGTGATAACTATTGTTGTATGAGAACTCCACCAGAGGCAGGTGCCTATCCCATCTATTTCAAAAGTCGATCACACAAGCTCTCAGCATATCCTCTAGGGTTTGAATGGTCCTTTCGCTTTGACCGTCAGTTTGGGGGTGATACGCAGTGCTCATATCCAACTGCGTTCCCAATGCTTTCTGCAGCGACTTCCAAAACTGTGAAGTAAATCGGCTATCTCGGTCAGAGATTATAGACACAGGCACACCATGCCTTGTGACTACTTCCTCTAAGTATGTTCTTGCTAACTTATCCATTCCATCTGTCTCCTTGATTGGTATGAAGTGAGCCGATTTGGTGAGTCGGTCGACGATGACCCAAATAGTGTCAAATCTAGCTGAGGTTTTAGGTAGCTTTGTAATGAAATCCATAGTGATCCTTTCCCACTTCCATTCTGGTAGTTCGGGTTGGACCAATAATCCTGATGGTTTCATGTGTTCGGCCTTGACCTTGGCACAAGTCAAGCACTTGCCAACATATGTAGCAATGTCCGCCTTTATGTTCGGCCACCAATACAACATCTTAAGGTCATGATACATCTTGTCAGATCCCGGATGTATGGAGTATTTTGACTTATGCGACTCATGCATAATCAAAGGTCGTAGGTCACCATGGCACGGTAACCAACTCCTATTATCAAGGCATAATGTCCCATCTGAGCGAGCTTCTAACTTCTTTATCATGCCTTCAATATCTTCAGTCTTGAGAATTTCCTCCTCGACTGCCTCCTTCTGAGCCTTGAGAATTAAGGATGGAAGATCTAAGTCAATGGTCATCACCAAGGCTTTCACTCTAATAATTCTCTCTTTTCGACTCAAAGCGTCAGCTACGACATTTGCCTTGCCCGGGTGATAACGGATCTCACAATCGTAATCACTGAGCAACTCTAGCCAACGTCGTTGTCTCATGTTGAGTTCTTTTTGATTCAAGATGTGTTGTAGAATTTTATGTTCAGTGAATACAACACACTTTGTGCCATAAAGGTAGTGTCTCCAAATCTTCAGGGCAAACACCACTGCTCCTAACTCTAGATCATGAGTTGTGTAGTTCTTCTCGTGCACTTTTAGTTGTCTTGATGCATAAGCAATGACCTTAGTCCTTTGCATCAACACCGCACCCAACCCTTTTATGGATGCATCACAATATACTACAAAGTCTTCATTACCCTCCGGTAGGGCTAGTATAGGCGCTTCACACAACATCTGCTTCAATGTTTGGAATGCCAAATCTTGATCTTCTTTCCACTCAAACTTCTTGTCCTTTTGAGTTAACTCCGTCATTGGTTAGCTATCTTGGAGAAACCCTCAATGAATCTCCTATAGTAACCAGCAAGACCTAAAAATTGGCGGATCTCCGTGGGTGTTGTAGGAGTCGCCCAATCTTTCACAGCCTCGATCTTAGCAGGATCAACGTGAATACCACTGCTATCGATTACATGCCCAAGGAATAGCACAGTGTTTATCCAAAACTCACATTTGGAAAACTTTGCATATAACTTCTCCTTCCTCAGCAGCTCTAGTATGGTCTTCAAATGCTCTTTGTGTTCTTCTTCATTACGAGAGTAGATGAGAATATCATCGATAAATACAATCACAAACTTATCCAAGTATGGTTTGCAAACTCGGTTCATGAGATCCATGAATACCGCGGGTGCGTTTGTCAAACCAAAAGGCATAACTTGGAACTCGTAGTGTCCGTACCGGGTTATAAAAGCCGTCTTGTGGACGTCTTCTTCTCTAACCCTTAGCTGATGATATCCCGACCTTAAATCAATCTTTGAGTATATGCTAGATCCTTGCAGTTGGTCGAAAAGATCGTCAATTCTTGGCAATGGGTAGCGGTTCTTTATCGTCAGCTTATTCAACTCTCGGTAATCAATACACATCATAAAGGATCCATCTTTCTTTTTGACGAATAGGACCGGTGCTCCCCAAGGTGAGGAACTCGGCCTAATGAAACCTTTGCCAGAAAGTTCCTTTAGTTGTTCAGCTAACTCTGTCATCTCTGCTGGTGCTAAGCGGTATGGGGCTCTAGCGACAGGTGCGGCTCTTGGTGTAAGCTCTATGTGAAACTCCACTTGTCGTGTTGGTGGTAACCCCGGTAAGTCTTCTGGGAATACGTCTGGAAAATCTCTAACGATCGGTACATCTTCAAACTTCTTCTCATGATCTTCTCCTTCCTCCTTTCGCGTTACTTGAACCAAGAACACTGGACATCCCTTCTCAATGTATCTTTGGGTTCTAATACATGAGATGACTTCCAGTCTCGATCCATTCTTCACTCCACTTCTTTCGCCTTGTATGATTAGTACATCGTTTCCATAAAGAACACGGACGCACTTCTCATGACATACAATTTCCGCGTGATGCTTCGACATCCAATCCATTCCAATGATGACATCAAAACTTCCCAATTCTATGGGGGAGTAAGTCGATACTGAACGAACGATCTTGTAACCTTAGACTACATCCTTTCAGAATAGCATCGGTGGTCACTGACTTCCCATGGGCTAGTTCTACATTATACTTAATATCTAACGCAGTAGGGGTGATATTTAGGCGTTCACTAAATGCAGAAGACACAAAACTCCTATCCGCACCAGAATCAAATAGTACTGAAGCATAGTTGTTATTGACTAGGAACGTACCAGTCACAACATTGTTGTCTTGCACTGCAGCCTCAGCACACAAATGATACACCTTGCTAGGTGTCGTGAATCCACTTGGATCACTGGTTGTGGCTCGGTTATTTCCTCCCCGATTCCCCTGGTTCTGCTTCTGGTTCACTTGGTTGTGGTTTTGGTTGCCTCGAATTTGATTACCACGACCTTGGTTCCCACTGCTTGGACACTTATTCTTGTAATGCCCTTTCTCTCCACACCCAAAACAAGTGACATTTGCTCCTTGACCACCTTGAGTTCCCGGTCCTCTTTGGTTAGCAGGACGGGGTGGTGCTCGACACTCCTTTGCCTTATGTCCAGCCTTTCCACAGTTGTAGCATGTAGGGGGACATGCTCCCTCGTGGTGTCGGCCACACTTTCCACAGAAAGGAAATCTTCCAACATAGTTTCCAGCATTACTTTGCCCAGCAGTAAACCCTCTAGCCACCTCTTGACGCTTGTTTTGACTGTAGTTATTAGTGTTGTTGTTGTTGTTGTTATTGTTGTTGTAGTGATTGCCAGACCACTTCCTATTGTCTCCAGTATTCTCCCCCAACTCTTGCACCACTTGGTACATCAAACTCTGAGCCATACCGATTGCCTCATGCAAGTCATTTGGCTTTGATGAAGTCACATTCCCCTTGATGCTCAAAGGTAAGCCCTCAATGTATCGCTCCAACAATCGGTCATCGTTGGGCACCATTTCGGGATACAACAAGACTAGCTCTTGAAAGCGCTGATTGTAAGCAGTAAGGGCGGTACCCTTGACTTTCAAGTTCCATAGCTCAACCTCCATTTGCTTGACTTCATTTCGTGGGCAATACTTCCTAACAAACATAGCTTTGAACTCACTCCAAGGTGTTGCTTGGGCAACGTCAATGGTCACTGCACGAGCATAGACATTCCACCAAGTCAAAGCACTATCCACTAATGTGCTTGATGCAAACTTCACCTTATCAGCTTCAGCAATATTGCTAATCCCAAATTGAGATTCCAACTTCTCAAACCATCTAGTTAAACCTACTACACCTTCAGTACCACGGAAATTCACTTGTGTAACCGCACGGAATTCCTTGTAGGTGCAGGTCCGCGCATTGGCAACAGTGGCCCCTTGGTTTGTCTCCTCTTGCGTACTCGCTGTACGGATCGCTTCAGCTGCTGCGAGTGCCTCAGCCACCCGTTCCGCGATCATTTGACTGAGCATGACTGGGTCAATCCCACCGGTAGCAGCTGGTGGATTCTGTGTCTCAGATCTTCTAACTGGTGCCATAATCTAAAAGGTAAACAAGACAATGAGTTTTGCCAGACATAACATTCATGGCACGCACAATACAATTATGAAATGCTTAACGGTATAATAAACAATATATGATGATCGCACAAATTTTGTAACCCAAATAAGATAATGTCATAACCTAACATCCGTAGAAATGTTTTGAAATACATCACAATCCGACATACATAATAAGGAAAAATGGAAAAAAAAGCCAACTAGCTGAGATAAACCTCATAGCTTAGTGGTCGTACAACAATGAGTCAATAGTACATGGTAAGTCTAACTAGTACCCTCACGACGCTGGTGAAGTGCTCTCTCAATCTCTGTCAGCCTCCTCTCAACCAAGTCCTCGCGAGCCTGGGCATCTCTAAGTCTGACCTCGGTATCATGGCAAGCGGCCCTAAACCTGCCCTCTAAGTCAGCAATAGGGTCCTCAACAGGTGCCTCTAGTCCACCCACCTCAACCTGTGGCTCCACTCCCCAACGGGTCATCAGGCTCTCGATCTCCTCGAGGCGAGCATTCGACATTGTGTCCTTCTGGTCGAGAACAGCATGGAGCTGTCCTCGAAGACGGGTCACGCAAACCATCAACGTCGTCTCATCCTCAACTGGGCTCTTCTTTGTCAATGCCTCCAGCTTATCCTGCATCTTATTATACTCCTCACCCAAAGTCTCCACAGCATCCTCCAACCTATTCAAACGGGTCGTCACACATCCATCCACTGCTCCAAGCATCACAACCATTGATGTAGCTCTCCTAGGAAGAGGGGTCGCAGCTCTCGGTCTAGTAGAGATACCAACATCGGCAAGCATCTCCTGATACACAGCAGGTACAGTCTCTAGTGGTGGTGGTGGTAGTGACGCCTCTGGGGCAGGACTAGCAGATGTGCGGGCTGCACGCCTGTCAGTGGCAGAGAAAGGTATGAGGGGTCGGTAAGGTGAAGGTGGTGGTCGGGTGGCTCACCCTCGGAGACTTCGCCTAACATAGTAGAAAGGCAGAGTGCCAAGTGCTGGGGTAGAGATGTCTGCCCCTTCCCCTTCGTCTTCAGACGAAGACGAGGAGATGAGTGCGATGGAAGCCTCAGGAGTAGCAGCATACGTAGCAGGTGGGTCCTCAGTGTCTGTGACCTCCATGGGTTCACCTTCTCCATCGGTGAACTCCGTATCATCACCCTCAATATCTTCCATTGATTCGCCCCTAGTGACCGATGCCTGCCCTGGTGACTGCACTACATCAGTGGCTAGGTCGTCCTCTCCTCCGCCTTCTAGGCTAAGCACATCATCCGCTGGTGCATCAGGGATATGGATCGGTGAATGGTAAACCTCCTCAGTCTCTCTCTCAGTCTCATCATCTGAAATCATCCGGTACTACGGATATCCTGATGGTGATCCTCTAGGTAATCCCATCGCTGAACTGACAGTCGACTGTGAACTGCGGTTGTAGTATGCCCCTGTAGACGATGAACCATCAGAAGAAGACATCGATGTAACATAAACAGAATAGATGTGTGTAAATATCTCATATAATTAGTCCGTGAAAGGGACATCGACATAACATATAGCAATCATTGTTCAAACCACATGTATCCCATGTAACATAACTAAGATTTTGTTGTTGCACATGTACCCCATGTAATTATATCTCGTAATTGTTAAATCACATGTATCCCATTTATCATAAATTACATAATGTTGAATCACTCGACTCCAATAATAATTGTTCATTACATATATATATATATATATATATATATATATATATATATATATATATATATATATATATATATATATATATATATATCCATGTATATATATATATACTTAATACTTACAATCCGTATGATAATCAACTAAACACATAACAGTTATAGTCTAGAGTTACTAAATGCAACCTAGTTCTCTATAACCATGGCTCTGATACCAATCTGTCACACTCCCAAAATATCAGAGTATAATGGCAACAAGGGAGTGGTGCCGTCATGATTATCATACACACAGTTACAAAGAACGACCTCTAAATGAGACGTTCGGAAAATTGATCACTTGCATTTGATAAAATAAAGAGTTTTAACATGGTGCGGAAGCATAAAACTGGTCACGGATACAAAAACATAGTTTTCAAATAGTACAAATGATCTTTATTTTCAATAGAAATGACGGCAGTGCATGAGACCTCACATAGCATCTTCCTTCTTAATACCTGAGAAAAACATTGCTAAAGCGTCAACATAAAGTTGGTGAGTTCATAGGTTTAGTTAATTTGAAGTGTTTAATGAACCACAAGATTTTCCCAAACGTGATGACAATATAACAAATACAAAGTCATCATAAAAGCATTTATTACAGTCTAAGCTCGTGACACCGAAGCGTTAACAACACCGGCAGTATAATCATATAAATGTAGCCCAACTGGATGCCTAAACCCACGACATCCTATCTCAGACTCAAATGAAACTGTGCCCGCTTGTCCCCTGTTGGACCAAGACTGACAGGGGCGTCAACCCCGATAGATCTATCCATAACATTCGCGCTTACACAAAGTAATTAACGGTTCACGATTCACGGGCCAAAGCAACTGGGTTTTTAGTGGGACTTAGACTAGTATATAAATCAGTAAATGCACTTGTGTTCATACGTTAAATCAAGCAATGTCTCACCCCAAAAAGCAGTAAAAGCAGTTAAAAAGTGGGGCTATAAACTCACCTCGTTAAATCAACAAAGTGATGGAAATGTAAATGTAGCTCGAGAATACGGTCACGCTATCCGCGACCTATTTGCATATAAGGACCGTGTTACGACATCAAAAATTATACCAATAAAAGGCATGGCATCCTAGTTGTGCTTGACGGTATATTTTGTTTACGGAAAAACGCGACATTTAAACTCGATTAGTTAACAAATGGGTTTTGTATTACACTTTATATTAAAATTTCATTTTGGGCCTTATATAAACCCAATAGCTAGCCGCCCAACCCAACACATGAGCCACAAGGGCCCGACCCACTTGGTTTCATCACCAAACCGGCCCATCAGGTGGTACAAACAAGGGAGGAGATCAAATATATAATTGCTATAACTCCCAAAACTCACAGTCAACAATCTCTCTCTCAAATATAACTCCCAACCGTCTCTATCACTCTCTCTCTAAACCAAACGGATCTAACTCATTTCCATGGCCAAAATAATACACTAATCTATTATTATCAAAGAAATATGAAGCCCTTGTGTGGTTATCATTCGTGGGACGTGGGGTGTCATCCCCACAACAAACCACTCGATTTTTAAGGTCTCCCAAGGACGAGTTGATGCTGGTCTCTTCACAAAGATAAGTTTTAATCTCTTTTCTAAAAAGAATGGTTTAAATGGTTTTTGATTATATTTTCGAAAATAAAGGGGTTTACTGATTTCAAAATCATTTGATTTATTAATATATGACAAGAGTGTTTCTTGATTTAAAATAAGAAATAATTAGGGTTTTCAGAAATATTGGGGGTTTTATTAATCTCGGGTTTATTTTCAATTAATTAGTGTTTCAGAACACTAATTGGTATTAATTACATATGAAATCATTTTATAAAATTAGGGTTTCAAATAAATTAGGGGTTTTCAAATTCGGTTGTTTATTTACAATTAAATAATGTTTTTGAGTATTAAATTGTGTTAATTTCATAAATAAAACGATTTACAAAATTAGGGTTTTCACATAATTTGGGGGTTTATTTATACATGGGTTTTAAACTAATTAACATGTTTTTCTATGCATAGATTGAGGTTAATTAACGATTAAAACAAGTTTTGGAAAATTAGGGTTTTGAACAAATTGGGGGTTTTTATACCCGCGAGTTTAATTAAGATTAATTAGCATTTTTATGAGATAAATTGTGTAAATTTTATGTTAGTACTGATTTTAGAATAAGTTAGGGTTTTGGCAGATTAATGAAGGTTTCAAATGGGGTTTTTATTTGATACTGTTATTAACAGTATTAGCCGAAAAAATAAATAAATAAATATGGTCAATAATAAAAACGCACGAGCTGGAAAAAAAGAAAAGGGATCTGTGGTCTCGACAGAAGATGGGGGGTTTAGGTCATGGGTCCAAATTGATAGCACAATACTAATATTATTACATTTTATTGCTTAATCCGAATAGTTTTAAAAAGACTAATTAGTTTGGTTTGTTTTCGCAGGTTGTTTTAAAATGACAAGCACAACTAAGAAAATGAAAGAAAGGTGGGTAAATGACTCACAATGAGGGTTTTGTTTCGGCTTGTGTATTCGGACAAACAGTGGAGTCTCATCTTGGTTTTGCTCAAGATATATCACTTGTTCCTTAAAGACCTTCCCAGAATTTCATTAAGTGTTTATGTTTGTGTGTTATAAACTTTGTGAAAATGGACTGTATTTAACTTTGCATTCAGGGCATAGGGTTAGTCCTAATCCGATTTTGGAGGTCTTGTGATATGCCCATATAAGGCATTTTTGGCATGTGTGTTGTCTTGATATGGTGAGTGTACTTATAAAATAAGTCAGTATATTGTAGGTTTGACTTGGGTTGACTGAGATTAACCAATTTGAAAATCTGAATAAAGACTTTACCAAGTTTGATTTTTATTCACTGTTTGTGTTAAGTTAGCTTGTATCATTCGGCCCAACAAGGGTTTATCAAAATTACATGAGTTTTAGACGCGTATAAGCTTAACAACGTGAACAACATAATACAATCTCAACACACAACTTAAGCAAGGATGGATACGTGTATTCTCGAAGGTTTAGTAAACATTCATAATCGGCGCAAACCGTTAATACATAAAACGTTCAATAACGAACACGTCTCTATTACAATAATAAGACGCGAAGATTCGAGTTGTTACATTCGCTCTCCTTAAAGAGGGCTTTGTCCGCAAAGCAAAACAAGTAATATAATTTAAGTCAACACTACATTAGTAAACAATGAGGATACTTTATAAATATGAGATAATTTCTCAATTTGTTAAATCCACAAGGTTCAAAGCTCACCTTAAATAAATACATGGAAAAATAAAGATGAAAAATTGACGGATGTCACAGCAGAGTAGATTTATAAATACATATCGACCGAGATACCTGATAAGGATGAAGATCCATAATTGTATTAGATAGTAACCGATCACATGATGCATGGTCCATATGGTCATGAGCATCCAAGTTGTCCTTGCACGATAAACAACATGTGTACAAAAAAGTTTCCCAAACAGTATAACGGAAAACGTTTATCGATGAAAGTGGTTACGTAATCATTAGAAAAAGGAACGACGCTTCTACTATTAAAAAAAGCAAGGTTGATTTGGATAATCGTTATGTGGTGCCTTACAACCCTGGCTTGCTAAGACGTTATCAGTCTCATATAAACGTCGAGTGGTGCAACCAGATAACTTCTATCAAATATCTTTTCAAGTATATAAATAAGGGACCGGATAGGGTTACTCTTGCTGCAGAGAATGAAGAAGTTGATGAGATTGCTGATTATTATGACTGTAGGTATCTTTCAGCATGCGAAGCAGCTTGGAGGATTTACGGTTTTGACATACATTACAGGTTTCCACCTGTTGAGAGGTTACCATTTCACGTGCCTAATGAGCAGTCTGTCGTATTTGAAGAAAGCGATAGCCTTGACTACACGCTTGAAAAGGCGTGGGTAAACGAAACAAAGTTTCAAGCTTGGACGAATACGAGTAAAGTAGATGATTTTGTGCGATCACTTATTTATGTAGATTTTCCAAAGCATTATGTTTGGAAAGCCGACGAAAAGATTTGGCGGCGTAGGCAAAAGGGTGAATGTGTTGGTCGTATACATCACGTACCTCCTTGCTGGGGTGAAATGTTTTATTTGTGAGTGTTTCTTAATAAGGTTCCAGGCGCTAGGGAGTATAAGGAACTAAGGGAGTTTGACAAGGTTATTTACCCGACATTTAAAGACGCTTGCTATGCACAAGGTCTTTTGGAGGATGACAAGGAGTATATTGATGGACTTATAGAAGCGAGTCATTGGGTAATGGGAAATTATTTGAGAATTTTTTTGTTATGCTTATTGTGACACCCCCAAATTGGTCAAAATGCAGCGGATAATATATTTGGGTGTCACGTGGGTGGATCGAAAGCAATAGTACATAGAGCATCAGATAAAAGTTTATCAAACATTTATTACATGACCAAAAGTGTAAATCATTAATTTAAATAGTTCTGACATAATGAAAAGATTGTTCATGAGTCCCTTATGAAAATCCCCAATGCTTGCTAAGATGCTGTCTACTCAAATGTAACAGTCCATGCACATAGGGTCTACCTGCTTCAAACACCTGAGAAAAACATGCTTTGGAGAGTCAACAAAAAGTTGGTGAATTCATAGGTTTAGTTATATAGTTTGGATATAAATAGTCACTGTATCAGTAAAGCACAAAGCATTACTGAAAAAGGGTAATTATACTGTCTATTGCCCGAAACTGACACTTTAACATAGTTGGGCCCTCAACAAATGAGGACCATCGCCATTTCTGATTCAGGCACCCATCAATAGTAAATGCTGACATGGTAAACACCTGTTGTCCCGACCAGGGCACAACGAGCATGACTCACCCAGGTGGGGATGGTCAATCCCAAATAGATCTATTTATAACATTCAGATAATCTAACGATTTTAACAGTTTCAACTCACGGGTCATGAGTGTCTCTACAATAGGCACATATAATTAAAGTTGGTACAGTTTAATTTATATCCATAAATTAGTTGCATGTTTTCTCTCCCAAAAGGATTTTTAAAAGTTTGTCAATATATGAAAGTGGGGCCTTGAACTCACCTTATCAGTATGGTGATAGTCACAAAAATCTGGAGTAGTGCTCAACACTCAGTCAACAACCTAGATAATTATACAGTCTCAGTAAAAGTATAATAGGTTGCACCAAAGTTACTGAAGTATTCGTATATGCTTCTACAAGTTTTAAGCATTTTATTTCAATGTTCGTACCAGTTAATGTTTTGAGTCGTGTCAAATATAATAATGGGTCTTAAATTTATATTTGGATGTAAAGGTTTTAAATAGATAAAATCAATGTAATTGTATTTATATTTTAATTCGTCTCCGTATAATGAGTTTATATAAATTAAGTTTACCAACGATATTTACTATTTATATCGTAGCCGTTTCCAAAGTTTTTATAATTTTTAGATCAAGTGACAAAAATAGATTTTGTATTTATAATTTTATTCAAGTTACACCTTTTATATATTTAAGAAATATATATATATTAAGTTTAATTAAGTTTAAAAAAAATGGAAAAACTAGTCCCTTTAGTCCCGAAATTAAAGTTTTCGTCCCATTTAATAATTAGGGCTCTAAATACGTTTGCAATATGTCAAGTTAGGTCCTCGTGGTTCTTAAATAGGGTTTGCATATTTCCAATATTTACAAAACAGCCCCTTAGGGCTCGGTTTATGTCTCAAAAATGGTAAGATGGGTCCTTGTGGTTTCAAGAACTATAAAAGAGGCAAGATTAACATTTTAGGTTTTAATAAGTTTTCCAAAGTGTCAATACAAGTCCTCCATGTCTCGGCTATGTTTCAAAAAGGTATTAGGGCTTGAAGTTTGTTTGTCAAAAGCCATGTTTAGTCCTTGGGGTTTGATTTATGGCTCGGCTTATACATGTCGCACCCCTCAACTATCAAGTTTGGCATTTTTGGTCCTTATACTTAATATATGCCACGAAAGTATATATAACTTTTACACTATGCCATATTCGGCTAGTATTTCCACTATATTATCAATTATGGCCCAAAAAGTCTCCATAATAATAGTTTAGTGCTTAGTGGGCCTAATGGGCTAATAAACTTAATAAGTTTTACCAATTAATCCAAAACACTAAGTCTAGTACTAGACAATATGGGCTTATATGTCTCGGCCCATATTTTAAAAATAAGCCGATTAGTGGAGAGCTTATGGCTTATAGGGTAGCTTAACAATGGATCGGTTTAAGCTTATATTTCTAGGCTTATAACATCTAATCCTCCTATTAGATCACAAGTTATCTCAAGGAAATGAAACATGGTGTTCCTTCCTTGGTTATGATTTTAAGCCGAATCAACTAGGGCTTCTAGTTTAATTTTAGGATGTTTCTTACGTGTGCATGCATTCTCATCTTGGTTATCATAGATTTACGTGAATGTCATGCATGAGAAACGAAAGAATGGAAAGGATGATGAGGGAAATAAAAACTTACTTGTTTTAGATCTAGGATGAGTGAAGTGGTAGAAATACAAGGACTAGAGATTGATTAGGAGTGAACCAAGTATAGTTTTTCCTTAGTCTACACCCACATGCCGTGGCCACCAAGATACTTCATTATAGATTCGACTAAATTGAATGCTATGAGGAGTAAATGTGTGATTTTGTTAATTATTGGGAGAGTAAATGAAGTGGGAGTAAATGATCTAGGTTTGATCTTCTTGTCTTCCCTTTTCTAGCCGAGAGTTTTTAACAAGAGAATTGGGTGGTTGGTTTGTGTTAGTGGTATTGAGATATGTATAAGGAGCTTTAGTACATTCCCTTAAATGCAAATGATGTACACTTGCCCCTTGGTTCTCTTAATCGGCTAGTGAGGGGTAGTTTAGGAGACATTAAGGTACTATCCTTAATTACAATATCCTAGTACTAGATTTCTTGGAAAAGTGTGATGCAAGAGTTGGGTTGGAGCTCTCCTAGCCGTGTGTTATTACACATTTGGGGGTTTAGAGTTTTCAAAATATCTAGCAACAAGAGTAAGTAAAAATCTTGTGTAATGTTGATAGTTAGGTAGGGTTTAAGGTGTAGTAAAGTTTTATCGAAGCAACTTGCGGGTAAATGTCCAAATCGTGTGATATGAGGTCTAAAAAGGGAAACAACGTAGTATGTTGTTATATATTCAAGTCTTGATATAATTAAGGAGTATAAACTTTATCATAGTGAATTATGGATAAAATAACGGGTTAGCGTGACTCAGTGAATGTTAACGAAGTTAGAGGTGATAAAAACTCCTATTTATATAAAAAGCATGATCTGACCGAAAAATATGATCGAGAGTCTTAAACTTCATAAAATATATGAAGTGAGATTGCATTTATTCATGTTCACGTATTCATAAGGTGACAAGACCAAAGTGGTAAAAACAGGGGTTTTACAGCACATTCCCGTTATTTTAGCTTTGTCCTCAAAGCTTAGATTAACGCCACTAGTTAGGTGAACAACTGAGGATATTTAATCTTGAATGATTCTTCTCGTTCCCAAGTGAACTCAGGTCCTCGCGTTGAGTTCCATCGTACCTTGATCAACGGATTACGACGAGTCTTCAACTTTTTCACTGATCTTTCCATGATTTCTACTGGTTCTTCAGTGAACTGGAGCTTGTCATCAAAGCGAACTCCCTCTAATGGCATAACTAGGGGCTCATCAGCGTAGCACTTTTTCAGGTTAGACACATGAAAAGTGGAGTGCACTCAACTTAATTGTTGGGGTAACTCCAAGCGGTATGCGACTTCTCCGACTCTTGCTATTACTTTAAAAGGGCCTACGTAACGAGGGTTCAGTTTTCCCCGTTTACCAAAACGTACAACTCCCTTCCATGGCGATACCTTGAGCATTACACGATCACCCACTTCATACTGCATAGGCTTTCGTCTATGATCTGCATAGTTCTTTTGTCGGTCGCGGGCAGCTTGGATTCTTTGTTTTATCAGTGTTATCTTGTCAGTTGTTTCTTGGATCAGTTCTGGTCCGGTGAGTTGAAATTCACCGACTTCCGCCCAACACACTGGTGAGCGACATTTCCTACCATATAGTGCTTCGAAAGGGGCAGCTTTAATGTTAGCATGGTAACTATTGTTGTAGGAGAATTCCACCAACGGGATGTGATCGACCCAACTATTCCCAAAGTCAATCACGCATGCCCGCAACATGTCCTCAAGGGTCTGAATTGTCCTTTCGCTTTGACCGTGAGTCTGCGGGTGGTATGCCGTGCTCATATCGAGGCGGGTTCCCAAAGCTCGTTGGAATGCCTTCCAGAAATTAGATGTGAACCTACCGTCTCGGTCGCAGATTATTGAGACGGGTATTTCGTGTTTAGTCACCACCTCCTTCAGATATGTCTTGGCTAACTTAGACAGGGAGTCATTCTCCTTGATGGGCAGGAAGTGCGCGGATTTGGTAAGTCGGTCAACGATCACCCAAATGGTGTCGTAACCGTGAGATGATCTTGGAAGCTTGGTGATGAAATCCATAGTGATATTCTCCTATTTCCACTTGTGTATCTCTGGTTGAACTAGTAACCCGGATGGCCTTTGATGTTCGGCCTTGACGCGAGAACAGGTCAGGCATTTCTGGACGTAGGTGGCGATGTTTGCCTTCATATTTGGCCACCAATACAACTTCCTCACGTCCTGATACATTTTCTCCGACCCGGGGTGTATGGAATACTTGGATTTATGGGACTCGTGCATGATTACGTCCCTTAAACCCACATAGCAAGGTAACCAACTCCTCCCATGCAAACACAGGGTTCCATCTGCTCTTGGTTCCAACTTCTCCTTGGTGAGGTCAGTCCTGAGCATACCCCCAACATCTTCATTTACGAGGTTTTCGGGCTTCTGAGCTTGTGTTTGTGCTTCTAGGATTTGTTTGGGTAAATCCAGGCTAATTGTTACGACCAGTGCCCGGACTCTCATAGGAGGATCGGTCTCCTTACGGCTTAGTGCGTCTGCAACCACATTTGCTTTACCGGGATGGTATTTGATCTCGTAGTCGTAATCGCTTAGCAATTCAATCCAACGACGTTGTCTCATATTTAGCTCCTTTTGATCTAGTATGTGTTGTAAGCTCTTGTGGTCCGTATGCACCGTGCACTTGGTTCCGTACATATAGTGTCTCCAGATTTTTAGCGCAAATACCACAGATCCAAGCTGTAGATCGTGAGTAGTGTAATTCTCCTCATGTTTCTTTAGCTGTCTGGAGGTGTACGCGATTACTTTCTTCCTCTGCATCAATACTGCACCCAAGCCCTTATGTGACGCATCACAATATACCACGAAGTCGTCGTTGCCTTCGGGTAAGGCCAGGATAGGTGCACTACACAGCTTTTCCTTGATTAGTTGGAAAGCCAACTCTTCTTTCTCTCCCTAGTCAAATTTTATTCCCTTCTGTGTGAGTTTGGTCATTGGTTTGCTATTTTGGAGAAACCCTCGATGAATCGACGGTAGTATCCGGCAAGGCCTAGGAATTGACGGATTTATGTTGGTGATTTTGGAGATGCCCAATCTTTGACGGATTCGACCTTTGCTGGGTCCACGTGAATGCCGTCGCTATCAATAACATGACCGAGGAAATGGACCTTCGAGATCTAGAATTCACATTTGGAGAACTTGGCGTACAACTATTCTTCCTTAAGTACCTTCAGAACTTGGGTAAGATGTTCCTCGTGTTCGTGTTCATTCTTGGAATAGATAAGTATATCGTCTATGAAGACTATCACAAATTTATCCAGGTACGGCCTACACACTCGATTCATAAGGTCCATAAAGATGGCAGGAGCGTTGGTCAACCCAAAAGGCATGACCTGAAATTCGAAATGGACGTAACGAGTCCTGAAAGCGGTTTTTGGGATATCCTCCTCCTTGGCCCTTAGTTGATGGTACCCAGATCACAGATCTATCTTGGAATACACACTTGACCCTTGCAATTGGTCGAATAAGTCGTCAATACGGGAGAGTGGATAACGGTTCTTTACAGTCAACTTATTCAGTTCTCGATACACATTCGAAACGAACCATCTTTCTTTTTGACAAATAATACCGGAGCTCCCCATGGCGAGGAACTGGGTCGGATGAACCCTTTGTCGGACAATTCTTGAAGTTGTTCTGCTAGTTCCTTCATTTCTGATGGTGCTAGTCGATAAGGAGCTTTTGCTACGGGTGCAGCTCCTGGGATCAGGTCAATCTGAAATTCCACTTGCCGGGCTGGTGGTAGGCCTGGTAATTCTTCGAGGAAGACTTCGGGAAATTCCCGGACGATGGGCACGTCCTTTATTTGCTTCCTTTCGGTGTCATCTCCTTTATCTGCCTGGGAGATATGAGCCAAGAAGATGGGACATCCTCTTGATAAGTATCTCTGAATCTTGGTACAGGATATGACACTGAGTCTAGTGTCCGCAAGGTCAGTATTTCCATTACCTCGAACGATCAATGTCTCATTTCCCCATGGCAATCGGACTAGTTTCTCGTCGCATACGATCACTGCGTGGTACTTAGGTAACCAATCCATGCCAATGATGATATCAAAACTGCCTAGATCTACTGGGATTAGGTCAATATTGAACGGGTGGTTGGAAAAGTTCAGTGTACAACCCCTAACGATGGTATCGGCTTCTATGATCTTACCGTCTGCTAATTCCACTGAGAATCGGTGGTCTAACGCGGAAGGGACAACTTCTAATATTCTACTAAATTCAGTGGAAATAAAGCTCCTGTCGGCCCCAGTGTCAAATAGAATAGATGCGTAACGATTATTTAGTAAAAACGTACCCGTAACTACGTTGGAGTCTGGGTTGGGCTTTGCATTGCCCACCACGTACACCCTGGATGTGGATCCTCCATTGTTTTTGTTCTGATGGGCTAATTTGGGGCAGCTTGATTTTACGTGACCGGGTGCTCCGCACTCATAGCATGTGACTCCTTTCCTTGGGCCAGTGTTGCTTCCTCCTATAACACCACGGTTTCCTGGCTGTCTATTCCCAAATCCACGGCCATTGGTTCCACCTCGATTATTGTTCCTCGCAATATGGTTGGGCTGAACCTGGGTAGCAGCATTTGCCTGGCAATCGCGAGCAGAATGGCCCACCGTTCCACATTTGTAACAAGTCCTGCAAGGTTCACCCATCTGATGGTGAAAGCGACAAGTCGGGCACAGAGGTCTGGTGCCTTCATAAATCCTTGGCCCTGTGGGGGCGATTGCACTGTAAATCTGTCCGGCGTTTTGCCTTTTTGGAGTTGGGTGATAGGGAGCACGGACATGGTCGTCCAACTTTCTCTTGTTCTCAGTGTTTCTCTCAGAGATAGTACGGTTCCTCTTATTGATCAATTCGACGGCAAACTCCATGGCTTTCTCGACGGTAGTAGGCCGCGAGGCGAGAACGCTGTCATGAATGGCGTCGGGGAGTCCTCCGACGTACTTTTCAGTCTTCTCCTCCTTATCGGGAAACATCCTGGTACACATGAGAGTCAATTATTGGAACCTCTGGTTGTACAACACGATGTCATTGTTCTTACACCTAAGATCCCATAGTTCGACTTCCAGCTTCTTCATTTCGCCCCGAGGGCAGTACTTTTCCGTCATTCTCTCCTTCAGACTTGTCCAGTTCAGAGTATAAGCAGCGTCATGTCCTAGAGTAATGGCCACAGAATTCCACCAGGTGAGGGCACTTTCAAGTAGCGTGCAGGTGGCGAACTTAACCTTGTTCTCATCGGCGCAGTCGCTGATGCGGAATACGGTCTCTAGTCTTTCAAACCATTGCATCAACTCTACCACGCCTTTGTTGCCCCGATAGTAAGATGGTTTGCATTTGAGAAAATCAGGGTAAGAACAACCCCTGGTGGTATTATTATTCCTTCGGTTGTTGGAATTCTCGCTATCGTCCATGTTTCGGCTAGCTGCCATAGCGGTGGCGATGCCTTGGTCAATCATTTCCCTAAGCTGGGCGGGAGTGACATTATGAGTGGCATCGTCATTAGGAGGGTTGTCTGCAGGATTATTGGCCGGGTTAATGGCAGGATTAGTAGCAGGGTTTTGCCTAGTGATTGCCATTTATCTGTAGTTTTACACCAAAAATGAAATTGTTAGCTTCAAAGTTCGTATGATCATATATTATTTGCATGAGCAAACCTGTATACAATAATTACAACAATTTGAATAACCTATCACATTTTAGTAATACAACACATGATATAACAAAAGAGAGTGGCATATGTTATTTCTTGAGAGAAAGTACACATAACATCAAGTACAACTGATCCAAGATAGAAGTATAGTACGTCTGTCTGGGGTAGTGGTACGCACAGTCTAAAGTGATATATATACAGACACCTATCTATGAGAGTACAGTACTGATAGGCTACAAAAGCTGCATGAAAATAAAAGTACATGAAATCCTATATCGTGATAGCTGGGATGCAACCCAAAGCTTATCACGATGTACATGAGATCTAGTACATCTAATCTATGCTGGTCTAACGGATCCGATGGAGATGTCTGGTACAACGGGTGCTGGTGGAGCTGCTGGTGCGGGCATAGCGTCCTAAAGAGCGATCATAGCAAGCCTCGTCTTCTTGACGTGGCGAAGAGTCTGGACTAACTGGGCCCTGAGGGTGTCTAAAGCTCCCCTGAGGTGAGCTGTCTCTGACGTGACCCCATCGTGACGAACAATCGCCAGGTCAAAGAACATAGAGAGGGACTGCTCCTGAGCTGTGAGGGCGGCATGAGTCTGCTGCTGTCGGCCCTCCATGGTGTAGATACGGTGGATGGCGTGGTCGTACTCCGTCATGAGCCACTGAAGAGCATCATAAACTGTGGTCCAAGCCCCTCTGGCAACCTGGGTTTCTGCCCACGTAGTCCAAGTCAGGGAATCTAGACGCTCCCTCAATATCGATCGCTCGGCCTGACTAGCTGCTAGTAGGCTGTGAACATCGGCCATATCCTGGGCATGCTGGGCAGTCAAAGCCGCTATCTGAGCCTGAACAGGGTCCACCTGTCCAGTCCCAGATCCCTCTCCAACCTCGAAGGTGGAGGCCGGGGTCGTCTCATACCTCCTCTTACGAGGGGGTAGTGATCCAGGAGCATAACCCTGGAGTGATGACGAGGGTGGTAAGGGCGGCAGAGCGTGGGTCACTGGGTCCACCTCCTCAACTGGAAGGGTCAATGCAGTAGGTGGTGAAGAAACAACTGGAACTACTCCATCAGACTGACTGCCCTCGGAATCCGAGGCGGACAGCCATCCTGCTAAAACGGACGATGGTGATGTCATAGTATCTCTAAAAAGAAATCATCGTTTTGCTGACGTGAGTGTAAGTCAAAAGATAATATACTGGTATTATAATAATGATAGTGGGTATTCCCTATAACAGGTTAGGGTTTAGCTAATACTTATCAGATCATTTAACCAATGTTAAAATCACCTTACACAATAGATCACATAATAGATGTATGCTCCATATCCTATATGCTTACTATTCTAGTCCCATAAAGAAAAATCCCAAAGATTTTTAATGTAGTTATAGTCCAGTTTATTTATAAAATTTTTATTTTATTATTACTTTTTTTATTATTTATTTATTTATTTTTTTTTATATAAATTTTTCTGAGTCTGGTTCTCTATAACTTTTGCTCTGATACCATTCTATGACACCCCCAAATTGGTCAAATGCAGCGGATAATATATTTGGGTGTCACGTGGGTGGATCGAAAGCAATAGTACATAGAGCATCAGATAAAAGTTTATCAAACATTTATTACATGACCAAAAGTGTAAATCATTAATTTAAATAGTTCTGACATAATGAAAAGATTGTTCATGAGTCCCTTATGAAAATCCCCAATGCTTGCTAAGATGCTGTCTACTCAAATGTAACAGTCCATGCACATAGGGTCTACCTGCTTCAAACACCTGAGAAAAACATGCTTTGGAGAGTCAACAAAAAGTTGGTGAATTCATAGGTTTAGTTTTATAGTTTGGATATAAATAGTCACTGTATCAGTAAAGCACAAAGCATTACTAAAAAAGGGTAATTATACTGTCTATTGCCCGAAACTGACACTTTAACATAGTTGGGCCCTCAACAAATGAGGACCATCGCCATTTCTGATTCAGGCACCCATCAATAGTAAATGCTGACATGGTAAACACCTGTTGTCCCGACCAGGGCACAGCGAGCATGACTCACCCAGGTGGGGATGGTCAATCCCAAATAGATCTATTTATAACATTCAGGTAATCCAACGATTTTAACAGTTTCAGCTCACGGGGGTCATGAGTGTCTCTACAGTTGGCACATATAATTAAAGTTGGTACAGTTTAATTTATATCCATAAATTAGTTGCATGTTTTCTTCCCCAAAAGGATTTTTAAAAGTTTGTCAATATATGAAAGTGGGGCCATGAACTCACCTTATCAGTATGGTGATAGTCACAAAAATCTGGAGTAGTGCTCAACACTCAGTCAACAACCTTGATAATTATACATTCTCAGTAAAAGTATAATAGGTTGCACCAAAGTTACTGAAGTATTCGTATATGCTTCTACAAGTTTTAAGCATCTTATTTCAATGTTCGTACCAGTTAATGTTTTGAGTCGTGTCAAATATAATAATGGGTCTTAAATTTATATTTGGATGTAAAGGTTTTAAATAGATAAAATCAATGTAATTGTATTTATATGTTAATTCGTCTCCGTATAATGAGTTTATATAAATTAAGTTTACCAACGATATTTACTATTTATATCGTAGTCGTTTCCAAAGTTTTTATAATTTTTAGATCAAGTGACAAAAATAGATTTTGTATTTATAATTTTATTCAAGTTACACCTTTTATATATTTAAGAAATATATATATATATTAAGTTTAATTAAGTTTAAAAAAATGGCAAAACTAGTCCCTTTAGTCCCGAAATTAAAGTTTTCGTCCCATTTAATAATTAGGGCTCTAAATATGTTTGCAATATGTCAAGTTAGGTCCTCGTGGTTCTTAAATAGGGTTTACATATTTCAAATATTTACAAAACAGCCCCTTAGGGCTCGGTTTATGTCTCAAAAATGGCAAGATGGGTCCTTGTGGTTTCAAGAACTATAAAAGAGGCAAGATTAACATTTTAGGTTTTAAAAAGTTTTCCAAAGTGTCAATACAAGTCCTCCATGTCTCGGCTATGTTTCAAAAAGGTATTACGGCTTGAAGTTTGTTTGTCAAAAGCCATGTTTAGTCCTTGGGGTTTGATTTATGGCTCGGCTTATACATGCCGCACCCCTCAACTATCAAGTTTGGCATTTTTGGTCCTTATACTTAATATATGCCACGAAAGTATATATAACTTTTACACTATGCCATATTCGGCTAGTATTTCCACTATATTATCAATTATGGCCCAAAAAGTCTCCATAATAATAGTTTAGTGCTTAGTGGGCCTAATGGGCTAATAAACTTAATAACTTTTACCAATTAATCCAAAACACTAAGTCTAGTACTACACAATATGGGCTTATATGTCTCGGTCCATATTTTAAAAATAAGCCGATTAGTGGAGAGCTTATGGCTTATAGGGTAGCTTAACAATGGATCGGTTTAAGCTTATATTTCTAGGCTTATAACATCTAATCCTCCCATTAGATCACAAGTTATATCAAGGAATGGAAACATGGTGTTCCTTCCTTGGTTATGATTTTAAGCCGAATCAACTAGGGCTTCTAGTTTAATTTTAGGATGTTTCTTACGTGTGCATGCATTCTCATCTTGGTTATCATAGATTTACGTGAATGTCATGTATGAGAAACGAAAGAATGGAAAGGATGATGAGGGAAATAAAAACTTACTTGTTTTAGATCTAGGATGAGTGAAGTGGTAGAAATACAAGGACTAGAGATTGATTAGGAGTGAACCAAGTATAGTTTTTCCTTAGTCTACACCCACATGCCGCGGCCACCAAGATACTTCATTATAGATTCGACTAAATTGAATGCTATGAGGAGTAAATGTGTGATTTTGTTAATGATTGGGAGAGTAAATGAAGTGGGAGTAAATGATCTAGGTTTGATCTTCTTGTCTTCCCTTTTCTAGCCGAGAGTTTTTAACAAGAGGATTGGGTGGTTGGTTTGTGTTAGTGGTATTGAGATATGTATAAGGAGCTTTAGTACATTCCCTTAAATGCAAATGATGTACACTTGCCCCTTGGTTCTCTTAATCGGCTAGTGAGGGGTAGTTTAGGAGACATTAAGGTACTATCCTTAATTACAATATCCTAGTACTAGATTTCTTGGAAAAGTGTGATGCAAGAGTTGGGTTGGAGCTCTCCTAGCCGTGTGTTATTACACATGTGGAGGTTTAGAGTTTTCAAAATATCTAGCAACAAGAGTAAGTAAAAATCTTGTGTAATGTTGATAGTTAGGTAGGGTTTAAGGTGTAGTAAAGTTTTATCGAAGGCAACTTGCGGGTAAATGTCCAAATCGTGTGATATGAGGTCTAAAAAGGGAAACAACGTAGTATGTTGTTATATATTCAAGTCTTGATATAATGTAAGGAGTATAAACTTTATCATAGTGAATTATGGATAAAATAATGGGTTAGCGTGACTCAGTGAATGTTAACGAAGTTAGAGGTGATAAAAACTCCTATTTATATAAAAAGCATGATCTGACAGAAAAATATGATCGAGAGTCTTAAACTTCATAAAATATATGAAGTGAGATTGCATTTATTCATGTTCACGTATTCATAAGGTGACAAGACCAAAGTGGTAAAAACAGGGGTTTTACACTTATTATGACGGACAGTATGTCTAGGCCAGAGTTTGTGTACGAAAAAACATGTCATGTCTTGGCAGCAGATGTAGAAAGCATTGAACGCGTTAAAAGAAATGATCCAGGTATTATCAACATTTAGTTTTCGTGTTCTTTATTGTCATATATTTACACATCGGTTTATATAAATTTTCCTGATTATTGCATAATTAGTTTTTTCATACTCAAAATTGCTACTAACGGATTAAATACCTATGTATATTGCAGAATTGGTACTTTCAGATGACGCAAAGAAAAATATATGCCTTACATATATTGAGCACATGCTTTTAAGAAACAATAAAAGCTTGAAAAATATAACAAATGTGCCAAATCCACAAGATGAATACACAATGGATGGCTATAATAGGTTGGTGCACGATGAACTTACATACAACAAAGAAGAATTAAAAGACCAACATCAAAGGATGTACGTTACATTGACAAAAGAACAAAAGTGTATATAGAACTATAATGGATGTTGTTGATAAAAAGAAAGGTGGGATGTTCTTTGTGTACGGATATGGCGGAACAGGTAAGACCTACCTATATAAAACAATGTCAGTTGCATGTCGTTCACAAGGTTGAATCGTGTTGAATGTTGCATCATGTGGTATTGCGGCACTTTTATTGGAAGGAGGTAGAACAACTCATTCTAGGTTTGCTATACCTACTAATGTGAACGAAGATTCCATGTGTCATATTTCAGCAGATAGTAAGCTTGTTGAGTTGCTTAGGATAACTAAACTAATAATATGGGATGAGGCGCCCATGGTCAAACGACATTGTTATGAGGCTTTTGATAGAACAATGAAAGATATTTGTCGAACTGATCAAAAGAAACCTTCTGAAAAGATTTTTGGTGGAAAAGTTGTTGTTTTCGGTAGAGACTTTAGACAAATCCTTCCTGTTGTTCCAAATAGTACCAGACAAGATGTGGTGCGCGCTTCAATAAATTCTTCAGTGTTATGGAAGGAATGCACCGTCTTAAAGTTAACTGTTAACATGAGGTTAGGTTCAAGCTCAGATGCTTCTGAAAGGAAAGAAATCCAAGATTTTGCAGATTGGATTTTAAGTATTGGTAACGGTACAATCGGAGGAAAGAACGATGGAGAGGAAGACATTGAACTTCCTGAAGATATGTTGGTTCCTAATTCTGATGACCATGTCGGTTCCATTATTGAGGAAACTTACCCACATCTACTGAGTAACCTATATGATTCACAGTATTTTCAAGATAGAGCCATTCTTGCACCTACGCACGACTTGGTTGATTTGGTTAATCACAGAATGTTGTTGTTGTTAGAAGGTGAGGAGAAGACGTACAATTCTGCAGACACGGTGGCGGTTGTTGATATGGACACAAACTTTAATGAAGAAATGTACACACAAGACTTCCTTAACAACCTCAACATGTCACTCTTTGGTTAATTGTATGTGACAAACTCAGTATCATTAGCATGATTTGTGTGACTACATGTCATAAAAGGTCACACAAACATACAATTCATGTGACTATTGGATGCATATAGTCACACAAAATATAATTGGCTTGACTTGACAAAGCATACAGTCACACTTATTTCTACTATTGGTAACTCTTTGGTTAACTGTATGTGACAAACTCAAAGCCATTAGCATAATTTGTGTGACTACATGTCATAAAAGGTCACACAAACATACCCTTCATGTGACTATTTGATGCATATAGTCACACAAAATACACTAATCACATAGTAAATGTCACACATATTGTATATTCATGTGACAAACTTATAAACAATAGTCACTCTTAAACAGAACTCGTGTAACTGTAGAGTGTTTACCGTCACACATATTCACTAAAACACCAAATATTGTACCTAGTTCGTCATATATTTTCGAGTATTGGTCACATTTTTTTGCTGGTTATCGTCACTTAGATCATTTTGTGACCGTATGGTACCTACGGTCGCGACACCTTTGGTCACAAAGGCTAAAAAACCGCGTGTGACTGTAGGCCTACGGTCACTCTTTTTGAGTGTGACGAACACCATTTTTTGTACTAGTGTATGATGTATATCCTTTTATCGTATTACTTATCATGTTATTAACATTTTCTTATTTCTTTTAAGGTATTATTATTGATTTATTTTATAATCCGAATCCAATTTAATATACGTACAAATCTGTTTGTTTTTCGTTAATAAAAACATAGTTTCTTAAAGTTAAAATTATAAAACGCGCCCGTCCATCGGACAGGCTTAGCAACTAGTATTTTATATAAAAGAGTAACTGAGATGGAGGTGATTATTTTTTTCATTGCTCTCTCTGTATGATGAGTTTTTGTGAATTGTAAAAACTATGATGTAACGTTGAGGTGACGGTGAATTTCTTTATAATCACTCCCCTAGCCTTAGAAATTACATGTAAATTAAAAAGTCTAATGCCCGTTTGGTTTCTAGTGTTGGACTGGGTTTACCAATTTCAAGAAAGAAAAGAGGTGTTTGGTTGGTCTTTTGGATTTTGAATATGTCCACCACACCCTTACAGTAGGGGTTGTAGAAAAGGAGGCTCCACTGCCATCTTTAGCATTGCACCAAATTTTTTTTGTCTTCATTTGAATTTTTTTGTCCTATTCTCTTATTTAAATATTAAATCCTTAATTAATATCAAATATATATATATATATATTACTTTCTAAAATAATAATATTTTAATGTATATATATTTTCTCTCTCTTCCATATTAAACTCAATCTTAAACCATCCACTTTATAAACCCACCTAAAGTAAAACCCGACTTTAAACCAAGCGGACCTTAAAAAATGTTAGCCATCGTTAGATCTCATCAAATTTCATCAAAATGGCTATATAAGAGATGCTAATATAATTTGGTCAAAAGGATAATCTGATCATTTTTTTTCACCCTCAAACCTTAAACTAATATAACTTTTAAATAAAATATTTTTACAAAAAATCGATTTCATCATAATTTAAAAAAAAAATTCTCTTTAATTTGATATACATATTGATATATAAATGATAATTATTATTATTGATAAACAATTATTCTATTGATGAACAATTATTTTATTGATAAAACAACTACTTTTATTGATGAACGTTTATTTTGTTTATTTTATTGTTAAACATCGGTTTTTATTGATAAGCAATGATTTTATTTTTGAAGATAACGATTCTAAATGAGACGTTTTATGAAGAACGATTATAAATACATATTACGTATTACATATAGTATTATCTTACTTAGTACATATATGTACACAAAGTATAAACAAGTAGCACACAACAATTATAGTCTAGGCCTAAGATGCAAACCTGATTCCCTATAACCGAGTCTTTGATACCAAATATCTAACACCCTAAAAATCGGTCAACGGAAGCGGTAAATCTAGGGGATGTTACGTTATTATATCGAAGTTCAAAGTACAAGAGAAAGACTCTAAATGAGACGTTTTATAAAGATACCTCGTTGAATTAAATTAAAACATCAAAGTACAAAGGTCACAGTTTTCAAAAGACAAAGTAGCGGAAGAATAAAGTTTTAAAGACGTCAATGAGATAATAGTTCAAAACATAAATAGTAAATATATGAAGATAGCCATGAAATGTATGCGGACTCCAAGTATGTCACATAGCAGATAATCATCATCATCAAATCCTCGAGATAAATGCTAAAATGGGTTAATATAAAGTTAGTGAAAATATAGGTTTCAATTCAAAGTCATAGCAAAATGGACTGCAAAATTTCAGTTCATGTACATATGCAACTATGGGAGATATAGTGCCAAGTGTAGGATAAATCGGGTGTCCACAATATTTATAATAGTTAAGCTCATGAAAGTTTTCTCCTCTTTGCACTTGAGAGGATGAGATGATGGATAAAGATTCACTTCTTAAACAAGTATAGTCAACCAAATAACCAAGGGTTTGTGTGAGTAAAGAAGGTGTGTTAATCTGATAATTTGTGAGCAAAAGAGGTGAAAAGAAAATATAGAAATACTCCACTATTTATACGAGAAAGGCCTAACGGCTAGTTCTGAGCGTGGCTCATTAAATAGGCATGTGGTTCGTTATCAATAAGGATCCGCTTTGGGACCTATAATGATCTGTTATCTCTCGACTCCGCTTCTTTTTGTCCTTTAATGGAGAAAGTCCACCTGATGGAATAAATACCTAAATGCCATATTCTTATTCCAAAGGAATATCATATTTTTAAATTTCTATTTTCTTTTTAATAGAACATTTTATGGTCGAACAAAACTTGTTATGTGTGATCAAAAACTTATTTTGTTTTTTGATAAGCATTTTCAAAGGCGGACTTTATGGTTATTTTTGGCATGAAACATTTAGTTATAAAATAGGTATGATACATAAAGGGTGGTAACGGTAACAAACAACCAGAATTATAGAACTAAAAATGGTTCGAAGCTTTTGACATTTATGTAACGTTTAGATGCATCTCTTTTGTGGTTAGGTAACAGTTCGTATGTAAAATTACAAAAGAATAATATAGCCAATTGTTTCTGATTTTTGAATTATGCGACCTACAATAGAATATAATTTGAATTAACCAGCTACTAGGTTCTTTTTTGTTGTTGTAACTTGGTATGGGCATATGAATTAGCACCCCATCCGACACCTATAAAGTTGGACATGTGATGCATATTTGACTCTCATACGTTTATGATTTTAGTCTAGTTTATTTTTACATTGTTAGGGAAAACGGAGACTCATTAGTGGTATTGTGGTCAAGCAACATTGATCCATTGCCACATATCCGGAAGTAGGATTTTTTAGCATTAACAAAACAAAAGAAGTGGTGAAACCAAAGCCAAAACATCTCATGGATGTGGTAGGTGGTAGTAACATTGAAGGTACGTGTCTGATGTGCCAACATCTAATATGCTTTTTGAATTGACTTCAATGCATTTTTTATATATCAGAAGATATTGAGAAAGTTTCTACCCGTTTGACCCGTTTACAAATGTATGTTCTCCTTGAAGACCAAGAGGAGAAGAAGGGCAGCCACATTCTACTTTCTGCTACTGGTGAACTGGAACTAGGATGTCCCGTAGCTAATTTCTTAGACCATGCCAAAGTGAAGTTAAAGGTGCAATTTCAATTTTGTAGAAACTAGAAGGGGGGGGGGGTTGAATAGTTTCAGTACTTAAAAAATTGGTTTATAAAAATCTTTTCAATATAGTTAGATTCGAGTGATTTATGTGAAACATTCTTATACACAATATGAACAAGTGATATTGTTGCTAAGCTAATAATCACAAAGTATATATGCAAGAATGAATAAATATGTAAAGAGATTAGGAAAGGAAATATCAAATTGAACGCCAAAGATATATAGTGGTTCGGTCACGAAGCTCTATCTTCGTCCCTACTCCACTCCTCTAGTATCCTACTCAAGAGTTCACTTATCAGAAAGCTCCTTCAAGGTGGAGAAACCTTACACGTTGCTTAACCAATTTCCTACTATAAGCTAAAAGTCAAGCCCTAATTGTAACTAGGACCAATCTACACTAATATAATTTAAGGCCTAAGTATTAACCATAATAGATACACAACTTCCAAATCGTACACCAATTTGGATCTTCATAAATACACAAGAATGAAATAAAGTTTCGATCTTGAATGAATCTTCAACTTGACACAACAATTCAATG
This sequence comes from Glebionis coronaria, assembly GCA_025667525.1. Classification (NCBI taxonomy): domain Eukaryota; kingdom Viridiplantae; phylum Streptophyta; class Magnoliopsida; order Asterales; family Asteraceae; genus Glebionis; species Glebionis coronaria. The sequence goes on along the minus strand of CM046882.1, from coordinate 414,875,802 downwards.
ATGATAGTGTTCTTTTCTTTACACTTTAGAGGATGAGAGGGTGGAAGAAAGAATCACTTCTTAAACAAGTATAATCAGACAAATGATCAAGGATTTGAGAGATTATAGAAGTGGTTTTGAATCTAAGAAAGTGTGTGCAAAAGAGGTGAGGAAAAATCTAGAAATGATCCACTATTTATAAGAGAATGGAATAATGGCTATATTTGCCCGTGATTCAATAAATGTTCCCGCGGTTCAGTATATATAAAGAACTACAGATACATATAAGGAACTACGAGCTATAGACTCCGCTCTATTTTGTTCTATATTTGGGAAAGCTAATCTTGTGAGAATATTATCTCTTTAAGAATATCCTAAGGTATATCATAAGGAATACCCTATGGAATATCCTGTAATTTTGTTTTCATTCTCTTAAATAAAGCTTATTAAAAAAACTTTTGTCACTTTTAAATAAAAGTGAGGTTTGGGAAAATAGTTAATCCTTGATCACTTAGTTATGTTAAAAACTTGTTTATTCATACCTAGGGGTGCAAACGAGCCGAGCTTTTATCAAGCTATTCGAGCTCGAGTTCAAGCTCGGCTCGATCAAGCCGAGCTTTTATCGAGCCCAATCTCGAGCTCAAGCCCAATAGTATGGCTCGAAACATATAATTAGCCGAGCTCGATCTTTTGATAGCTTGGCTCGAGCCTTATCAAGATTTTCGATCCTTAGTATAAATATATTTTCATATAAGTAAGCAAACGTTGATTTGAATATTAACCTTATTATAAAAAGTAACTATATAAAAATTAAATAATTTATTGATAGTCGTTATCATAATTTACTACAAACATAAAATTTGTGGTGATGTGTAAACGATAGTGATATATTTGTTTCATATATATAATTTCGAGCTTTTCGAGCTAAGCTCGAGTTTTGCTCGAATCCTAATCGAGCCGAGCTCAAGCCTTAAAGGTAAATCTCGACGAGCTATCGAGCCGAGCTTGAGCCCACTGTTTATGTTTCAAGCCGAGCCCGAGCCCTGTTGAGCTCGGGCTCGGCTCGGCTTGTTTGCACCCCTATTCATACCTTTAGTGATTGTAGATGAAATGAAAGATTAATAAACTCAAGAATTCGATATTCATCATTTATACTAAATGCTTGTTTTTATATATTTTCGTAATTGAAACTGTAGAAAACTAGAAGGGGGTTGAATAGTTTTTACCGATTAGTTTGATTTATTTAGAAACTTTTTCGTGATTGCAAATAGATATAGATGACGTGTGAATTAGTAATGCAAATGAATTGAGACAATAAATAAACAAACCACAATACACGATGATTTATAGTGGTTCGGCCTAGCAAGATCTCACTTATCTCACCCCTACTTCCACTCCTCGAGTATCCACTCGAGAGCTCTACTTCACTAGTAATCGAATCTCCTTTACATCGGTGAAGAAACCTTAACTTAAAAACTTACAATCTTAAACAACATCGAAGTTTAAAATGTGTTGATCTAAAGGAACAACAATGCCTTCTACACTTCTACACTTGTGGTTATAACACCAACCACACTTTATACAAGTAGATAGATGAATGGGTACACCAATGGTGATAGTGTAGGTAACACTTAACACTTTCACGCTATGTGAAGCCTTGAAGGATCAAATCTTAGACTAGAGGTTTTCTCGTGACCGGTCTTTGGTTGAACAAGGATCTAATCACAAGCAAGAAGAAGATAGACAAGGTAGATTAGAATGTTAGATATATACTGAGATTAGAGAGAATTTTAGAGTGAAAGGGATGAGTTAGAAGATTGTGCAAAAGCTCAATTTATAGGCAATCTGCCAGACCCCACGGAACCTGTCGGATCCTTCACCTCTGGGTCCACCGGGGTCCAGCAGGTCTGACTTTTGATGCCTCATAAATGTTTGTACAAGATTTCAAGCAATCATCAAAATCTTTCTAGTTTGACTTACAAATTCTGACATTACAAGTCAACATTGACTTTGTGGAGTGAATTTATATTTATCATTTTATGTTTACACAAGTTGTGTTCTTTTTGTAACAACATTTTTGTATAAGTTTATAGATTAGGAAACTTATATGATGCTTATAATTTCTAACATAAGAACATGTTTGATGTTTTGTCGTCAACAAAACGTTAAGTATGATTCAAACATAAATATCGTGTTAGTGCGATATTTGCATTTACAAAAACAAAACAAAACCAAAAAATATAGTTAACATTTTTAGGCATCATTGCATTAACATTTTATGATAAATTATAGACTCAATCGTGTATAAAAATAAGATTTTCAAAGACGTGTTTATTCCGTTAATCCCCCTTTGTTGAAGCAAAAAAGGATAGCCAGCGTATTTAGGAAGAGAACAAACGACATTGCTAATGCTACCCCTTTTGGTGCTTACTCCCCCTTGCTTGGGGCACCAAGAGATCGAGCTATAGTAACGAGCTACATAGAAGGGTTAGAGGAAAGAAAGAATAACTCAAATATAGCAAAAGTCACAAAAAATAATAAGAAATAAAAGAAAGAACATAAGAACAAAAAGATCCATAGATAAATCATGTTTGAAACATGAAGAAATATAAGAAAACAAAGTTCATACAAAAGTGTATGGATAACAAGACTAAAACTTAATCATAATTCTAATCTTAGTTACACTAGAATCCTAGGATTTGCTTAAATTAGATGTCTTATTATTAAGTAAGATTCTTGATTAAGTGGAAGACGATCAGTAACAGAATTTGGTGGAGAAGGCTTGGTGATGTTCTTGTAGTCATAGTTAAGTGTGGGCTTAACTAGAAAGGTCGATAAATCCTAAAAATGATGGGTTAGTGTTCTCGAGAAAGGTCAAGACATACATCATGAACATAAGCACACACATATATCATATTTGGACTAGTCACAAATTGGATAACCAGGGTTCATTCATCTTGCCCCAAAGTTAAATACAGCCAAAAATCATGTGGAACATTTGGAGGAGAATGAGTTACATCTAAGAAACGAAAAATAAAATAAAGTAAAAAATAGTGAGGTCTACGGACCCCTTTTATGCGACGGACCCAAAGGGGAAAGGGTCCGTCGGGTGTCGTGGATCCTGGGATAGAAGTGTAACACCCCCAAATTTATACAACTCAATACAGCGGAAGACTAGTTGGTGTTACGGGATAGCACATTACTCACATCATAGACAACGCATAAAAATCGCGTCGTTTAATAATAAATCATTTCCATTCATAAATATCAAAGTTACATCGGTCCCAAGTCATATTATTTCATACAAAGTTTTACAAAGTATTTGAATGGAAAATATTGTTTTAAGTGCGGGCCATGAATTCTTGTTGTCTTCCCGAGAATTACCTTCAAGTACCTGAGATAAAACATGTTAAAAGAAAAGGTCAGCGATAACGCCGAGTGAATTCATAGAGTTTAATAAAATCCATCAATATAATATCAGTATAAAATTATTACTGAAAAATCATTTTGTACAAATCATTTTGATAGGCCATAAAATAGACAAAGTCATTTTATACAAATCCACATCGAAAATCATAATATAGGCATTTGCCTTAAAAATCAGTATACGAGCCAATGTCGTAAAAACATCATACGATACGTCTTATGACGTCGTATAAAATCAAATAAAAACCGTTATATGAATATGGTTATGAAAACCAAAACACGAACATAATATCAATAGTATGACCCTGTATTGCTAGTCATGCAATACGCCGTAATTCTGAGCGTCTAGTAGTATTTCGTTAGTCGGATTATTATAAGCCGCATGACATTGTTACCTTACTAAACCAACAACGGGTAGCTAACCCGATACCAATTTTGCCCATCTAAAGTAGCGTGTCGTCACAAAGGTCACGCTATGGAAATCTTCTCATACATAAATTCGCTTACCAATCAATGTGGCACGACGGGGATCAACCGTCAAGGCGTGAACTGGGGTGATCGTCCCCAAATAGTACTATTATATGCACAAGCGTCTACCAAATCCCGGTAGTTCACAATTCATGCTAATGGGACTTTTAGTGACATAACCTAACTTTAATAATCCATTTAATTTCATCTATCGGGTCCTTTAATCATTTATCGGGTCATACAATCGGGTCATTCAATCATTCGGGTCCAAAATCAATAAACAAACAATCGGGACAAATGGTGTCCTATTTTATAAAAACTAACATGTTATCTCCCTCGCGGGTTTATAAAAACATTTATAAAAACATTCAAAAGAGTGCGAGGCTATGAACTCACGTTGATATGGGAAAGAGGGTTATCGGCAACTCGGACGTACGGTACGTGCTTCAATCACGGAAACCTAGACAAATAATACTCGGTCTTAGACGTTTGTCCAATGACTTTATAAAAATAACAAGTATGTATACATATGATGATTATATATATATGATGATCAAGTGGGTTTACATATTCTCGTTTACTCATTTTAGTGTTATGTGTCGATAACTTTTATACTAGTTTTCTCGTTTTACCTATTTACGTGTTTTAGGTCCAATAAGCCTATTATAAGTTTATTAACTTGTATCAATCCATGTTATACTTATATTATCAGTATATACACTTTACAAGTTGGGCCTAAATGGTTTAAGCCCAATAAGTTCTTTTTATGAGTGTTTATCTTATTTAGTCCAATTATTAGCCCAAGTATTAGTCCAATATGTTTACTTAGCTCGTTAATGTCCGTGTGCCCTATAGTTCGGGTTTTATCGTTTTTTTTACTTGTTATACATGTCTATATATCAGTATATAAGTTTTATAAAGTTTTCATTAGACGGGTCCAACCATCTAAGTTTTATTTAACAAAAACGTTAATTTTTACGGTATTAGCCGAAAAAGTCGTAAAAATCATGTTTATAGTTTTATAACTTATAAAACATAACAAGTTGTCATTTTTATAAAATGTCCACTTATTTACCATTTTACATATTTATATAAATGTATTATATAAGTTAGTGGGTTTTAATTTATATTTTATACTATTAAAGTTTGAGTGCTTATATAATAGTATTATACTTTAATTTCTAAAATCTGATTTTTATCTTCACTTTCACCAAAACTGGCATATCTAGAGTTCTATATGGAGATAGAAGCTCAAAGTTTTATCACATAAACTACATGATATGTGCTACATTTAACTCTTCTATAGCTACTGTTGAATTATCTTCTAAATATTTTTTGAAAATCGTCCAAAACAGTGAACTCAGATTTGTATCTTAAACTTGTTTTGATCATATCTCACTCATTACAATGATTCCATTGCATGGCCAACTCTCACATGTGTACAAGACATATAGCTTACTGTAAATGGATTCTATTTTATCATTTTATCAGTCCATGACCTGTTTCTTTACTGTTTTATACAGCCATCAAATTTAGACAAGATTTTAGCCTTGTTCTTTATAGTTTTTCATCTTTTTAATCATGTTTATCAACAACAAATCCCCACATAACATTTTTATCATCATATACATATACAATAGGAAATAAAATACATGTTTACATAATCAAATTAACAAGAAGATGAGGAGGACAATCTTTATACCACCATGTTGATGTAGGTTATGATTTGGACATGGATTTTGATGGAGAAACTTGTGCATAGCCAACACCATCTTCAAGAACACCATTCTTCATGAACACCTTATGGAAAATCAGCCCTACTACTCAATGAAAACTCCTCCTTGGATGTTATAAGCACCACCAATCAATAGGGTTTCAAAGTGGCTTCAACATATGTGTAAATAACACATGATTTTATGGTGGAATCAAGATCAAATTGGGGTGTTTTTGGGGAGAAATGGGACGGCAAGATGAGAAGAGATGAGAGAGTTTGAGGTGGTTTGCATGAGTTTCAAATGAGAGAGTTGTTTGTTGCAAGTGGTTTTGATGTTTGTAAGCTTACATTGTAAGCAAAGGACATGTGTTAAGCTAAGTTAGCTTACACTTGACACATCAAGTGTGTTGTGTACTAGTTAGGCCGGTTTTGGAGTGGGGGTGGGACAAGTGTCCCACTTGTCTTATCCCCATTATTTACGGGTACTCCTCGATTCTAGTTTCCTCGATTTGCGTGCCCTCTGGTCGTTTTACGAAAAACATTTTTATAAATTATGAATCAACGTCACAAAACGAATCCAATAAAAATTGTCTCATCAAAAACGGAGTTCGAAAACGTAAATACGTAATCCTAAGGTTTTCGGTTTAGTCATAAAGGACGTTAAAATAAAATCGTAAGTCCTAATCTCTTCTCGTAAATTTGTGAGTTTATGAACTAACACAAATTTAAAACTCCAAAATAATATTCACAGACAAATTTATTTTCTGAAATGTCGGACTGTCACCAAAGACGGTGTATGTAACGTGAGCACGTAACGTTGAATCCTCCGGTTTAGACGTAGTCGATGCTACTTCAAGACGTAAATCCAAATTTATTCCCAAAAATAAGTGAGTTCATATTGTAATATTAAAATAATGTTTTCAAATAAATATTGAGAATAAAATATCAACCATAAATTGACGGATTGTCACAAGAAGACTGAGCAGAAAAAGTATTTTGGTGCCTCAGATGTTTATTACTTGAGAGAAAGACTACTGAGAAAGGGGGGGGGGTGAATAAATGCATTGATGCTCTAAAGAATATTGGTGAGAATGAACCTAATTTCATCACGAAGTTCCGTAACAACGGTTTGTGTAAAGCAACAATGGTCACATGTATGAGGTGTGTTTGAGGAAGGGATATTATGATGACTGCCAAAGGAGGAGGGGTTTGCTGATCTCGGAGTTGTTCCGCCTCATGAAGATGCATATTGATCATATCATTAAAGGCATATAGATGATTTAACTCATCTATGTGTGCTTGCCTTTGTGAGGGGGCGGAAGCACACTCGTGGGTGAGCAAGGTGAGTGAGTGGTGGGAACGAAAGGTTCGATAAGGAGCGAATGGAACCATGGTGAGTTGTCCATTACCATAAAGGAGGGAATATAAGGAGAACCCCCCAATGGTAAGGATAGTCCATCCATTGGTTGGAGATCCGGGGAGGAGGGTGTGTTGTTAAAAGTGGATGAAGTTATGAGAGCGGGAGATCTAGGCATGAAATTTTATTATTCATCCAAGAATGGATTTGGAGATGTTGGAGGTGTTGCAAAAAGTTCCATTGGTTGAAGTGTTGTGCTCCTAGGTATGGTAAAGATAACATGGGTTGTATGAGTTGGTGCGAGTGGTGGAGTTGTGGCAATGGGTGTTTTAGTGGGTGAAGGCGTGACATGAGATCGAGGTTATTGAAGTAGTGTTCCTAGTTGTTGAGGGACTTCAAACCTTTGTGGTGAAATGATAATGGATAGATGGGTTGGTGATGGTGGTGAGGATGTTTGTGTGTTGATGCAACATGGTTTGACGCGAAGTCGGATTGTTGTCTTGGATTTAGTAGGTGAGGAGTTGTTCTTAGTCATAGTGATGATAATGGTTAGAAGGCTGAGATTGTAGTAATTTTGAATAGGAGGAGAAAATCTGGTGAATGTGAGAATGGAAGAGTGAGCATAAATAGAGATGTGTGGGTTAATCCGGAGATTAATGACTTGATTTCGGATTTGAGAAATTGTTAGAAATACGTTTTAACGTATATTAGAAGTATCGGTCACTCCACAATATTATTTATGTTGTAATAGCTCGTAGTTAACAAATACTTATTTAGTTAAGTAAGAACCGGCCCATGGGCTTGTCATGGGCCGGCCCAAGTCCAAATAAGGCTTGGAAGTATAAATACCCCTTTCCTCCTTGGAAAGGGGTTGGTTGTTGTTTTTCACTTTTTCCATTTGAATGAAATAAACACATAGTTTCTCTCTCACTTTCTCTCTCTAGTTTCTCTCTCTAGAAAACATCAACCCACTTCATAGATTCATAGGTTATCAAGATTCTACATTTGGTATCAGAGAGCCATGGGGTGATCTAAGGTAAGGATTGTGTTGCTTTTTTAGTTATTGAATCAATTAGTGATCTTTAGAAAAAATCAATCTTGAATCTTGTTGTTTTTGGTGTTTTTGTTATTGGGATTAATTGATAAGAATTGGGTTTAGCTTATTTTGGTAAAAATCATAAAACTTTTTGTGGTTTTTGATCAAAAAATCGGATTTAAAGCTCTCTTCAAAGTCTCGAACTTAATATTCCCAGAATTTTCCGAATAGACGTTCTATTCGGAATATTAGATATTCAGCATAAAGGTTTTCCGAATAGATATTCCGAATAGGAGAGTTTTCCGAATAGAAGGTTTTCCCGAATAGGCATTCCGAATAGCCCATCTTTCTGAATAGCAATTTTCCGAATAGCAGAATCTTTCCGAATAGTAAAGTTTTCCGAATAGCCAAAACATTCCGAATAGTCAAAAACATTCCGAATAGCCCATCTTTCCGAATAGCATTCCGAATAGACATATTTCCGAATAGCACATTCCGAACTGAAGAAATATTCCGAATAGCAGAACATTCCGCATAAGGGTTTTTTCCGTTTAGGGATTCTTCCGGATAAGGGTTTTTCAGCACAGGGTTATTCCGAATAGGGATTATTCCGAATAGGATTTATTCCGAGTTAGGGTTATTCCGTATAAGCAAGTTCAAGGGGTATTTGAGTTTTTTCGACGATCTTTAGTGGATTTAATCTTGATTTCAACAACACAACACAAATTCTCAACCTTTCTTCACTGCTCGATCAACCGATAATCTTTGAGTCTTTTAAGTGATCACAATGAATCCGAGTTCATTAATGCCTCAAATGACATCTCTTACGGATATCTCAATCATAACGGGAACTGATAGTCGTCCACCGATGCTTATTAAAGAGGTGTTTGAGGAATGGCAGGGCCGCATGATGCAATACCTGAAGGGCAAACCAACATACGGAAGGCTTATGGTCAAATCGATTTTGAATGGTCCACTCGACTATGGTACCATTGTGGCGAATAATGTGACTCGACCAAGAGAATATGAAGAACTCACACCGGCACAACAACTCATTGCTGATGCTGATGAAAAGGCTCTACAGACTCTTCTCCAAGCTCTTCCGCATGATATTTATCGCATGGTAAGTCAATATACGGTTGCCAAGGATTTATGGGAACGTCTAAAGGTGTTGCTACAAGGTACGTCTCTTACCAAACAGGAAAGGGAATGTCAGTTATATGATCTGTTTGATAGATTCACGTACAGCCCAGGGGAAATGCTACACGACTACTAATGAATGATCTGAATGTATACAATCTCGTGATTGCTCCATTCCAGGTTAACACCAAGTTTTTGAATACTTTACCTCAAGCTGAATGGGGTGAGTATATTACCGATGTTAAGTTAACCCGGGATTTGCATAAGTGCAATTTGGATCAAATCTATGCTTTCCTTCAGCAGCATGAGAAACATGTGATCATGCACCGTTCGCCTCGAGGCATGTACCCTGATTCCTTAGCTTTGATGGCGAATCAACCAAGCTTGTCACACAACAACACACCTTATATCTTGGGACATCAAGCCTATCATCCATCACCTTACATGACACCAACCTTCCCCCAATACTCGATTCTACCGCAACCACCCACCTCACATCAGCAACAATATCGGTTTAATGCACCTTCATCATAATATGGTTCACAACCTTACCCAGCAAGCTTTGCACCTTATGCTCAGTCTTCATATTCTTCTTATCAAGAGAATGCAGCATATCCAACAAGCTACCCTGACCACATGAGTATTCCTTCTAGTGATTATGCAGCTCATCAAGACCAAGCAATGTACTGTGATGATGAGGAAGTCCCCATTCCTGTATTCAAACAAGGAGCTGACCCAGTTGAAGTGTTAACCACTATGTCTGCTTATCTCACAAGGACATTAAGCAAACGAGGATCTAGAGGATCAGCTCCAACTAACAATCAGTTGAGGAATTCATCCAATTCTCGCCAACAAGCTACTATTGAGAATGGCAGGGTAATGGTTCAACCTATTCAACCGTATCAGGGGAGACCTACTACATCAACCACCAATGCACGCACGGTCAATCCTGCTCCAATGGTCAACACTCCTCCACGGGCTAATTCCACAGGCAAGTTGAGAATGATTACATGCTACAACTGCAAGGAAGAAGGTCACATGTCCAGGGATTGCAAGAAACCCAAGAGGAGAAGGGATGGTCAATGGTTTGCAGAGAAGATTTATCTGGTGAATGCTCAGGCACAAGGAAGGGAACTTGATGAAGAGGAGCTTGCATTTCTTGCTGATCCAGGGATTGCTGAACAAGACGTTGTCACCACACAGAATGCAGCATACCAAGCAGATGATCTTGATGCGTATGACTCAGACTGTGATGATTTTCAATCTGCAAAGGCAGCTCTTATGGCAACTATCTCCAGCTTAGGGCCAGAAAAGAGATCTGAGGTACTTATTAATACCACTGATAATACCACTGATGCTAGTATTCAACCACATCAAGTTGTGCAAGAGAGTGCTGATTCGAATGAGTCTTCGGTGGTGAGTCTTTCAAATGAGGAGACAATCAATGATAGTAATATCAATGTGAGTCCCCAGACTTTGAGTGAAACACAACCGGGAGTTATTTCGCATACGCATACTCCTGCTCAACAAGATTTGGTCATGGTTCCTGCTACATTACTTAGCCAAATGAATGCTGCACTCTTAGAAACCCTAGCTAAGAATAAGAATTTGTGTGATGAGCTTGCCTTAAGCAACGAGAAAGTTCAAACTTTGGAATTAGTACCTTCGTCTAGTGTTCTAACAAATCCCGAGTATGATCATTTTCGAAACAAACAAATGGGTCATTTGCAAGAAATTGAAACTTAAGAGCAAATCTTTCTAATGAACTTAAAGAAAAAGAGTTAGTGGTCACTAATTTTCAAAAACTTCAAACGGATTTTGAATTACTCGAGTCTAAGAAGAATGAAATGGATATTAATGCTGCTAATAAGATTAGAGGTCTAGATTATTTGCTTTTAAGACAATACGCTGCCTCTCAACTAGTGCACTTATTTGATGCTTCGTTTAGAGAATTTAACTTATCGCGTCAAAAAGGCCTTCCCCTAATCCACGGTATGCAAAACAAGCTTTAATCCATAGTCCTAGACTTTATAATGCAACCCAATTAGGATTGGTCTTAGACCCGATTAATATTTTCGATGATCGCACCAATAAGGATCTAGTTGATGAGAATCGGTCATACAATTCTTCAAAATATCCAGATTGTGATTATTTTAAAATGAATCAGGAGCTTGCTAAAACGGATTTTAGAATTCGCTTCCATATGGACAAAGATCTCATTACAGCACCAACCTACATGTTGAATGAAGAAAACCCTAGTACATTTCCTACACTTGTCAACATGGAAGGTCCTAAGGAAATTCCGAAGGATCTTCCACCTGTTAGCACTGTATGGTTAAACTTGCAAGAGATTAATCAATACTTTACTAATTTTGACAAGGTCATTTTGGAATGTACGACTTCAAATGGCCTAAACGCCGGAGAATGGGCTTTCGAACACATGAACGAGGTGTTTAAAAATGAAATCAATCCATTTGTCGAAAGTCTAAAAGGAAGTTTTGCATCTCTTAAGGAAAATCTTGAGTTTGAAATTGGAGAAGTTCAAAAAGTGTTTTATGAAATGGACACCGCTTACGAACTACAACTAATTGAAAAGGAAAAGATTTTATCCGAATATGACCGATTCTTGTCCGAAGTAATCTCGTGTGATGTGCTTACTACTGTAAATGTTAATTATTCGAATGAGCTTACATCCGCTATGATTAAATGTGATGATGTGAATATTTGTGATGATGTGTGTGATCTCTTTATAAATGTTGCTGATACTGTAAATGAGGTAGATAATCATTCTTGTCACGAATCTAACGCTGAGTTTTTAAAGCTACAAGATTCTTACAATTTACTTTCAAAACGCTTTAATCAACTAGAACAACATTGTATATCTTTAGAATTAAAACAACAAACTCAAAATGAGGATCTTTTGATAACAAATAGTTTTGAAAACGGTGTTGAGACGAGTGACAAGGTGATTGCAATAGTTAAGGCATTAGAGGAAGAGATTATGAGATTGAAGAGAGATGTGTCATCAAATGTAACACTAAAATCGGAACTAGAGGCTGCAGAGTCTGAAAACCAGGTCTTAGAAATTAGACTTTCGTCTGTTCTAGGGGAGATGGATCGGACAAGACAGGGACTATCCGCTCTTTATGGTTCACTAGAAGAACGCTTCGCTTTTAATGCGGCACAGCAACAATATTATGTTGAACAACTGAACCAAAAGTGTGAGGAAATCTCTAACTTAAACATCCTGCTCATTGACAAAAACATGGTTTTGGACGAGTTAAAGGAGACACTTCTTCTCACCCGACAAGAAGTTGTTGATAATTTAGCTACCGACTCTGCACCGTCCACTAGTGCTCCAACAACCAAGTCAGTAGTGCTTTATAAGAACCCGCTCCATAAGAAAAACCCGGTTACCTACGATAATTATATGAGGAACGCAATTAAGCATGTAGATCTTGTTAGGGATATTTTAGACGATCTTTATGCCTTAGATCCCTCAAGTAGCTACTATTATTCAGCCCATGAATATATTAAGCGTGTTCAATATTGCTTAGCCTACTTGCAATACATAGGTAAACCAGGTTCTGCACTACTCACTAATCGACCCATTGCTGTAACTCCATTTAATAAGACTCCAGGAGCAAAACCGTCATTGGCACAATCAAGTAAGGCACCTTTAAAATCTGTTGCTAATGTTCCCACTTTGCCTTCTACAAGATTAAAAGAGACTACTAAGGCTAAAGGATCGCCACTCAAGAAAGATAAGATCAAGCCCTCCACTAGTAGTGCCAAAAAGAAGAAAGTAGAAGCTCACCATAGGAATGTTAGTTCAGTTTTAAATAAAAAGAATCATGTTAAGACTAAAAGCTCTGCGCCTGTGCAGAAGCCTAAACCATTTGTGAATTCTGATTTAAAATGTTGGAATTGTAATGAATGTATGTTTTCCCAACGTCATGATTTGTGTCTTATTGATCATGTGAATGAGATGAATGCCATTAGGAATGATCTTGAATGGAAGCCAACTGGTAGAACACGTGCCCAAGTTGGCTGGCAATGGCGTCCCACCGATAGGACCTTTACATTAGATGGACAAATGTGCCCTTTAACTAGGAATGCATCCATTGAGGTTAGGTCTGAGCGTCCTTTAATTAGGCACACTAGCACTAAAGTATGGAAACAGCGCCCTTTAATTAGGTCAGCCCCACTATAGTGCCTATCAGTGAAGAAATACCACAGGATTTAAGCCAACTAGAATCTACACCACCAACTAGGAAGAAGAAGGCTAGGAAATCTAAGAAACCTAAAGTTAGCAAATCTAAGATTATTAAATCTGTACCTGCTAATAACAAGGAACATTCAGATTCCGATACCTCTACATTGTCCTCGTCTGGTGATATTTTCAGGTGGTCCAAATCATCCTCTGGTATTTGGACTCCGTTTGTTCAAAGCATATGACCGGAGATCGCTCGATGCTCCGAAATTTCGTCAGCAAGTTTCTTGGTACGGTTAAATTCGGGAATGATCATATTGCAAAGATAATGGGGTATGGTGAATATCAGATTGGAAACGTTACGATTTCAAGGGTATACTATGTAGAAGGTCTTGGTCATAACTTATTTTCAGTAGGACAGTTTTGTGATTCCAACCTAGAGGTTGCTTTTTGACAACACACTTGTTTCATCCGCAATTTGGAAGGAAAAGATTTGTTGAAGGGATCTCGTGGTGCAAATCTTTATACGTTGTCCCTACAAGACATGATGGTCGCCTCTCCAGTATGTCTTCTCTCTAAAGCATCTAAGACCAAGTCATGGTTATGGCATCGCAAATTATCTCATCTTAATTTTGATGCTATCAATCATCTGGCTAAAAACGAATTAGTTCGTGGTCTTCCAAAGCTCAAATTTCACAAGGATCATTTATGTTCCGCGTGTTCAAGGGGGAAAAGTACCAAGAAATCATATAAGCCCAAAGCTGAAGACACCAATCAAGAAAAACTTCATCTTTTGCATATGGATCTTTGTGGGCCAATGAGAACTGAAAGTGTGAGCGGTAAGAAATTCATTCTGGTTATTGTGGATGATTTCTCCAGGTTTACATGGGTTAGATTTCTACGTACAAAGGATGAAGCACCGAAGGCTATCATCACTTTTCTGAAATTCATTCATGTACGTTTGAATACTAATGTCCGCCGTATTCGTATAGATAATGGAACAGAGTTCGTCAACCAGACTCTTCGTGATTACTATGAAGGAGTTGGTATCTCACATGAAACATCCGCTGCACGCACTCCACAACAAAACGGTGTCGTTGAAAGACGGAATCGTACGCTTATGGAAGCTGCTAGGACTATGCTCATTTATGCGAACGCTCCATTGTTCTTGTGGGCAGAAGCTATATCTACTGCATGTTTCACCCATAACCGTTCTATCATTCGGAAACGCCATGGAAAAACACCTTACGAGCTTCTACATGACCGTCAACCCGATGTCTCATTTTTTTATGTGTTTGGTGCTCTTTGTTATCCAAACATTAATAGTGAGAACTTGGGCAAGCTTCAACCGAAAGCCGATATAGGTATTTTCATTGGTTACTCACCCTCCAAGAAAGCATACCGAATTTACAACCGTCGTCTTGGTAAGATTGTAGAAACTATGGACGCAGATTTCGATGAGCTAACAGTGATGGCTTCTGAGCAACGCAGCTCTGAACCCGCGCTTCATGAGATGGGAACCGGTGCTATTAGTTCCGGATTAGTTCCCAATAATCCTACTTCTACATCATTTTTACCACCAACAAGGCCCGAGTGGGATAAACTGTTTCAACCGTTGTTTGATGAAATCTTTGATCCCCCAAATGATGAAGTTCCAGCACCTATAGCGATAGCTCCAATCCCTGAAGTTGTTGCTCCTGCTAATGAAGCTTTATCAAATGCATCTTCAATTAACAATGAACCGGATGCACCCTTACCAAGTGATTCCCAAACTACACCTGAATCGTCACCCCTACTTGTGCCTAATGATGTGGAAGAGGATTCCATTGATCACGATTTGGAATATGCTCACCTGCAAGAGCTTCCTTTCTTTGGTGTTGCGATACCTGAAAACCCTTCAGCCGCGTCTACCTCAGAAGAAGCTCCTTCTATTGTTCACTCCAGACCACCTAGGATTGAAAAACATAGCACCAAATGGACAAACGATCACCCAATTAGGAATGTCATTGGTAATCTCGATCGACCAGTCTCTACACGCCATCAATTACAAGAGAGTGCACTCTATTGCTACTTTGATGCATTTCTCTCCGAAGTTGAACCTAAAAATTGGCAACAGGCTATGACTCAATCATCTTGGATTGAGGCCATGCAGGAGGAACTAAATGAATTCCAACGACTTGAAGTATGGGAATTAGTTCCTCTCCCTGACAAGGTTAACATCCTTACTTTGTTGTGGGTTTATAAGGTTAAACTTGATGAGATGGGTGCAGTATTGAAGAATAAGGCTAGATTGGTTGCTAGAGGATATAAACAAGCCTTGGGTATAGACTTTGAAGAATCTTTTGCTCCTGTCGCAAGATTGGAGGCTATTAGACTATTCCTTGCGTATGCTGCTCATATGAACATGATCGTCTATCAAATGGATGTGAAGACAGCATTTTTGAACGGTGAACTAAGGGAAGAAGTCTATGTTAGTCAGCCGGATGGGTTCGTTAGCACGGAGTTTCCTAATCATGTGTACAAGCTTAAGAAGGCTCCCTATGGGTTGAAACAAGCTCCACGCGCGTGGTATGATCTCCTTTCAACATATCTCATTTCGGAAGGCTTCTCCAAAGGCAAGGTGGACCCTACACTATTCACTCTCAAGGAGGACAACGACATGCTTCTGGTACAAATTTATGTTGATGATATAATATTTGCTGCCTCTAACATAGAATTGTCACAACGCTTTGAGAAGATAATGTCCACACGCTTTCAGATGTCAATGATGGGAAAAATTTCATTTTTCTTAGGATTACAAATTTCTCAGAATCCCAGAGGCATCTTTATTAATCAATCCAAATATGCTCTTGAATCTTTAAAGAAATATAACTTTGAAAATTGTGACCCCGTGGACACTCCAATGGTGGAGAAATCCAAGTCAGATGAAGATAGGAATGGGACTATTGTCGATCCAAAACTTTACCGTGGGATGATCGGCACCCTTCTCTATCTGACTGCTAGCAGGCCTGATTTGCAATTTGCTGTATGCATGTGTGCCCGGTATCAGGCTCGGCCTACCGAAAAGCACCTACATGTTGTTAAAAGGATCTTTCGGTATCTAAAAGGAACACTTCATCGTGGTCTATGGTATCCGAAAGATTCCTCTATTGCTTTAATATCATACGCAGATGCCGATCATGCTGGATGTCAAGACACGAGGCGTAGCACTTCTGGATCTGTGCAACTCCTTGGAGATAGATTGATCAGTTGGTCTTCAAAAAGGCAGAAAAGCGCTGCAATTTCTAGCACGGAGGCTGAATACATCGCCATGTCCGGTTGTTGTGCTCAAGTCCTTTGGATGAGATCACAATTAACTGACTACGGTTTGGGATTTAACAAAATCCCGATGTATTGTGACAACAAGAGCGCCATTGCCCTTTGCTGCAACTATGTTCAACACTCCCGGGCCAAGCACATAGACATTCGCTACCATTTCATTAAGGAGCAGGTGGAGAACGGAGTGATCGAGCTGTATTTTGTCACTACTGAGTACCAGCTGGCGGATATGTTCACCAAATCCTTAGATCGAGGACGAATCGAGTTTTTGATCGACAAGCTTGGCATGAAATCATTCACTCCAGCGACTCTCAAAGAGTTGGCAGAAGAATCAGCTGAATAGTGGTGGTAAACTATTCAGAGTATCCTTTGTTCGTGATCATGTATATTATCGTAAATATATAAACCACAAAAGAAAAATACAAAAATATAAAACCAAGAAAATCCATAAAAAAAATATAAAACCTAAAAAAAAAACCATAAAAATTATAAATTCAAGAAAAACCAAAAATATTTTTCGTTTTTAAATCGGGCATGTCTTTTAGTACGGTAATATTTACGGCCTTAGAAATGTCGATCAATATTGACACGGTGCCATAAATAGAGTCCGTATAAAAGTTGTACATTTTTAAAACATGCCCATTATGGCTTGTAGTTATTTCAGACTGCAACCCGGTTTTCATATTAAAGTCACGTATTTCCTTGGAAAACGTTGGCTCACAACGGGAATTAATTTTCTCGGGCATGATTTACAAGCCAAAACATGCAAAGGGATCAAGTTTACTTTATAACTTGGTCTAACACGAGTTAGTGTACGTTTCAGTGCATTAATTTGTCTAAATAAGAGAAATCTTATTGCCACCACGAAACAATCTTTTCAAAACATCAATTGGAAAATGTTTTTCATCATCATGTGCCTCGTTAAACAATGACTACAACTCTTTAAATAGAAAACGGGTCATCGTTTAAGGGGGAGAAAATATTAAATCATCTTTGACATCAAAAAGATCTTCAAAAGTTTTTCGAGGAAACTCAAGTAGCTCAATGGTTAAATGGTTGAATAGCTTTGGCACTTGTCTTGTTGTTGCTCATAAGTTTGTCGTGAATAGATTTGTGCGTGTGTTAAGATAGGTTAATCACTAAGGCTCGGGAATTTAACATGAGATAGGGTCAAAAATGACAAGAATTAAAACTTGGAAAAACAAAAGAATTTTGATTGAAGAAAGAAGAAAAGTTGAGGGGTTAAATTTGACAACATGTCAAACATGTGAAAGTTTGACCAAGTCAAAACTCACCCCCCCCCCCCCCCCCCCCCCCCCGTTTCCCCCTTCCTTCATTCTTCTGTTTCTTTTTCCTCTGGCCGCCATTAACATACAAACACACACTCTCACAAACTCAACAAACACAAACGAAATCATATATTTTCTGTGAATCAAACTTCAAGATCTTCAAAAAGGTATACAAAATCGGTTTAAACATTCATGCAATTCAATTTAATTACATCTTTTTAATTGGAATCAATCGAATTAAGTTTCTGCTTAAATTAGGGTTTAATTAATTGGGGGTTTTGCCTGGGATTGATTCGGAATAGAACAAAATGAACTGTTATGGCCTTTAGAACACTTGAATCAAACGAATTCGTGCTTAATTAGAAAAAATCATAAGTGATTGAAAACATTCTGAATAGGATGAATTTTCCGAATAAGGCACTTATTCCGAATAGAGTGAACTTTCCGAATAGAATTTTTATTCCGTATAGGAGGATTATTCCGAATAGAATGAACATTCCGAATAGAAGCTTTATTCCGCGTAGGAGCATCATTCCGAATAGAAGCTTTATTCCGCATAGGATGATCTTTCCGAATATAACTTTTATTCCACATAGGCCTATTTTCCGAATAGCAGTTTTATTCCGTATAGGAGGATTTATTCCGAATAGAATGTACATTCCGAATAGAAGCTTTATTCCGCATAGGATAATCTTTCCGAATAGAGTTTTTATTCCGCATAGGCCTAACTTTCCGAACAGACCTTTTATTCCGCATAGGATTTTTATTCCGCATAGGATTTTTATTCCGCATAGATTGCTTATTCCGCGTAGACCAATTATTCTGAATTGAATGTTTATTCCGAATAGAAGATGCTTGAGTGTTTTACAAGCTTAAGGGATTAGGTCATATGTTCAATGCTTAGGTTTAAAATCATAATGATATTCATATTTGTATGTTTCAACCTTTGTGTTTTATCTTAAGCAGAGACGATGACTAACCCTACAATACAACAAATACAAGACGCCAGAGCCACCGCCATTGCCGAAGCCAAGACTCTAAAGTTTCTTCCAAACAACTTCCGTTTGAAGGAGGTATCTCATCTACCCATAACGGATTTAAGGTAGGTTCAGCCATACTTGATAACTCTAAACTCAAGCATGCGCTAAGGCAAAGTGCTTCAGTGCCCTATGACTACCTTTACGAGTTCTGGGCTACCAAGGAGAGGACGTCGAACAAAATCACATTTTCCTTGGACAACAAGCAGCAGACGCTTAATGTGTCAGACTTCAGGAAGATCTTTGGATTTCGACCGTCACCCAAAAGCCTATCTTTCTCAGCCAACCCGACTAAGGATCAGATCATGGAAATGTTCACTGCCATGGGATGTCCTGACATACGAACCGTGTCTGAGTTTACTACTGCCAAAGTTGGTCAACCATGGAAAGCTATTTTTGGGATTCTAAGCCGATCTCTCACACCCAAAACAACTGGATTTGATGTTGTTCGTCCACCGATCATCAAGATGTTTTATGGGGTATACAGAGGTATGGGTATTGACTATGCATCATTGCTGGGGGAAGAGTTTACTTTTCAACTCTTCAGAAACACGAAGGGTAAGGTTAAAAGTTACCAG
The DNA here is from genome assembly GCA_025667525.1 of Glebionis coronaria. Classification (NCBI taxonomy): domain Eukaryota; kingdom Viridiplantae; phylum Streptophyta; class Magnoliopsida; order Asterales; family Asteraceae; genus Glebionis; species Glebionis coronaria. The sequence continues at coordinate 414,856,247 of CM046882.1, read as the reverse complement.
TACCCTAGGTTCATTAAGCTGATCATACATTACTTTATGGAGAACGATGCTTCCATTGCCAAGCGTGCAGGTAGTCGTCATCACACGATGGATGATGATGATTTGGTAGACTTAAGGCAGGAGACTCATTCCAATATGGTTATTCCTGGTCCCATTCCCAGTCATCTGCTGACAGATGAGATTATCGCATCTGCTGATTACAAGAACTTGCTACAAGAAATTGAGAATCAACGAGCAAGCATTCAAGCAGGTGAAGACTCATCTACCACGGTTAAGAGCAAAGGTAAACGCAAGCAAACAGCTTTACCTGAACCCAAAGGCAAAAAGACAAAGACCGTCGCTAAGAAGGGAAAGGGTTTGGCTGATGAGTTAGTTCTACATGACGAAGAGGATGTTGATGTCGATCCTACTCTTGACAAGGCGGAGAGAAAAATGATGAAGATAGCTATTGAAAAGAGTAAGAAAGACACGGGAGGTAGTGGTTCGGGTGCACGGGTAAATATTGAAGAAGAGTACGAGGAGCCAGAGGATGTTTTTGAGTTTGGATCACCTGAAAGGTATTCTACTTCGAAGGAGACATCAATCCCTGTTTCAGCAAGTGTTGAAAAGGAGTCCGGTGCTCCTACAATCATGGTGTCTACTCAACCTTTAGCAACTCAACCTCCACCAATACAACCCTTACCAACCAGACCGGTTTCAACACCATTTCTTCCACCACCAATAACTCCCAGCCTTAGTACCGTAGTAACAACCGAGCCTCTTCAACCTTCCCAGAGTAGCTCTGGAACATCTTCAATGGTTGCATTCATCATGGCAGAAATGTTGGATAAACACACGGATAATCAAAAAAGAGAGATGGATAATCTTCGCCAAGAGCTACTTCGAAGAGTGCAAAGTGAAGAGGCATCCAAGAAAGCCCAAGAAGAGATGCTAGCCAAGTTCGCTGCAGAGATGGAGTTGACACGAAAAGCTCATGCAGAAGAACTTGCTCAGGTCAAAAAGGCTGAAGCTGACAGGTATGAAGCACGACTTACGAGACTTCGAGCTATTAAGGATAACTACAAGGAGCAGAAAGAAACTCTTGAAGCTTCTATTGAGAAGAGGGTGAAAGAATCTGTTGAATCCCTTATGCCAAAACTGCGTGATGAGTTGAAGACACTCGCGGCTGATAACTTGATGATCAAGTCATCCAATCCTTCTCAATCCGCCTACAAAATTGCCTATGACTTGACGGATTTTGAATTGAAGAAGATCCTCAAAGCTCGTATGAGGGAACCTGGGTCTTTTGATAAATCTAGGGTTCAACGAGCTCTCTACAAATCCCTGAATGACGCTATCATGGAGGATGATAGGTTATTTAAAACGTTTGGAAGTGTGGTACCCTACCACATTCTGCCTGAGGAATAAAGGGAAGAAAGTGAAGAAGAAGAGGGTACTGGTGAAGAAGAAGAGGGAGAAGAAGAAGAAGGAGAAGATGATGATGGTGGTGATGATGATGAGGATGATGATGATGATGAGGATGATGATGATAATGATGGTAATGATGGTGGTGATGGTAATGAGGAGAGTGCTAAGGGGAGCAATGAGGATAACGATGAGGATGATGATGGGGGTAAACAGCCTGAAAAGGGGGATAAGGTTGCCAGCTCAAAGAAACCTGCTAAGTCTGGAACCAAGTCTAAGAAAGATGCAGCAGCAAACGAAAAATCTACTTCCACGGAATCCAGACGATCCAAGTGGCGCCACGATGTGAATGCTACTACAGCGTCATCGATTCCTGGTACATCTATCGCTGTATCTATACCTGTTACCACTAACCCTGTTAGTTCTGTTGTTGTTGCTCCTGTGATTGCAGAATCGGTAACTGAACCTGAAGCTGCACAACACTCACCCGCTCATGACACCGCCGAGATGCCTGAATCAAAACCAGCAGATGTTCACGTTTCCACTCCTCTACAACAAGAACCACAATCTACTGTTCCTGAATCAAGCACACGGGACTGGGCAGACACGTTGGAGATTGACGAGACTGCACCACCACAGGCTTGGATCACGGCAGCGGCGCAATATGATCCAATCACAGACGCTGACAGAGATGTTTTGTATCTCCGTATCCGCAGTCCGATTGACTTATGTGCATTTCTGGCCCATGAGTATAAGACTTCGGTTACTCCGTCTTTGGTGAAGAGAGCGCTGAAGGACAAGAGAATTCACGCCAAAACCAGGTTAACCCGAATGGAGTTCGAGTACTATGCTGACGAGGTCCTGAAAGCTCTTAACACCGTTCAAAGGCCAGGCCTCCATGAATCAGAAAGAGCTCCACCTCCACTTGATCCTTCTCAAGATAATCAGATTGCTCTCGACTTCTTCGTCACCAATGATCTTGAGTATCTTCTGAAGGGTTCATCAAAGTACGCAACCTCCTTGACCTTGCTGAAAGCTGCCAACTGGGGGACAATACCCTTTATCGAGGAAAAGGTAAACCGACTCTGGGTCCCAAAGGTAAATCGTAATTATGATATGTATGCTGTTATAGGTGCATCTCATTGGGACGAACGAGTCCGAAGGGCGTACAGGGGTTGCTGCTTAGCCAATTCAGGAAGCAACGTTAAATCCGATATCCGCATCTCCAGGATTTTAGGGCTGAAAACTGAAGCCAAGAATGGCTATTATCATGTGATGGAGATTCGTCTGAAAAGGGAGGATGACAGAGAATACAAAATCTAGCAGGAAGATTTTTCTATCATTCGCCTTGAGGATATCGAAGATATGTTGCTTATGATGACCCGGGATCAACTCACACATATTCCTCGTGAAGACATCATTGCCTTGAATACAGCACTTCGTATGTTCACACGAAGCGTTGTTATCAAGAAACGAGTTGAAGATCTTCAGTTGGGAGTCGAAAGCTACCAAAGGAAGCTTAACCTAACCCGTCCAGTGAATCAAGTGTTACCTCAACATGTAGATAGATGTCCCTATACAGGCATTTCTGTTCCGAATTGCGGGATTTTCTACTTGAACAGTCGAGGGTTAATGAAGCTTATGAGGGTGGGTGAGCTTTATAAGTACAGTGATGGGACTCTTCTACTAGTCAGAGGAAAGTTGGAGCATCTTAATTCGGGTGGGACTTTACCAGAGATGACCGAGGATTGGCATCAGGGTTATCGGCAGATGGCGAAGTATATGATCAAGAAGATTGATCAAAAGCTCCGTGAACGTAGATTGATGAGGAGCTTGGAAAGATTCGTTGGTGGTAGACCATATTTAGTGCACCACAAGCTACTGCAACGATCCATCTAATGGGTCGTACATTTCAGGTCCACTTTATATCGGTTTTCAATTGTGAATATGTATATTTGTGAATATTGTGCTTGTACGGCTTGATGTAGTGTTAAGGTATGATAATTTTTCAAGAATTTCTCACGAGATTCTAAATCTTTCAAAATATATCATACTAAAGCACTACAACTATCCCTTATTAACTTAAGGGGGAGCATTAACATGTTCTATGGCCAAACATCGATTTCATTTTTACCCAAAGACCGGTTAATCCATTCAATATCCCAAATATTAATGGTTAACATTTTGGATAAGGGGAGAAAAATGGGATTAAGGAGACTTAAATGATATTTGGCTAAAAGATGAAAAAGACTTAACGATAATCCAACTTAATATGTGTAAAGCACGTGTTAAGGGGGAGCGTTTTTGATAAACAAAAACACCTAAGGTACAAAACTTTTGATTTCAATATCACAAGTACCTTAAGTGATTTTCAAGGATTTTTTCATGGTGGCTATATCTTCCCAAAACACGCTTAATTCACGACGATGTGGTGACAAAAGGGTGGTAGGAATAGGTTTAGTCCAATGATTCATCAGAGCCGATGGAATCTTCCCAAGGACAATTCCCTAGATAGAACTAGAAGTCCTAGGAAAGTTGGAGAAAGATTGTGAACGTAGCTGAATGCCGACCAACTACTTAAGCTAGCACTGGAACAATCACAACAAGGTGCTAGTGATGACGTATTGGTAAGCATTGAAGGGGTTGAAGAATGAAAAAGAATTGTAAAGATAAAGGGTGTAAAGAAAGAAGCCCTCCTTACAACTTAAGGCAGAAACCGGGTCAATACATATGCTATTGAGATCATTTTTGTTAATGATTCTCGGTATTGAAGAAAGACATCATGGACCCAGTGATGCAATGCACAACCCTTCCCAGCTAACTCAAATATCTCTCAAAAGGTATTCGTTTTAATCACACGGAGATCAACACGTTATCTATTGGTTTATTCACTCCGAATAGACTGGTATTGAAAAGGTGGCACTCCTCTCCAGCCATCGCTCACTAAATCAAAACGCACTATCGAGTCTAGAGCCAAGAGATCTTCAAAAGTCTCATTAGGACACTTTCCATTTATTCCTTGCTTTCTCACACACTGTGAAAAGTAAGAGATTTTCATGAGTCCTACGCAGTATTCCTGTAATATTGCCAGAACATCCGAGTAATACGCAAGTATTACAATGAAGATGGAAATCCTGCTTGAGCCAACATCAAACAAGCTCATGGTAGGTTACACGTGCGGTTCTTTTAGAACCAATCTTGTGAAAACTGGAAAGAAAAAGTGGTTTAATTCTTAATTGAACTTAAACTCGTTCCAGGCCTCTACGCATTATCATATGATCTTGCTAGAACACTCAGAGTGACTCTTTATTGATCACAGTGACGAGTGGAAATCCTTCTAGTGTTAACATCAAACAGCACTTGGTAGGTGACGTGCAAGATTCTTTATGAATTGAGCTCGTGATAACTGGAAAGCAACGATGGTGAAAATCTTAATTGAAATTCACTTGTTCCAGGTTTCATGAATTGACGGCTTCAAATCACAAGGATAATTTATCCAAGTGATTCACTCTTTATGTTCGCAGTCAGCTTTGGACGGTCGAATAAAGAGAACAGGTTTACCCGCGAAATCCTGTCAGGAAGTTACTTAATTGAAACTATCCGTCACGGGTACGATATCTAATATCGTCCAACGGTCTTCACCGACCGGAGGTAAAATGCTACCGAATTAGAATAAAATGTCAAAGCCATTTTATTCGTGTCGTTGCTGTGTACCTGTTAAAGACGGTGGCGTTGCTGTGTACTTGTTGAAGACGGTGGCGTTGCTGTGTACCAGTTAAAGACGGTGGTGTTGCGGTGTACCTGTAGAAGTCGTTCCCACATGCTTATGTTTTTCTGCATCAAACTTCAGCAAAAATTCAAGAAAGTACAAGATAAAGTCTTCCGCTGTACCAAACTCTGAAGCTTTCGAGAATTCAACAAAAAGACATAAGTGTGTGGAACATGGAGTCACGAGGAGGCAAAATTCACAAGAAGGCAAAGATCGCACGTGAAAGGCCAAAAGAACAATGCTCTCAAGCCAAAGCCTAAAAGATCAAATCAAAATATTCACAGCAAAAAGAAAGAAGAAAAGACTACGAGCTGAAGAACGAAGACTTAGTATAGTATGCTAGGTTTAGAACTTTGTAAACGTGGAGTGACCTCCCTTAGGGGGAGATTGTTAGAAATACGTTTTAACGTATATTAGAAGTATCGGTCACTACACAATATTATTTATGTTGTAATAGCTCGTAGTTAACAAATACTTATTTAGTTAAGTAAGAACCGGCCCATGGGCTTGTCATGGGCCGGCCCAAGTCCAAATAAGGCTTGGAAGTATAAATACCCCTTTCCTCCTTGGAAAGGGGTTGGTTGTTGTTTTTCACTTTTTCCATTTGAATGAAATAAACACATAGTTTCTCTCTCACTTTCTCTCTCTAGTTTCTCTCTCTAGAAAACATCAACCCACTTCATAGATTCATAGGTTATCAAGATTCTACAGAAATGAAAAAGATGAGTAGGTGAGTTAAATGTGCAGCCATGGATTTATCACTCACAAATGAAATAGGGAAGAGTGTTTTGGGTAAATGAGAAAATTGATGGGAGATAATGATGAGTTTTTGTATGTTTGTGCAGACATCATAGAACCGGACGAACCCTTTGGGGAAGGGTTCGACTGGGTTAGAGAGAAAACGGGAAAAATTTAATTTTGGAGGGAATTACACGGACCCGGTCGGACCCCTTTGGTAAGGGTCCGACGGGTTCCATACCTGTTTGTAACCAGAATTTTAAAGTTTTGAAAAATGAGGCAACTTAGTCTCATGACAGGGTGTTTTTATGACTCGAAATCATGAGGAACAATGTTTCATAAGCTTTTGACTATAATTTGACTTCCGAGGGTAAAAGAATGTACCTTTTTGCATTCCAATTTATGATTTGCCAAACATGACTAATAATCCATGTAACATGCAAACCATTATGAGTATCCTAGCATCAATCATTGAAAAAGGTTAGCGTAAAAATAAAATAAACACACACATGAGTGTTTAAGTGTTTTACATAGCATCATTGTTTTGAAGTTTTAGAAAGAAAAGTCCACGAGTACCCATTCATGCTACCAATCTTCATTTCCCTTTGTTATTTTCCATCTTGGTGAGAAGTCTTCCGAGACACTTGAACATCCCTTTGGTTTGTTTGAACTCAGCGAAGGCATTAGGGATTTCGGGTAATCTATTTAGATAGTCTAAAGGGGGTAGCCTAGAACTCGGGAGATCGTCATTTTCACTGCCCGAGGATGAGGAACTAGCCGGATGTTGTGGTCTTTTTCCTTTACCTCTAGATTGGGTTGCTAAAGGTCTTGTTACTCTTTGATCACTAATTGAGGTCATAACACGATCAACAAGGTGATATATTCCTTGACGTCCACTAGGGCTTGGAGGGATAGGTGTTATCGAGTGGTAGAGGCGAGTGAGCAACATATCATATGGAAGAACGGAAGTGGGTAGACTACGGATATGAGACATCTAATTTGAAATATAGTAAGCAAGAGTAAAGGGTTTTTTAGTTTCAAGACAATATAGCATGTAACTTTCACATGCATTGATGTGGTCTTTATTTCCTACCAAACACATACCATTGCATCTCAAAATCGTTTCCCATTTCTCATATTTATCTTTAAACTTTTTAGCTTCCATATCGTATGGGTCCTTTTGAATGATTTTCCTTGTGTTGGAAAGGCGAGTGTCATCAACGCGGCGTTTAAAGAGGGTAGATTTCACTAAATCCTTGTCATCTAATCTAGTGTTATACCTATGTTGAGCATCCCTAGGTATGTTAGTGTTTTCAAGGGTAGTAAGAGAATGAAGGTCGGAGTAAAAGCATGCTCCTTGGTTTGGAATCCTAAGGGTGCGAGCAAATTGGTCTACTGAGTATGAGTAGTTAATACCATTTGCTCTAAAGCTCACAAATAAGACGTGGTTTTCATTAAAAGTTACCCTTACAGACATATAGAATTCTAGAACAAATTCTGGACAAATTTGTTCATCCATGTCCAAGAGATAATCAAAGTTAACTTTTGAGAAAACTTCATGAATGTCGGTATTATCCGTGAAGGAGTGATGGACAAGGCGACACTCGTGGAATGTTTGGTTTTCTGATTCTCTACATAGTTCTCTTTGGCTGGAGGTGAAGTGCTTTGACATAGGGTACTTAGGAATATATCTAGCGGTGTCTTTGTGGTCATAAGTCCATGCAGGAGGCATTGTTGTCCTAAGGCAAAACTTTATCAAGTTAGTCAAATTCTTTGAATTTTACGCAATCTCGTGCCTAGTTGTTGGAAATACGTTTTACGTATTAGAAAGGATCGGTCACTCCAACAATAGTCCATATAATAGCTCGTAGTTTAGTTATTTACATTTATTAAACAAAGCCCAAAACCGAGCCCATAAAATGTATGGGCAGGCGGCCTAATGTAAGCCCAATCCCATCTCATGGGCTTGGGTATATAAACCCTCTCCTTTGATGGAGAGGTTGGTGAATTCATTTTAATTTACACATAGTTCTTAAACTTTCTCTCTCTAGAAGTGTGAAATCATCTATCTTTCTCTCTCTAAAAACATAAGCAAGATTTACATATCCTACAAATGGTATCAAGAGCCATGGGATGATTGCTTGGTTTTTGTGTTTGTGTTCTTGATTTATACGGCTATTTTGATCCAAATTCATAAGTACCAATTTTTTTTGTGTTTTTATGGTTTAATCTTGATATACTTCATCTAGTTACTTATTATAGTGATTTGGTATTGGTATTTTGGTTAAAAACACAAAATTTTTGGGTGTTTGATTCGTTTCTTGGCTAAATATTCCGAATTGGTTGTGTACTTTCCGAGAAAACTGGTCCATTTGTCTCCATCGCAAAGTTTGTCTCCATCGCAAAGTAAGCAGGTTCTACATTACGATCGCAAAGACCTAGGGTCTCTACATTACGATCAAAGGGTATTCCGACACTTATTCCGATTGTGCATTGCGATAGCTCCTTGCATCGTACATTGCGATCGGTTATAAGGCAATATTGAAACGTTACTCTGCAAAAATTTCATTAGCCACATTCCAACAGGTATTGCGATCAAATATTCCGACAGGTATTGCGATCACACATTCCGACAGGTATTACGATCACACATTCCGACAGGTATTACGATCACACATTCCGACAGGTATTGCGATCAGACATTCCGACAGGTATTGCGATCAAACATTCCGACAGGTATTGCGATCACACATTCCGATAGATATTACGATCACACATTCCGACAGGTATTGCGATAAGACATTGCGATCAGACATTGCGACAGAACTTGTTTTGTGCATTTCGATAGAGTGACAAGATTTCCAAGATTTTTCAAAAACGTGTTTTTGAAATTTTTTAATCGTGTGTAATTTTGTCTTGGAATTTTTGGTTTATCGAGAATATAATTTAGGGGATTTCAACATTATTTATCGGCTTTAACACACAACAACAAACACATTAACTTTCTCTCATTGATCGATCAACGTTTGTAAATCTTAACTTATCGACATGGAGTATACATCTCTTACGGATAACTCCATTCTCTCGGGTACGGATAATCGTCCACCTATGTTGGAGAAGTCTATGTACGAGGATTGGACTTCCCGAATGGAACTTTACATGTTGAACAAAGAGAATGGACATCTCATTTGGGCATCGGTGCTCAATGGACCATTAGATTATGGTACAGTGACGGAAGGTACGACTACTCGCCCTCGCACAACGGGTGAATTGACTGAAGATATGAAGATTCAAGACAAATGTGATAAGTATGCTACAAACATCATTCTCCAAGCCCTTCCTCCAGATGTCTACAAACTCGTCAGCAAACATAAAGTTGCCAAAGAATTATAGGATAGAATTCGTGTTCTAATGCAAGGCACCTCGTTAACTAAACAAGAACGAGAGTGTAAGCTTTATGATACTTTTGATAAGTTTGCCTATGTGCCAGGGGAGACTCTCAATGACTACTATCTGAGATTTACCCTAATGTTGAATGAGCTAAATATCTATGGCATGGCAATTCCTATGTTTCAATTGAACACCAAGTATTTGAACACTCTTCCTTCAGAATGGAAAAAGTACGTGACGGATGTTAAATTGGCTAAGGACTTGCATAACACCAATGTGGATCAACTTCAAGCTTTTCTTCAACAACACGAATGCCATGTGATCAAGGCTCGGTTGTCTAAACCTCAAGTTCATGATCCACTTGCCATGTATGCTTCTCAACAAAACATGGCTTATACTTATCAACAACCATCATACTTGCAGCAGCCACCACCACACACCTATCAGCAACCACAGCAACCATCTTATCAACCACCAATGATGCCACATCAAGCATTTCAACAAAGTGTTCATCAACAATCTTTTCCACAACAACCACCATATCAGACATCACCATCACAAGCCAACACTTCTCCAATGGGCTATACTCCTCAGCAAGGATATTTTCCAATAGAAGCACAACCAGCACAAGCTTTTTACTCTAATGAACTTCCACCAATCCAAGCACCGGTCTTTACTCCAAATGATACGCCAGCTGATGTTCTAAACCATCTCACTGCCTACTTGTCAAAACTTGTTGCAACTAGAGGATTTCCACCAACAAACAATCAGCTCCGCACCTCTTCAAATCCTCGACAACAAGCTACTGTTCAAGATGGTCAAATAATAGTGCAACCTATTTAGGGAAGGTAAAATTCATATGGACCTCCTACAAGGACTGTGAATGCTCAAGCTGTGAATTCTCAAGCTAATGGAAATGGAAGCCCCATTGGTCCTCAAAAGGTTGTGACTTGCTATAATTTCCGAGGACAATGTCATATGGCTAGGCAATGCACTCAGCCGAAAAGGAGAAGGGATGAAGCGTGGTTAATATTTCATTTTAGTGTAGTTATCTTCTCAGCTCGATTCGAATTGATATAACAATTTTAAGCTTGACTTGATTGTTCTTGGTTGTAAAAACTTGATTGGAATCTATGTCTAATTGGCACAAAGCATTTAAAAAAAATGTAAAATATTACTCTATACTACGTATATGTACTACACTAAATCATTAGTAAAATCCAAATTAAAATGTACGAAATAAAAGAAAATCGAAATCCAAAATATCTAAAGTAATACACAATATTAAAACCAAAAGTAAGTTTACAAAACCAAAGTTACAAACTTTATAAAACTAAAATTAAAATACAAAATCTAAAACATAAAATCTGAATACAGTACAAAAAATGCATTTAACCAACATTGAAATTATGAAAGTAAAATACACGTTATTTCGTCCATTTGTGAATTTAAACAAATTTCAACTCTAATAATGGCCCATCAGAATTCCAATAGTCCAGTAAGAAAACCCAAGTGAACTTAACTGTCCAGTTAAATCTAACTAAATCTACTAACTATCAGCTAGCGAAGGGACTGTGGCTATAATGGAAGTATACAAGTACAGGGACCTAACGTGTACAATCACAAAACATCAATTAAATTTGAGAAATAGAAACAAACTAAATGGTAACTTTTAAGCCTAATTATCTGCTTATTTGATAAGCTACAGAGAAAATTTACAACTACAAAATTAATCCTAGAAGTGCTAGCTATTCAGAATGCCAAAAACCTTGTCCTAACTCCTAGTGATCATGAAGAAAAGTGTCAACGAAATCTACTGCTAAAAACTGAATTTAACTCATTACCATCAGTGAACAAGTACCAGGCAAACCTATTTTTTATAAAATCCTAACAGTGAGATAAGAAAAGGAATCAAATCTATCCTAGCTGTGTATAAAACGTAGAAACATGTACTTATTGGTACTTACCACTTAACCAATTCAAATAAACAAAATCAACAATATGAATTAATAAGCTGCGGACTAAAAGAACTAATAAGCTACAATAATACAGAAATATAAACGTGCTTAACCAAAATCATCCAGGCCTAGTCCTTTGACGTGAAGCGCGGCGCTGAGCCGGCTTAAAAACAGATGCACCTTGAGTTCTACTACTAGTGTGAACTGTATTCTACTCCTTGATCTACTATCGAACAAAAATCAACCCGCGAACCTGCATAACGAAATCTGCAAAACAGAATTTGCCAAACAAAACATGTGCACAATCTGATCTATCTATATGAACCAAACTGAGTTACCGAAACTAATACCGAAATAAAGCAAAGGAAAACTAAACAAAATCTTCCGATTCTGAACCTGAAAAATTGATTTTACTCTGATCTTTGGGAAAGTTTCTGAACCGAAACTCTTTAAACTATCACTAATCAATAACAGAAACTTGTTTTATCAATCTAATTGAAATTTCAAGCTTGAGCTTAATTCTACTTTATCAACTCAATTAACTCGAGTCTTTACTAAGCTATAACAGAAAACTGAAAATAAGCTCATATAAGGTTTTGGCTAATGATGAAAAATCAATTTTAAGCTGATTAAACTGAAAACTTCTAAAACTCTAAAACATAAACAAACTGTAAACGCTGATTAACCTACATATCCTTTACTAACTATCGATGTAATCAAATCCACAAACTCCAAGAATCACTCGTCATCATCAATGAACAGTAACGAAAATGAATTAAAGAAAATTAAAGATTTCAGAAACTTGAAAGTAAATCAACTAGAAATAACAGTATTTATCAAAAGTAGAAGATTAGAAGAGATGAAAACTAAGAAAGCTTGTTATTTCATCAATGGTGGAAAAAAGAAACATTCGGTTACAAACTGAAAACTGAATTAGTTACAAGATTTTAACAGAAAACTGAAAGAAAATTGAACTATCTAACTAATTACACCTAACTACTATGTGAAACTACACCTAGTCTAACCATCTTGAATGAGGGGGTCTTCCGGTATTTATAGGCGATTGAGAGTGGAGTCGAGGTGCTGATGACGCGTTGTATCCAATCCTTTGATGACACGTGTAAAATACGAGGATTTAAATTCGTTCTTCAAGTTAAACCCAAATTGGGGTTTTCTTTATCTTCGAGTCTTGATCTAATTCATTGGTACCGTCTTGTAGAGGAGAAGACAATGAGTATTTTTGCTGTTGAAGGCTTTGGCTGATTCTTCTTGTATCTCTTGCGAATTGTGTTTGCAGGTTTTGAAGTGGATGAAAAGATGTCGTATCTTACTTTCTCTCTCTTTGTTTCAGTGAAGAAGAAAACGTGTGTTTGTTTTGTGTTTTGACCGAAAGTTGGTCAATGACCAAGTAAATACAACTTTTCCCATTAAATTGCCTTATTAGTCCTTCATCTTCATTTCTTTGTCAAATAGTTATAAAGACTTTGTAGTAATTTCCATTTCATCCTTTATTCTTCTGAAAGTTACAAGTCTAGTCCTCCATCTTGTAAAAGTTGCAACTTGAGCCCTTGAAATTTGTGAATAATGGCAAGTATGGTCCTTGAAAACTTCTTTTGTCCTTTTCTTCGTCTTTTCGTCAAATAAAACCTTGAAAACGCGTCTTTGTTCCAAAATGTATCTTTTTTACCTGAAAACACATGAAACACAAATACACGCATAATTATGATATTTTAAAGTTAAATATAAGGTATTTGACTGTGTTTTTAGTGGTATTAGGATCATTATTGATGAGTGTTTTCACACTTATCAACTCCCCTCCACTTGACCATTGACATGTCCTCATGCAATGCAGCATTTTAAAGCACCAAGTTACACTTTTCTCATAATTAACCCACCTTGGCCATTATGGAATGTTTCTACACTATGCTATGCTATATGATGCATGATTTTGAATATTTACAATGCAATGCAAAGAAAACAATTCTATTTATATATTTTTGGATTTTTCATAAATGGTTTTGATGGAAATAACTCATAAAGAATTCAATGGCTTAGATTAGGGCTTGGGTACCATGGACATTTATCACCCTCAAGTTTCACTTTCCCCATACCAAGCTTAAAAATAGGATCATTGCATTCACAAGTAAAAAGTGCATCAACTTATTCATGACAATTAAATGTGGAACCGGTTATTATTCGAGCAAATTGCTTGTGGGCAAATTTGTCATTATTCAAGTGGGAAGTATAAGAAGTGTAAAATCCAAAAATAAGGAAGCACAGTTTTAATCCTAAGTAATCCTCTCATCCATTACTTGAAAAACCGCTCACAATTAATATAAGTCCGTTTCAAGAATAATAAGTCGTTCGCCTTATGTGTAAAATCCTCATGTCATGCTTTCATAAGTAGCTACACACTCGCTAAGGAAAGAAAAATAAAACTCACGCAATAATTTACATCCGCCATCTTTTTGAGACTTTGGATCTTCAACCCCGCAACCCGTCAAGGTAATATTGGATTGGAGCAATCTATTGAATCCCCGCAACCCGTCAAGGTAATATTGGAACTCAATAGTCACTATAATTAACACCACACTGCCCCTCTTGGGAGTCTTGTATTATATATTTTTTTTCTTTTCTTTTTCTTCTTTTTTTTCTAGCCACTCATTTTTTTGTAAGCCGCTCTTATTTTTCTTTATTCCTCACAAAGAAAGTTGAAAAGAATAAAAGGAAAAACATCCGCTAAATATTGAGCATGACATAAGTCTAGGTACACATAAAACGTTCTAACTTAGAATCTTAAGACGTACTTATATCAACCATGAATGATTGGACAAAAATGCATGAGAGATTACAAACCAATTAAAACCGTTCTTGATTATTTATTAACAATTATATACATGCGAAGAAAATAGAGGTAAAGAAGAGAAGGGTTTATCCACAAGTAATTATCATGAAGTTTATCTAGCCCTTTTATACTTGCTTCAACTCTATCATTTCCCATTCTCCACAAATTTAAAATTTCAAATAATGAAATTGGTGGATGCTTAGCCTAATAGACCAATGAAGGACTACATGGTTAAGGATACTAGCTAGAGAATGCTTAATAAGCAACCTCGGGTTGAGTCAAAATATCCATGGCGGGCCTAATATGTCAAAGAAGTCTAAACTTATTAAAACCATGTTTTATTATATTTTTCTCTTTTTATATCTTTTTGATGAAAAATAAAAGAAGAAATATATACAATGCAAATGTATTATGCAAATGAAAAATGATTAATGAAAAATATGAATGCATATTTTTGGTGGCCAAAGTAGATTAAAAATTTGAAAAATGATCGAAAAATTAATTTCCGATTTATCATGAAGTTAAAGCAATGGTCTAGGTAAGGTCACTTCGATAGAAGTCTCCCCTACACTTAAGATAAACATTGCCCTCAATGTTTAAGAGCATGGGAGTCTAAGCTCCCCTACACTTATGACATTGATTACTTTGCTTAACCCAAGTTAAGGAAGAGACAACTAAAGGGTATTCATTATAAGCACAAGTGTTTAATATCACGATAGCAAAAATTAATCGAAGTGAACCAGATACACGGGCCTCCTCCATAAGCTCCAAGCATGAAATGTGAGAGAGCAACCCTTGAAGCAAACACGAAAAGACGAAGAAAGGCACCCCTCCACTTCAACTCTACTATAACATCCTTTTAATTAAACCTAACCTATTGAAAATCTACTCTACGTTTTCTAACCTAGTTATTCAATGCTTGAGTTTTTTTAACCCTAAGTCGCTAGCTCGACTCGGCCCCGAATTAAGTTGTCCTTGGGGAAACCATCATGGAGAATAAAGAATATCCACATTGAAGCTCGTCTCACATGATACACTCAAACTTAGCACGTTGCCATTTACTATAAGATTTACCATATCCGCCTCGATAAATGGAACGGTCCAACGTGTCTCAAGTTTGTCCAACATACGAAATCTCTCAAATAGGAAGCACACCAGGATCAAATACAAAGTTTCCATCTCGACAAGTGAACAACTCCAAAGTAGGTAGTATCACCAAAGTAAGCTCATACAAGAAGTCCATATCAATCGAAGGCACACTCTTAAGTGAAGTAGATGAAAACCAATTTTTCCCAAACATACGTATCCCTGGATCAAAAACCTTTCCCTTCATGGGAAAATAAGAAGATGAGCTCATATCAACCATATAAGATTCCCCCTTAGTGATCAAAGCATCATGAGAATATGAAGATGTAGGTATCAAAACGTTCATAACTATTATGTCCATGTTAGGCTCTTCATCATCATCAAAAGGTGGGTAATCTTCCATAGAAGGCATAGAAAAAGAAGGATCAAGATGAATAGTGTCTTGTGAAGGAGGTGTAATCTCTATGTTCCCAAAAAGCAAGTTCTCACTAAGACGAATCTCCTCTTCCCAAGTAGAATCACTATCATCAACCTCAATATCAATATCAACAAGATAAGCCTCTATGGTGTCATCAATATCCATATGAGAATCCATATCAAAGGTTTTAGGTTCTAAAGGTGCCATAGGTGAAAAAGGATCAATCTCTAAGAGTATAGGATCTTCATCAATAACCAACTTCAAGGGTGGAAGGGTGGGAATAGAAGGCTCAAAAGAAGGTGTATTGAGAGAGTCACTCAAAGGGATGATATCATCATGAAAGTCAATAGGTGCAACCTCAAAAACCGGTGAAGAAATGTCAATGAAAGGTTCTTCTTCTATGGACTCATCATTATGGTTTTCATTCAAAGCTTCAATCGAAGAGATAAGATTATAGACGTTTGATAAAACCTCAAGAATATGAACATCTTCCACTTCTTCTATATGATCAACATCTTCATCCAAATTAGGAAGGTCATCTTGACATGAAAAGTCCTTGGATAATATATCATAAGATGCCTCACTAGAATCACAATCATCATCCTCTATATCTTGCATAAACTCTTCCTCAATCTCATTATCCCTTTCTTTGAACAATTCATCAAGATCGAAATCACCAAAATCACTAGTAGTAGCATGAAAGTCAACATGTGATGAAATCTCAATGTGATCATGAGGAGAAGAGATATCAATAAAAAGCTCGTCACATGGTTCATTGGAAACATCCTCAAGCTCTCTTTGGATTGGAATAAGTTTCTCAACACTAGAAGAGGTTAAGTCATCCAAATCGGTGTTTGTATTAGTGCTAAGAGGCTCGTCCCCCATGGGTAAAGAGTCAGTGGGTTCCACGTGAGGTAAAGGTGATGAAGGTGTGTCATCATTAAGTGTCATACAAATCGAAGGTTCCTCATCATCTTCATCTAATAATGGATAAGGCCTACGAGTAAAAGTAGTAATGTATTGTCCTTCTTCCTCGATTATAATAATCTTAAGGAAGAAATCATTTAAATATTTCCTGAGGCGACAAGAAAATTTGTTCAACGATTCACGATACAAATCACCGAATTCCTTGTCATTATATTGCCAAGACTTAATTTCCTCTTCCTTAGTAGAGTTAATTCTTTCCTTTAACCATCGATGCGTGTCTTTCATTTCCTTGTAGCTCATGTCTTTCATACTATCAAGCATCTTATAAACGTCATCGTTCGACTTGTTTATTATCGCAAGTAAAGAATGAAACTTTTTGACAAGATTAGGGTCATAGGATGGCGGATCCCTCGGTCTACAATCATAACCATAATGGGGTGCGTTCCCACAAAACTCACATGAATAAGTCGAAGAATATGGTGGAGGTGGATTTCCATAATTAGGTGAATTATAGGTTTGAAAAGAGTCTTGATTATGAAAGTTATCATGATCGTAACCTTGAAAATTCCCTTCATTTTGAAAACCCTCATAATGTGAAAATCCTTGATTTTGAAAAGTATCTTGATTATGGCATGGAAAATTTTCATCATTTTGAAAGCCTTCATTATTTGAAAATCCTTGATTATGAAAGGTTTCTGGATTATAGCCTCGAAAATTATCATTGTTTTGAAAACCTTCATAATTGGAAAATCCTTGGTTCTGGTATGGCTCATTAAATGTTTGATCATGAAATGATGGTGGAGGTTGTGATGAAAAACCGGAATATCCCATATAGTCATTACAAGTGTAGTCCATTTGAGTGTTAGGTTGAAAATTAGGGTTCTCGGTTCCATTGTAAGCATATCCCTCCCCATAATAACCATTATTTTGATCACATAAATAAGTATCGTGTGGACCACCACAAGTCGAACAAGGCGAATAATTAGCGTTGGCGGATCGTTGTTGCAAAATCTCCAACATGGAACGAGTATCCATGTTTAACAAGGTGGCCGAATGTATATACAAGTAAAATGACGTTTAAAAGCTTCCTCGGGGAAGGAAGTAATACACCAAAGGTGGTATGTTTACACGTGTGCGAGTACACGTGTAAGTAAACACGAGGAATGAGGGAGTAGCCCTCGGTCGACTTTTGAGAGAGAAAAGATAATCTCCCTCGAGGTTCGATATGAAATATCCACAAGAAAGTATATATATAATTACTACTTGGGTGCAAGACCCCCAATAAAGCCTTCCTTCTTAGAATACTTACAAGTGAACGGGGGGTTAGGTGGCGCGAAGCACTTAAGTACCTATTGACCCTTAGATGGCATTATATAGCACATCGCCTTTCTATTCACTTAGATGTTCGTATTCTTCGAATTATTGCCTATTGGAAGTATTTATCTATTCTTGCTTAATTAAATTGGATCGATACGCGTGTCAAGGACCGGAACGCCCCTCAACACGGTGTCTTGCCTCGGCAATACTTATGGAAGATAGGTAACTTGGTTGTTCTTATACGTATACTTATTTACATATAATAATATATCAAAAATATTTTTGTATTTATTTGATTTTTTAAGAAAAATACTATATGTACGTAAAAAGCGATGAAAACCAATAATATATATTTTTGGGTGTAATCTTTTAGGAAAAAGATTACTTTTTGGATTTTTTATTTTTTTTGGTGCAATTCTTTAGGAAAAGAATTGATTTTTGTGATTTTTTATTTTTTATATTTTTATCTTTTTGATTTTTTTTAGCTTTTTGATTTATAATACGTAAAAATAACGTTCACAAAGTGAACGGATCCCAAAATCCAATCATCTCACTCGAAATCGTTAATCTTCACGAAAAGAACCGGCAGCGGCGCCATATAATATTTCATTTTAGTGTAGTTGTCTTCTCAGCTCGATTCGAATTGATATAACAATTTTAAGCTTGACTTGATTGTTCTTGGTTGTAAAAACTTGATTGGAATCTATGTCTAATTGGCACAAAGCATTTAAAAAAAATGTAAAATATTACTCTATACTACGTATATGTACTACACTAAATCATTTAGTAAAATCCAAATTAAAATGTACAAAATAAAAGAAAATCGAAATCCAAAATATCTAAAGTAATACACAATATTAAAACCAAAAGTAAGTTTACAAAACCAAAGTTACAAACTTTATAAAACTAAAATTAAAATACAAAATCTAAAACATAAAATCTGAATACAGTACAAAAAATGCATTTAACCAACATTGAAATTATGAAAGTAAAATACACGTTATTTAGTCCATTTGTGAATTTAAACAAATTTCAACTCTAATAATGGCCCATCAGAATTCCAATAGTCCAGTAAGAAAACCCAAGTGAACTTAACTGTCCAGTTAAATCTAACTAAATCTACTAACTATCAGCTAGCGAAGGGACTGTGGCTGTAATGGAAGTATACAAGTACAGGGACCTAACGTGTACAATCACAAAACATCAATTAAATTTGAGAAATAGAAACAAACTAAATGGTAACTTTTAAGCCTAATTATCTGCTTATTTGATAAGCTACAGAGAAAATTTACAACTACAAAATTAATCCTAGAAGTGTTAGCTATTCAGAATGCCAAAAACCTTGTCCTAAATCCTAGTGATCATGAAGAAAAGTGTCAACGAAATCTACTGCTAAAAACTGAATTTAACTCATCACCATCAGTGAACAAGTACCAGGCAAACCTATTTTTTATAAAATCCTAACAGTGAGATAAAAAAAGGAATCAAATCTATCCTAGCTGTGTATAAAACGTAGAAACATGTACTTATTGGTACTTACCACTTAACCAATTCAAATAAACAAAAACAACAATATGAATTAATAAGCTGCGGACTAAAAGAACTAATAAGCTACAATAATGCAGAAATATAAATGCTTAACCAAAATCATCCAGGCCTAGTCCTTTGACGTGAAGCGCGGCGCTGAGCCGGCTTAAAAACAGATGCACCTTGAGTTCTACTACTAGTCTGAACTGTATTCTACTCCTTGATCTACTATCGAACAAAAATCAACCCGCGAACCTGCATAACGAAATCTGCAAAACAGAATTTGCCAAACAAAACATGTGCATAATCTGATCTATCTATATGAACCAAACTGAGTTACCGAAACTAATACCGAAATAAAGCAAAGGAAAACTAAACAAAATCTTCCGATTCTGAACCTGAAAAATTGATTTTACTCTGATCTTTGGGAAAGTTTCTGAACCGAAACTCTTTAAACTATCACTAGTCAATAACAGAAACTTGTTTTATCAATCTAATTGAAATTTCAAGCTTGAGCTTAATTCTACTTTATCAACTCAATTAACTCGAGTCTTTACTAAGCTATAACAGAAAACTGAAAATAAGCTCATATAAGGTTTTGGCTAATGATGAAAAATCAATTTTAAGCTGATTAAACTGAAAACTTCTAAAACTCTAAAACACAAACAAACTGTAAACGCTGATTAACCTACATATCCTTTACTAACTATCGATGTAATCAAATCCACAAACTCCAAGAATCACTCGTCATCATCAATGAACAGTAACGAAAATGAATTAAAGAAAATTAAAGATTTCAGAAACTTGAAAGTAAATCAACTAGAAATAACAGTATTTATCAAAAGTAGAAGATTAGAAGAGATGAAAACTAAGAAAGCTTGTTATTTCATCAATGGTGGAAAAAAGAAACATTCGGTTACAAACTGAAAACTGAATTAGTTACAAGATTTTAACAGAAAACTGAAAGAAAATTGAACTATCTAACTAATTACACCTAACTACTATGTGAAACTACACCTAGTCTAACCATCTTGAATGAGGGGGTCTTCCGGTATTTATAGGCGATTGAGAGTGGAGTCGAGGTGCTGATGACGCGTTGTATCCAATCCTTTGATGACACGTGTAAAATACGAGGATTTAAATTCGTTCTTCAAGTTAAACCCAAATTGGGGTTTTCTTTATCTTCGAGTCTTGATCTAATTCATTGGTACCGTCTTGTAGAGGAGAAGACAAGGAGTATTTTTGTTGTTGAAGGCTTTGGCTGATTCTTCTTGTATCTCTTGCGAATTGTGTTTGCAGGTTTTGAAGTGGATGAAAAGATGTCGTATCTTACTTTCTCTCTCTTTGTTTCAGTGAAGAAGAAAACGTGTGTTTGTTTTGTGTTTTGACCGAAAGTTGGTCAATGACCAAGTAAATACAACTTTTCCCATTAAATTGCCTTATTAGTCCTTCATCTTCATTTCTTTGTCAAATAGTTATAAAGACTTTGAAGTAATTTCCATTTCATCCTTTATTCTTCTGAAAGTTACAAGTCTAGTCCTCCATCTTGTAAAATTTGCAACTTGAGCCCTTGAAATTTGTGAATAATGGCAAGTATGGTCCTTGAAAACTTCTTTTGTCCTTTTCTTCGTCTTTTCGTCAAATAAAACCTTGAAAACACGTCTTTGTTCCAAAATGTATCTTTTTTACCTGAAAACACATGAAACACAAATACACGCATAATTCTGATATTTTAAAGTTAAATATAAGGTATTTGACTGTGTTTTTAGTGGTATTAGGATCATTATTGATGAGTGTTTTCACACTTAGCAGTGGTTTCGTGAGAAAATGTATTTTGTTGATGCTCAATCTAAGGGAAAGATTTTGGATTCAAAGGAGTTAGCATTTCTTGTAGACCCGGGGGCAGCAGATACTGAAGGCGTTCTAGTCGTTTCCACTTCTAATACAGCTTATCAAGCAGATGATCTTGACGCATATGATTCGGATTGTGATGACATTCACTCTGCCCAAGCTGATCTCGTTGCTAATCTCTCTCACTACGGTTTTGATGTAGTCAGTGAGGTACCCACCACAACCAATCTTGGTAATGATGATAACCCACATCAAGTTGGGCATGAAAATGACAACCTCGAACAGCATTCAGGAACTAGTAACTCAAATGATGTGGTACCCAATCCTACACATTTGAGTGAACCTCAACCAAATGCTACGACGGGTATGGAATCTTATGCTCAACATGATTTAGTCATGGTGCCTAAACATATTATTGATCAAATGCATATGGCTCTCAGACAATCCGTAGATACGAATTCCACCCTAATTGCTGAGCTTGCGTTGCATAAAGAAAAGGTCAAAACTTTTGAAATGGTCCCTCAAGCAGAGAAAATAACATGTTCTGAATTTGACCAATTTCGGTTTGAAAATATTGAACACTTGAAAGAAATAGAATCATTAAAAGCTAATCTTTCCAATGAATTAAAAGCAAAAGAGTCGGTTGTCAATGATTTTCAGAAACTTAAAAAGGATTTCGAAACTCTCGAGTCTAAAAAGTTTGAATCAGAAATCAATGCTACCAAACTTCTTAAATTCAAGGAACAACAGCTTTTAAAACAATACGCTTCCACAGAAAAGGTTCATCTTTTAACTAAATCATTTAAAGAACTCGAACTTAAGCGTCTTCAAAATCTAACACCTAATCTCGGTTATGCAAAACAAGCTCAGGAATATATTCCTGGTCTTTATGATATGACCATAATTGGCAAATTAATAAGTGTGAAAACACTTATCCTTTTACCACTTATTTCCAATAATAACAAGACCAAAACGTGTATTTTATGTCGTAAAAGTCAGAATTATGCGTGGTTTGTATTTTTATTGTGTTTTAGGACCAAAAGATGCAAAAGGAAGAAAACATGGGCTATCACGGGCTTTTATCGAAGAAAAAGACTAAAGACGAAGTCGAAAGATCGAGAATGCAAAAAGAACGGAAGTCCAAGGCCAATTCTAAAGATTTATCGAAGAAAAAGTCTAAAGACGGAAGTTTAAAGAAGTCGAAGAACTCAAGTCTAATTTTAGAAGAAAATTATAAGACAAGTTCAACTTATATCAACAAATCCCGAGACAACGTCGAGAAAGACAAAGATTAAGTCGAGTCGAGTCGAGAAGAAAGAAATTAGATAGCTTAAGCATGTAATCTCCCCACCTCCTATAAATACCCTCCTAATAATTCATTAAGGGGTGTTAGTTGTTAGGTGTTTTAGTTTTTAAGAGTTGTAGTTTAATCTTTAAGTGTGTTTTACTTTTTTCTCTCTAGTTTTTCTTTCAAACTTGTTAATTTTTCCGTTAATCTTGTAATCTTTTTACATTCATCTTTAATCAATCAAGCTTATTTTCTTAATTCTCATTCTACCTTTCTTAATCTTTTTCTTAATCTTGATAATCATGTAGTTAATCTCATCTCTTTGATTTTGTGATTGATTTGTTCTTGTGATTGATCTTGTAGTTTTGATGTGGTAGATGTTTTGAGCTTATTGTTGTTATTAATCTCCTAGTGTTTAGCTTAGTTTTGATTAAGTTGTTTGGATAGGTTAATAGGATTGCTTATTAGTTGATTTTAATGTTTTGATTATTTAATGTTTTTATAGTTTTTAATTTGTGGCTTATTTAGTTCTTCTTAAAATTTATTTGGTTAAAGTTTTGGTTAATTGCTTGTTTGATTCGTGCTTTTTGGTAGCTTATTTATTAAGTTTTGTGGTTTCTGTTCATTCGTATTTGTGTTTCAACAATTTCGGAAAAGGGTTTTAAAACTCTGAAATCATCACTTTCTCTGAATTCATCATTATTCCGAAATAGCTCCTTTCTATGAAAAGTCCCTTTTTCCAAAGATAGCATTTCTCTGAAAAGTCCATTTATCTGAAAATGTCAATTTTTATGAAAAGTTTATTATTCCGAAATAGCTCCTTTTTCTGAAAAGGCATTTATTCCGAAGATCCCAATTTCTCTGAAAACTTTCTTTTTCCGAAAACCCATTTTTCCTGAAAAGCCATTTATTCCGAAGAAACCAATTTCTCTAAAAACCTTATTATTCCGAAAAATCTATTATTCCGAAAAACCTTTTATTCCGAAAATATCTATTTTCTGAAATCACCAATTTTCCGAAAAAGCACATTATTCTGAAAAGGCAGGTATTCCGAAGATGCTACTTTGTCTGAAATCATTGTTATTCCGAAAATCCAACTTTTTCTGAAAATACCATTTTTCCGAAGATTCCATTATTCCGAAGATATGATTTCCATGAAATTCCAATTTTCAGACTTAGTGTAATTGGTAGTTTTCTGTATTGTTTTTATTTTCCAACTTTAATTTTCCCCGCCTTTTTACTTAGCATTATTTTAACTTGTTTTATCTTAGATTAAATTTCCAAGCTTTCAAAGACAATTTTATTTTTAGTAGAATAGATATCCTAACCTTTGTATTTTCACCAAGAACAATTGAGTCGCACTTTAACCGAAAATCAATTTGAAAAGATTCGGACGATAAAATTTTATACTTAGCCGAAAGCTTCGTATTAAATGGCGCCGCTGCCGGCTCTTTTCATTAAGATTAACGGTTTTAAGTGAGAGACGCGTTGGGTTTTGGGATCCGTTCATCTTTGAACGTTATTTTCCTTGCTTTAAAATTTTCAAAAATCCATAAAAACTAAAAAAATTTCAAAAATACAAAAAAAATAGAAAAACATATAAAAAACCAAAAATATTTCTTGTCTATTTTTGCTTTTCCTTTTGTAGGTGTGCATGCGTACTCGTGCTCGTAAGAAGAAAGTAGCTCAAGCCGAAGTCATTACTCAACCTATTGTCACCTGGACAATCAACCAATGATCTAGCTTTTGCAATCGCACGTAGAAGGCAACACCGATGCTATTGTCATACCCGAGATTGGAGCCAACAACTTTGAGCTTAAATCCGGCTTCATTAAAATGGTCTCTGCTCAACCCTTCTTGGGCGTTCAATTGATGATCCTCATGACCATATTAAAAGGTTTCTTCAACTCACCAATACGGTTAAGTATAATGGGGTTTCACAAGAGGTAATTCGCTTGCAACTTTTTCCTTTCTCCTAAGAGGGACAAGCCCGGCATTGGCTTGATAAGGAACCGCCACAAAGTATTCTTACGTGGACGGATTTAGAGACCAAATTCATCAACTACTTTTTTCCACCCTCACGTACTACCGCTTTGTGGAATGAAATCATTACATTTGAACAAAAGTACGGTGAGTCATTTAGTGAATCTTGGGACCGTTTTAAGGAACTTTTAAGAAAGTGTCCACAACATGGTTTAACAAAACTACATCAAATTAATACTTATTACAATGGTTTAAGCATAAATGACCAAGATTCACTAAATAGTGCTTCAGGGGGTAACATTTTGGTTAAGTCTGCTAATGCCGCTTGGGATATTATTAAGAACAAGTCTAAAGTGCAAACCAAGAGTGTTCGGACCAATGTGGCTAGTGCTAGCACTAATGAGAGCAACAAGAGAATTTATAAGCTTACTTTGCTTGTTGAATCACTTGCTCTCCAAGCCTCCAACAACACCAAAGCTATCAATGCCCAAGTTAATGCTATGACTCAATCTTGTGATATATGCCGGGGATCTCACTCATACACCGATTCTCCTTCGACTCATGACAATCCGGAAAATGTGTATGCCGCCAACGGTACCTATTCTACAGGAGGCTATCAAGCACGTCCTCAAGGTGACCGCAATCTGCTTAGCTATCGCTCAAACAACTTTCTTTCACCTCCCGGTTTTCCACCACAAAACCCAAACAACCTCAATCGCAACAATCAAAACCAACCTCGTGCTTCAAATCAATATCAAAACCAAAGAAACCCATATCCACCTCAAAGAAACAACCAAGTTTACCAACAACCTGCTTATCAACCACCCGCCTACAATGCTCCTCCCAACCAAACCACCGCATTACACCAAGATGTTGAAACCTACATGAGGACTAATGATGCGATAGTGCAAAATCTTCAGCGGGAAATGCTCAACTTGAAAGCGGATATGGTGAAACAAGGAAACGATCTTCGAGCCGATATGCGTAACACTTTGGCAAGTCAAACGAATGACTTGAGGAACATGATGGCTAGTTTCTTCCCGAGTAATCAATCCTCTGGTTCGGTTTCTCTTCCGAGTAACACCGTTGCTAATCCAAGAGGGGAGATGAAAGCAATCACCACTCGCAGTGGAAAAGGTTTAAAGGAACCTGAGCTTCCTACACCTACACCGGTGATTGTGACAAAGGAAAACGAGTCTCCTTCTCCAATTCCTCCAACTTCTACTCCTCCACCTTCTATTTCTCCAAATTCTCCACCTTCTAATTCCACCCCTCCACCACCCAAGGATGTGAGAGGGAATTCCATTCCAAAACCTTCATCTCAACCAAATATACCTTATCCTTCAAGGTTGAGGAAAGACAAATTGAAGAACAAGGATGATATTCAGGTTTCTAACTTTCTCAAGATGTTTAAACAACTGAATTTCAATTTCTCCTTTGCTGAGTCTCTCGCTCACATGCCGAAATATGCTAAAATGTTTAAAGATCTTCTCAGTGATAAGGAGAAACTTCTCGATATTGCTTAGACCCAACTTAATGAGAATTGCTCCGCAGTGCTCTCAAGGAAATTACCAACCAAACTTGGTGATCCGGGTCGTTTCTTGATTCCTTGCAACTTCCCTGGGGTAGAGAATTGTATGGCCCTAGCCGATCTAGGTGCTAGTATCAACTTAATGCCTTTAAGCGTTTGGAAACAATTGTCTCTACCCGAGCTAGTCCCCACACGAATGACTTTGGAATTAGCTAACCGTACGGTTGCTTATCCAGTAAGGATAGCCGAAGACGTCTTCGTCGGCGTCGACAAATTCGCCTTTCCGGCGGATTTTGTTGTCGTTGACTACGAGATGGACCCCCGTGTTCCATTAATCGTTGGACGTCCATTCTTGAGGACCGGTCGCACTCTCATTGATGTAGCCTCGGGCGAATTAATCATGAGAGTTGGTGACAATAAAATCGTCTTCAACATGGGTAAACTTTCTAAGCAGCCTTCGGAAAACGAGAGTGATAATTTTATTGACGTTCTTGATGAGGCTTGTGAAGAACATTTCAAAGATGCTTGTAAAAGTGGTTCTTCTTCTCTACCCATTGTTGAGACCGTTGCCTCTATTGCTCCATCACTAACTCCATTTGGAGAAAGTGATTTCATCTTGAAAGAATTTGAAGCAACTTTGGGAGATGTGGACTTAAAATATGACGATTCTCCCTCCAATTGGGATGAAGACATTCGTACCATTGAGAAACTTCTCAATGAGGACCATATTTCTCCACCATCTCCTAAGGATATCTCTATCGATGAACCGAATTTGACTACGCCTTCCATCGAAAATCCTTCGGATTTAGAGCTTAAGGACCTACCATCTCATCTCGAGTACGTTTTCCTTGAAGACAACAATAAGTCACCCGTCATCATCGCTAAGGACTTGAAAGAGGATGAAAAATCTTGACTTATCGCCGTGCTTAAGAATCACAAGAAAGCGATTGCTTGGAAAATCTCAGATATTCGGGGAATTGATCCTCACTTTTGCACACATAAAATTCTCATGGAGGACGACTTTAAACCCACTATTCAAAGCCAAAGAAGGGTGAATCCTAAGATCCATGACGTAATCAAAAAAAAGGTTATCAAACTTCTTGATGCGGGAATGATCTATCCTATCTCGGATTCACCATGGGTTAGTCCCGTCCATTGTGTGCCTAAGAAAGGCGGAATCACCGTTGTTCCCAATGAAAACAACAAGTTGATTCCTACTCGTCTCGTTACAGGGTAGAGAGTTTGTATAGACTATCGCAAACTCAATGATGCTACGAGAAAGGATCATTTTCCCCTTCCTTTCATGGACCAAATGCTTGAACGTCTAGCGGGTAATGACTATTACTGCTTTTTAGACGGTTTCTCCGGTTATTTTCAAATTCCCATCGATCCCAAAGACCAAGAGAAAACCACATTCACTTATCCTTACGGAACATTTGCTTATAAAAGAATGCCTTTCGGCTTATGCAATGCTCCTGGGACATTTCAAATGTGTATGATGGCTATCTTCCATGACATGGTTGAAGAAACTATGGAAGTCTTCATGGATGATTTCTCGGTTTATGGTGATTCTTTCTCTGCTTGCCTTGCCAATTTAGAACGTATGCTTAAGCGGTGTGAAGACACTCGCCTTGTTCTAAAATGGGAAAAATGCCATTTCATGGTAAAAGAAGGCATCGTGCTAGGACATAAAATCTCAAAAGCCGGTCTTGAAGTGGACCGTGCTAAAGTGGATGTCATAGCCAAATTACCTCCACCTTCAACCGTGAAGGGTGTGAGAAGTTTCCTTGGTCATGCGGGCTTCTATCGTCGATTCATTCAAGATTTTTCTAAAATCGCCCGCCCGATGACCCACCTCTTGGAAAAAGAAACTCCTTTCATCTTTTCCAAAGAGTGTCTTGAATCCTTCAATCTTCTTAAGGATAAGCTAACTAAGGCACCGGTCTTGGTTACCCCTAATTGGGAGCTACCTTTTGAGTTGATGTGTGATGCTAGCGACTTTGCTATTGGAGCGGTTTTGGGCCAAAGAGTGAACAAACACTTCCAACCAATCCATTACGCTAGCAAGACAATGACGGGGGCTCAATTGCATTATACCACTACCGAAAAATAGCTTCTAGCTGTAGTGTATGCTTTTGAAAAATTCCTCCCTTATCTTGTCCTTTCTACCACCATCGTGTATACCGATCATTCCGCGTTGAAGTACTTGATGACTAAGCAAGATTCTAAGCCAAGTCTTCTTCGTTGGGTTTTGCTCCTTCAAGAATTCAACATTGAAATTCGTGACAAGAAGGGAGCCGAAAACCTAGTCGCGGATCATCTAAGTAGACTTGAGGATCCTTATCAAGGGGATCATCCGAATCAAGAGATCAATGACTCTTTTCCCCTTGAGGCCTTAATGTCTATCAATCCAAATCTCGATGACACCCCGTGGTTTGCGGACATTGCAAACTACTTAGCGGGTGGAATTCTCAAGGAAGGGTTAACGTCCCAACAAAATAAAAAGTTCTTTAAAGACATTGAACATTATTTCTGGGACGACCCTTACCTCTTCAAACAATGTGCGGATCTTGTCATTCGTCGATGTGTTGATGGGCCGGCAGTGGTACAAATCCTTGACGCTTGCCATAAAGGACCCACCGGTGGTCACTTTGGTCCCAATTACACCGTGAAGAAAGTATTCGACTCTGGATTTTATTGGCCCACCATTTATCGTGACGCTCACGACATGGTTAAACATTGTGATGCTTGCCAAAGACAAGGCAAGATCACACATAAAGATGAGATGCCTCAAAATTTCATACAAGAATGTGAAATCTTTGATGTATGGGGCATCGACATTATGGGGCTATTTCCATCATCTAAAGGGAACAAGTACATCCTCGTAGCCGTTGACTACGTTTCAAAATGGGTTGAAGCTAAGGCTCTCCCTACGAATGATGCGAGGGTGGTTGTAAACTTTTTGAAGCAGCTTTTTGCTCGATTCGGTGTTCCTCGTGCTATTATCAGTGACCGCGGGACTCATTTTTGCAATGATCAATTCGCAAGAGTCATGGCTAAGTACGGTGTCAATCACCGTCTTTCCACCGCTTATCATCCCCAAACCAATGGTCAAGCCGAGATTTCTAACCGTGGATTGAAGCAAATTTTGGAACGTACTGTGGGAGAGCATCGTGCCTCGTGGGCCGATAAGTTAGATGATGCTTTGTGGGCTTTCTGTACTGCTTATAAGACCCCGATTGGTTGTACACCTTATCGTCTGGTGTACGGGAAAGCTTGCCACCTCCCTATTGAGCTGGAATATATGGCATACTGGGCCTTGAAGTGGGCTAACTTCGACATCAACAAAGTCGGAGATCTTCGGAAGATTCAACTCAACGATCTTAATGAACTGAGGAATGAAGCTTACGAGAACTCACTGATCTACAAGGAGAAGACCAAGATCATCCATGATGCAAGGATTAAGAACCGAGAGTTCCACGTTGGTGATCAAGTCTTACTTTTTAACTCTCGGTTGAAGATCTTCTCGGGCAAGTTGAAGAGCCGATGGTCTGGTCCATTCACCATCGCCAAAGTCTTTCCCTATGGCACCATTGAGCTTTCTCAGCCAAATGGGCCCAATTTTAAGGTGAATGGCCAGCGCGTGAAGTTGTACTTTGGTGAGGACATCTCTCATGAGATAATTCCATCCCTCACCACGTTTCCCATGAACTAGTTTTGGGTCGAGTCAGGCTCGTGACTCGGTGAACAAAAACAAGCGCTTCTCGGGAGGCAACCCGTGATCTATCCTTTACCATTTACATAATAAGTGTAGGGGGATCCCCGTATGTGTTTGTTGTCTTGTTTCTTCTTCTGTGCGGGGATTAAAGCTTCAAAGGTCTATTCTCGATGACTTTTGACGATCCGTGATCCCGTGTACCCGTCTTCCCGGTTCTATCCTCAACTGTCGTGATTCAATTTTTCATATCTTATATGTTCACATTGAAATCACTATAGTTATCCTTTCCTTAGCAAGATTTAAACAAATTGCACAATGTCATAAGTGTAGGGGAGTTTACTCCCATATGCTTAAACATTGAGGACAATGTTCATCTCAAGTGTAGGGGGGACTTCTATCGAAGTAAGTGGTCTTTTCTATGAATTTGTCCTCATTTTAGCCGAAAAAATCGATTTTTTGACATTTTTCAAAATTTTTAATCTATTTTGGCCTAGTTGTATCTTTGTTATGATTATTATCTTTCCTTGCTAGAATAAATTTTCAATAAAGTGGTTTTAAATTTTTCAAACTCGTGAATATTTTGACTCAACCCGAGTTTACTTATCTAAGTTTACTCTAGCTAGTATCCTTAACGTGTTTAAGTCAAGTTTTGCTAGGCTTTTATATAGGGAACTTTAAAACGCGAAAGTCTTAACTCTCACGGGTTAAGAACAAGAACTTTTCGCAAGTTCCTATAATTGATCCTAGAGAGTCGTTTATCAAGGGAACTTTAAAATGCGATTTCTAAAACTTGAAAAAGTCTAAGAATTTGCAAGATCCTATAGATGACTCGAAAACCCAAAACTTTGATTTAATTGGCTAAGCATCCACGAGTCTCATTCCTTGAGATTTTAAATTGTGAAGAACGAGAGATGATAGAGTCAATTATAAGTTTGGTATTCTTTCGTGAATTTATGTGAGTTGATTATAAGCTTATTCTCCCATCGCTTGCTAATAAATTTATTGCAATAAATAAGGTTGTACGATTTGAAAAGTTACTTAGCTTCTAGCACAAGATCGTTTAAAAGTTGCTCGGTATTAATTAGAGTTCATAGCCAAGGCATAACTTATTGAAGCGGGATGCGAAGATTGGCGAGTCCGAAAAGGCCCTAACAAGGCATGAGGGCTACATTTTGTTGCTAAAGATCCAAAAGTGATGTGAAGAATCATTTATCAAAAATCAATATGAAGGATCGAGACACACGACGAAAAGCAAGTACTCCCCAAAAGATCATGGAGAAGTCTATCCGAAAAGACCCTAGCAAGGTATGAGGATAAATATATCCAAGTCCTAAAAGGAGGCGGATCGTTGTATATCAAAGTCAAAAATAAAGATTGGAGAAAAATGAAGAAGTCGTGGTCCAAATATGAAGAATCTCTCAAAACTTCAAGTGAAGAAATTCCTATTATGAAGAGAAGACCATAATTTCAAGAACGTCTCTCAAAGATTTGAAGTATGAAGTCGCTGCCAAATATCGGTCCGAGAAAGGTCTCAAATCGTGAAGCGAGTTATGCCAAGATATGAACTTTATGAGGTCCCGAGAAGCAGTTTTAAAAGATTTTGTCCTTTAGCTAACTATTGATTAAATCGTCCCACTTTGTTTTCAGCTTAAATAACTATCGAAATAAGTCAAACAATGCATCCTCGTGATCATTCAAGACAACAATAAAATATAAGAGATACACCTAGGAATAAGGGAGTCTAAGTGAATAATTGGGCCACATGAGTTCGTGTTAGTTTGCTAACTTATAATAACAATGATCTCGTTTTTAAGCTTGGTATGGGGAACGTGAAACTTGAGAATGATGAACATTCATGACAACCTAAAACCCCAATGTAAGTCTTTGATTTCTTAGTTATTTTGTTTTCTTAGTATTTAGTATTTAATAAAGGCCAAGGTGGGTTATCTATTATGAAAAATGTAAACCGTGCTTTAAAATTAGTGCATTGCATGAGGACATTGCAATGGTCAAGTGTAGGAGATTTAATAAGTGTGAAAACACTTATCCTTTTACCACTTATTTCCAATAATAACAAGACCAAAACGTGTATTTTATGTCGTAAAAGTCGGAATTATGTGTGGTTTGTGTTTTTATTGTGTTTTAGGACCAAAAGATGCAAAAGGAAGAAAACATGGGCTATCACGGGCTTTTATCGAAGAAAAAGACTAAAGACGAAGTCGAAAGATCGAGAATGCAAAAAGAACGGAAGTCCAAGGCCAATTCTAAAGATTTATCGAAGAAAAAGTCTAAAGACGGAAGTTTAATGAAGTCGAAGAACTCAAGTCTAATTTTAGAAGAAAATTATAAGACAAGTTCAACTTATATCAACAAATCCCGAGACAACGTCGAGAAAGAAAAAATTAAGTCGAGTCGAGTCGAGAAGAAAGAAATTAGATAGCTTAAGCATGTAATCTTTCCACCTCCTATAAATACCCTCCTAATATGTCATTAGGGGGGTGTTAGTTGTTAGGTGTTTTAGTTTTTAAGAGTTCTAGTTTAATCTTTAAGTGTGTTTTATTTTTTTCTCTCTAGTTTTTCTTTCAAACTTGTTAATTTTTCTATTAATCTTGTAATCTTTTTAAATTCATCTTCAATCAATCAAGCTTATTTTTTTAATTCTCATTCTACCTTTCTTAATTTTTTTCTTAATCTTGATAATCATGTAGTTAATCTCATCTCTTTGATTTTGTGATTGATTTGTTCTTGTGATTGATCTTGTAGTTTTGATGTGATGGATGTTTTGAGCTTATTGTGGTTATTAATCTCCTAGTGTTTAGCTTAGTTTTGATTAAGTTGTTTGGGTAGGTTAATAGGATTGCTTATTAGTTGATTTTAATGTTTTGATTATTTAATGTTTTATAGTTTTTAATTTGTGGCTTATTTAGTTCTTCTTAAAATTTATTTGGTTAAAGTTTTGGTTAATTGCTTGTTTGATTCGTGCTTTTTGGTAGCTTATTTCTTAAGTTTTGTGGTTTCTGTTCATTCGTATCTGTGTTTCAACAATTTCGGAAAAGGGTTTTAAAACTCTGAAATCATCACTTTCTCTGAATTCATCATTATTCGAAATAGCTCCTTTCTATGAAAAGTCCCTTTTTCCGAAGATAGCATTTCTCTGAAAAGTCCATTTATCTGAAAATGTCAATTTCTATGAAAAGTTTATTATTCCGAAATAGCTCCTTTTTCTGAAAAGGCATTTATTCCGAAGATCCCAATTTCTCTGAAAACTTTCTTTTTCCGAAAACCCATTTTTCCAGAAAAGCCATTTATTCCGAAGAAACCAATTTCTATGAAAACCTTATTATTCCGAAAAATCCATTATTCCGAAAAACCTTTTATTCCGAAAATATCTATTTTTATGAAATCACCATTTTTCCGAAAAAGCACATTATTCTGAAAAGGCAGGTATTCCGAAGATGCTACTTTGTTTGAAATCATTGTTATTCCGAAAATCCAACTTTTTCTGAAAATACCATTTTTCCGATGATTCCATTATTCCGAAGATATGATTTCCATGAAATTCCAATTTTCAGACTTAGTGTAATTGGTAGTTTTCTGTATTGTTTTTATTTTCCAACTTTAATTTTTCCCGCCTTTTTACTTAGCATTATTTTAACTTGTTTTATCTTAGATTAAATTTCCAAGCTTTCAACGACAATTTTATTTTTAGTAGAATAGATATCCAAACCTTTGTATTTTCACCAAGAACAATTGAGTCGCACTTTAACCGGAAATCAATTCGAAAAGATTCGGACGATAAAATTTTATACTTAGCCGAAAGCTTCGTATTACAAATCGAAAGAAGCACCTTATGTTCGTAGTTCTAAGGAGACACAGTCACTTATGGAAGAAACTCATTCTAAAATGTTTTCAAAATTCCATACGATTGATTATGATAAGCATAATAAAGATCAACTTTCTAAAAAGACACGTATTCGCTTACAAAAGGAATTAGTTGAACTAACAGTTCTTGGGCCCCCAAGTTTGTCAAATGAAAACCCTCCTAGTACGTCTCCTACACTCGTCAAAACGGATTTAACGAAGTTACTTCCACCGATAAGTAAGGCGTCCGTTAATTTAAAAGCGGTACACCAACACTTAGCCGATTTTGACAAGGTCATTTTGGAACGTACGACGGCCACGACCATAAAAAAGGTGAATGGAACTTTGAGCACACTAGAGCTGCGTTCCGAGACGAAATTTTTCCGTTTGTAAAGAATGTTAAAGCTTGTCTTAGTAATCTTGATCAAGATTTGCATACGGAAATAGAAGAAGTTAAACGTGTTTTCAATGAAATGGATGATGCTTATGAAAACAGTTTACTTGAAATAGAACGGGTTTCTCGCTAAAATGATCAGCTTCTGAAACAAGTGATGTCTCATGATATAGTTTCCGTCTGTGTGAATAAAAGTGTTGATAATGATTCTATTGTGCATAATGTTGAATCTGTGGATAATGTGGTAGATAATACTTGTCACGAATCTGACGCTGAATTTTTAAAGCTTCAAGATTTATATTCTTCGCTTTCAAAACGTTTTGATGAGATTCAAACACATTGTATTTCGCTTGAATGCAAGCAAAAATTTATTCAAGAAATCTTTGAAACGTCATTCGAAGGTGTTAATATCGATGATGCAAACTTTGAAAAGAATTTTCGATTAAATTTACAATCAAAACAGCGTTAGCCAAGTGATAAAGTTGCTAAATCTTTGCCGATAGACATAGAGAAATCTAAGGAGCTTAACTGTGTGAACGTACTTGAGGCCGCTGAGAATTTTAAACTTGATCTAGATAATCGAGTTTCCAAGATTTTGTCCAAAGTTGATAACTTAAAACAGAAAGATACACGACTCTTCGATTCAGTAAAGCTCGCATGTGTTAATACCACTACACAAAATCAATCATTGATTGAACAATTGAATCAAAAGTCGGTGTAAATATCTGATTTGAGGGAACAAATTTGTGATAAGAATCTGGTCTTGTCTAAGTTAAAGGAAACACTTCGTACTCTAAAAGGTAAGAATGTTGTGGATAACGCAGCCACTGTCTCAGCATCGTCCTCTAGTGCAATCAAAAGGAACCTGATAGCCGTCACACCATTTAATAAGGTCCCTAGGAGTAAACCATCTCAAACTTTAGTCACTAAAGATAAGGCGGAATCAAAACCAGCTTCTAATATTCCTGTGTTGCCTTCTACAGGAGTAAGCACCACTACTAAGGTTCAAAGATCTAAGCTTAAAAGAAACAAGAAGAATGATAGGATCTTGCCCCCATCTAGTAGTCAAGTGAAGAAGAAAGTAGAAGCTCATCCTAGGAATGTTATTTCTGTTTTGAATAAAAAGAATCATGTAGCTAAACCTAAAGGCTCTACGGTTGTGCAGCGTTCTAAGCCTACTGTGAATTCTAATTTGAAATGTTGGAATTGCAATGAATTTATGTTTTCTAGTCGTCATGATTCTTGCCTTATTTAACATGTGAATGAGATGAATGCCCGGAAAAATGGATTAAAATGGAAACCGACTGGGAAAGTGTTAACCCAAGTTGGTTGGTTGTGGCGCCCCACTGGTAGAACTTTCACTATAGTAGGAAATGCGTGCCCTTTAACTAGGATCACTCCCACTACAGCGACGAAAGCGTGCCCTTTAACTAGGAGTCCCAAGGCTACTAAAACACAAGCGTGTCCTTTAACTAGGAACACCGACACTACTGTAGGAACCAAGTGCCCTTTAAATAGGTCTACTCTCACTGTAGTGCCCGCGAATAATCCAAAACCTAAGAAAGATGGAACAGTAAAACCTGTTAGTGCTAAAACTCACATTAGAAAACGTAGGAAATCTAAGGGTCTCACAAATGTTAGCAATTCTGATAATCTTACATATGTATCTGCTAACACTCCGGAACCAATAGTTTCCAATGCATTGTCTACTGTTGTTATTGAAAACAGGTGGTCCAAATTGTTCTCTGGTATTTGGACTCTGGTTGCTCCAAGCATATGACCGGAGATCGCTCTCAGCTCAGAAACTTCGTCAGCAAGTTTCTTGGTACGGTTCGATTTGGGAATGATCATATTGCAAAGATAATGGGTTATGGTGAATAACATATTGGGAATGTTATAATTTCAAGAGTGTATTACGTGGAAGGTCACGGTCACAACTTATTTTCTGTGGGACAATTTTGTGATGCAAACCTAGAAGTTGCTTTCCGAGAGCATACCTGCTTCATTCGTAATTTGGAAGGGGTTGATTTATTGAAAGGTACTCGAGGGAATAATTTGTACACTTTGTCTCTACAAGACATGATGGCCGCTTCTCCCATATGTCTTCTCTCCAAAGCATCGAAGACTAAGTCATGGTTATGGCATCGACGGTTATCTCATCTTAACTTTGATGCTATTAATCATTTGGCGAAAAACGAACTTGTTCGTGGTCTTCCTAAACTTTCATTTCACAAGGATCATTTGTGTTTCGCGTGTACAATGGGGAAAAGCACTAAGAAATCATACAAACCCAAGACGGAAGACACCAACCAAGAGAAACTTTATTTGTTGCATATGGATCTTTGTGGGCCAATGTGTGTTGAAAGTCTTAGTGGCAAAAAGTACATCCTCGTAATTGTCGATGATTACTCTCGGTTTACATGGGTGAAATTTCTTACAACAAAAAATGAGGCACCTAAATTCATCATCGGATTTCTCAAGATGATTCAAGTGCGTCTCAACACTTCTGTCCAACGCATTCGTACAGATAATGGAACCGAATTTGTGAATCAAATCTTGCGTGATTATTATAAAGAAGTTGGCATATCTCATGAAACATCCGTTGCACGCACTCCACAACAAAACGGTGTCGTTGAAAGGCAAAATCGCACACTTATGGAAGCTGCTCGAACGATGTTAATCTATGCAAAGGCTCCATTGTTTTTATGGGCATAAGCAGTATCTATAGCAGTGTATACCCAAAACCGGTCACTAATTCGTAAACGCCATGGTAAAACACCTTATGAGCTTTTCCATGGAAAAGTACCAGATTTATCATATCTTCATGTATTTGGTTCTCTTTGCTATCCAAATAATGAGGGTGACAATTTGGGAAAACTTCAACCAAAGGCTGATATTGGTATTTTCATTGGTTACGCACCCACAAAGAAGGCATACCGAATCTACAACCGTAACTCTCGCAAGATCCTCGAAACTACGAATGTTGATTTTGATGAGCTGACAGTAATGGCTTCTGAGCAAAGCAGCTCTGAACCTGCACTTCATGAAATGGGACCTAGTAACATTAGTCCTGGTCTTGTCCCAAATAACCCTACTTCATCATAATTTACACCACCTACTAGGAATGAATGGGATACGTTGTTTCAACCGTTCTTTGATGAATTCTTTACTCCTCCAAGTATTGTTGCTCCAGAACCTGAAGTAATAGCTCCGGTAACCGAAGTTGTCACTCAAGCAACCGTTGCACAATCAGACACATCTGCACCAACAATTGGTCAAGCTATACCTTCAACGACTAATTCTCAACCAACACATGCTTCAACTACCCATGTCATGCCTATTGATGATGAAGGGGATGATGATGATCACGATTTGGAATTCGTTCAAATGCGTGAACTTCCATTCTTTGGTGTACCTATTCCCGACCCTATTCAAGTCGGGTCGTCCACCTCAGAGGAAGCTCCTTCTACAGTCTACTCCAATCCATGGATTCATGAACATGACAGCAAGTGGACAAAGGATCATCTTATAGATTCTATTATTGGTGACCTTAATCGTTCGGTATCCACACGAAGTCAGTTACAAGTAAATGCAATGTTTTGTCATTTTGATGCTTTTCTCACTGAAGTTGAACCTACGACATGTCAAGAAGCTTTTACTCAATCCTGTTGGATAGAAGCTATGCAAGAAGAACTTAATGAATTTATACGTCTTGAAGTATGGGAACTTGTCCCATGCCTGGATCAAGTGCAGTTACTCACTTTGAAATGGGTTTACAAGGTGAAACTCGATGAGTTAGGCGGCATATTGAAGAACAAAGCTTGACTAGTAGCTCGTGGATACAAGTAATTATTGGGCATCGACTTTATGGAATCCTTTGCACCAATTGCCCGTTTGGAAGCTATTAGACTATTCCTCGCTTATGCAGCCCACATGAATATAATCGTCTATCAGATGGATGTGAAGACGGCATTTCTTAATGGTGAAATCAAGGAATAGGTCTATGTACAACAGCCGGATGATTTTGTGAATCCTAATTATCCTAATCATGTGTACAAGCTTAAGAAGGCTCTGTATGGGTTGAAGCAAGCTCCTCGTGCATGGTATGATCTATTGTCACAATTCCTCATTACGCAAGGCTTCGCTAAAGGCAAGGTGGATCCCACGCTGTTCATTCAGAAACAAGGTAAAGATATGATTATGGTACAAGTATATGTTGATGATATTATATTTGCAGCCTCGACCCAAAACTTATCCGACGAATTTGGGAAACTCATGTCTTCCAAGTTTAAGATGTCAATGATGGGCAAGGTATCATTCTTCTTAGGTCTTCAGATATCTCAGAGTCCCAGAGGCATCTTTATCAATCAATCCAAATATGCCCTTGAATCGCTAAAGAAATATAAGATGGAATCTTGCGACCCCGTGGATACTCCAATGGTGGAATGAACTAAGCTTGATGCAGATCCACATGGAGTTACCGTTGATCTGACACTGTATCGTGGAATGATCGGTACTCTTCTGTATATCACAGCTAGTCGACCTAATCTTCAGTTTGCTATATGTATGTGTGCTCGGTATCAAACTAGGCCTACTGAGTTACACTTAGCTACTGTGAAACAGATCTTTCGATATCTTAAAGGAACCATTAATCGGGGACTTTGGTATTCGAAGGACTCTTCGATTGCACTTATGGCATATGCTGATGCGGATCACGCGGGTTGTCAAGATACAAGGCGTAGCACGAGTGGAACTTTGCAACTACTAGGAGATCGTCTAATCAGTTGGGCATCGAAAAGGCAGAAAAGCGCTGCAATTTCAAGTACGGAAGCAGAATACATAGCTATGTCCGGTTGCTGTGCTCAAATTCTTTGGATGAGATCGCAATTAACCGACTATGGTCTAGGTTTCAACAAAATTCCGATGTACTGCGACAACAAGAGTGCAATTGCCTTATGCTGCACCAATGTTCAATTCTCCCGGTCGAAGCATATTGACATTCGCTACCATTTCAAGGAGCAAGTGGAAAATGGAGTGATCGAGCTTTACTTTGTCCGATCTGAGTATCAATTGGCGGATATTTTCACGAAGGCTTTAGATCGCGCTCGAATGGAATTTTTGGCCGACAAGCTAGGAATGAGAACTTTCTCGCCTAAGACTCTAAAGGAACTGGCAGATGAAGCGAAAGAATAGTGGTGGTAAACTATTCTCCGTATCCTTGGTGATCATTCGTATATATTGTTTATATTTTTATCCACAAAAGCAAAATACGAAAATATAAAACCATATAAAAACCATAAAAATTGAAAAGTTCAGAAAAATCCAAAAATATTTTTACTTTATATTTCAAAGGCATGTCTTTTGGTACGATAATATTTACGGCCTTAAAAATGTTGATTAATATTGACACGGCGCCATAAATAGAGTTCGTACAAAAGTTATAAATATTTCATAAAACATGCCTAAATGGCTTGTAGTTATTTCAGACTGCAACCCGGTTTTCACAATAAAGTCAAGTATTTCTTATGAAAGCTTTGGCTCTCAACGGGAATTAATTTTCTCGGGCAAGGTTTACTTTAAAACCTTGTAAGGGATCAAGTTTACTTTATAACTTGGTCTAACACAAATTTATGTACGCTTCAATGCATTTATTTGTTAAAATAAGAGAAGTCTTGTTTTTATGAAGTTATCATCTCCACAAACCAACGATGTTGTCAATTGGTATCTACATACTCGACGATGCGACTACTCAAACGGTGACTACAGATCTTTCAATAGAACACGGGTCAACAATTGAGGGGGAGCAATTGTCAAGCATTCAGAATCTTCGATGCTGAACGTGCCAAGCTCACTAACTGGTGTCAAGACAACAATACCAATCGTACACGTGGTGTCAAGAGATGACTTCAGAAGTAACGAGGCGACCAACATATGCCGACAAGAACCATTTGATCTTATCATATGATGTTCTCATCAATCAGGTCCAACCTTGTCAATTTTTCTAATATGGTGAATATGTGATCATGTTACAAATCGGTACCATATCTCATACATTTGGTATCATGAAGATAAAACGAACTTGCATTTTTCTTCCTAAAACCTTTGTTAAAACTTCATTAAATCAATTGATATTAAAAACATCGATTGGGTTAATATTTTTAATATGGGGGAGAAAATGTGATTTAATATGGAAAATTATCAAAAATGGTTTGACTTAACGTGATGGCTCATCCTGACATGTGCGAAATGTTTTCGAATATCGTGGCATATGTTAAGGGGGAGCAAAACGGATTTTCATATCAAAATGGATTTTCATGGTGACATATACTTACCCAAAACCCATTCATTTCACGACGATGAAGATTGTGGTGACATAAGAATGGTAGGATAGGTTAAGTCCTATGACTCTTCCGGAACCGGAGGAATCTTCCCAAGGACATTCCATAGCTAGAAATAGTAGTCCTTAGGAAAGTTGGAGAAAAGATTGTGAATGTAGCTGAATGCCGACCAAGAACATAAGTTAGCACTGGAACAATCACAACAAGGTGCTAGTCATGACGTATTGGTAAGCATTGAAGGGGTTGAAGAATAAAAAAGAATTGTAAAGATAAATGGTGTAAAGAAAGAAGTCCTCCTTACAACCTTAGGCAGAAACCGGGTCAACACATATGCTATTGAGATCATTTTTAATGATTCTTAATATTAAAGATAGACATCATGGACCCAGTGATGCAATGCACAACCCATCCCAGCTAACTCGGATATCTCTTAAAAGATATTTGTTTTAATCACACGGAGACAACGCATTATCTATTGATTTATTCACTCCGAATAAATTAGTATTGAAAAGGTGGCACTCCTCTCTAGCCTCCGATCACTAAAATCCAAAGTGCGCGATCGAGTCTAGAGCCATTTGAGATCATTAAATATCTCATTAGGACGCACTTCCATATTTCCTTGCTTCTTCACACACTATGAAAAGTAAGAAAAATCTTAAGAGTCCTACGCAAAATCTTCATGATCTTGCCTGAACATCCGAGTAATACGTACGTATTTACAATGAAGATGGAAATCCTTCTTGAGCAAATATCAAAAAGCTCATGGTAGGTGACTTGTGCGATTCTTTATGAATCAAACTTGTGATAACTGGAAAGCAACAGTGGTTTAATTCTTAGCTGAACTTAAACACGTTCCAGGCCTCTATGCAATATTTAAGTGATCTTGCCAGAACACTCAGAGTGATACCTTAGTGTTCACAGTGATGAGTGGAAATCCTTCTAGTGTTAACACCAAACAGCACTTGGTAGGTAACTTGCAAGATTCAATATGAATCAAGCTCGTGACAATTGGAAAGCAACGATGGTGCGATTCTTTAATGAATCAAACTTGTTCCAGGAATCATAATTGACGGCTTCAATCATGCGGATAATTTTATCCAAATGATTCACTCTTTACGTTCGCAGTCAGCTTTGGACGGTCGTGTAAAGAGAACGGGTTTACCCGTGAAATCTTGTCAAGGAGATTTTTAATTAAATCTACCTGCCACAAGTACGATATTTTATATCGTCCAACGGTCTTCACCGACCGGAGGTAAAATGCTACCGAATTAGAATAAAATGTTCAAATCCATTTTGTTCGTGTCTACTTGTGTTGCGGCATTTGATGACGGTGGCGTTGCGGGATCCAAGAAGAAGTCGTCCCCGCATGCTTATACTTTATGCACTTAATACCTCATCTAATTTAAGAAAGCCTAAAAGTTAAGTCTTCCGCTGTATCAAACTCTGAAGCTTTCAAGAATTATGAAGGTATAAGTATGTGGGACATGGTGTCACGAAGAGGCGAAGATCACAAGTGAAGGATGCACAAGATCAAGGCAAGAGATTAATGCTCACGATTGATATCAATGATCACATCAGCATGTTCACCTGAAAAGAAAAAGAAAAGAAAGACGAAGACTACGAGCTCAAGACAAGCATAGTATACTAGGTTTATTATTGTAACTTGGGTAACGCCCTTGTTTGGAGTGACCTCTCTTAGGGAGAGATTGTTGGAAATACGTTTTACGTATTATAAAGGATCGGTCACTCCAACAATAGTCCATATAATAGCTCGTAGTTTAGTTATTTACATTTATTAAACAAAGCCCAAAACCGAGCCCATGAAATGTATGGGCCGGTGGCCTTATGTAAGCCCAAGCCCATCTCATGGGCTTGGGTATATAAACCCTCTCCTTAGATGGAGAGGGTGGTGATTTCATTTTAATTTACACATAGTTCTTAAACTTTCTCTCTCTAGAAGTGTGAAATCATCTATCTTTCTCTCTCTAAAAACATAAGCAAGATTTACATATCCTACACTAGTGTGTGTGCCTATATGCAACATATGTGCAGGTGCAGTTATCTCGACCCAAAATTAATTTTTGAAAGTATATAGAATGCAGAATTTTGAGATAACCCAAACGCTCCTTATTTTCATTTTAACTTCAAATGAACGTACCCGAAAATGTATATTGATTATGCAAGTCCTTCAGCGTTCATAAGAATTTTATGCCATGATTAAAACTCGTTTTGGGATGTTTGTCATTTACAATGTTTGAAAAACAAATTTGGCATGACCTAATTAGTGAGAAGGTTTTTTAAAAAATTCCTAGGGATTCCTAGCAATTCCTAGTAGTTTGTCGATGGGTTTATGCATACAAAGTGTTTTAGTGTCATAATCAAACAATGCAATGGCTATTTTCACTAACCTAATTGAATCCCCAATTTCAATTTTATGTAATAAAAAGAACCCTAGACTCAGAATTGGGATTAATGTAATGATACGAGAGAGTAAAATAGATAGGTATACTTACAGTGATTGATTTGCACAGAGAAAATATATGGAATCGCCTTAGGATTGGTGGAGAAACGAGTTTATAGTGATGGTGTTCGTGTTTTTACAGAAAGATGAGTTTTGTGTTTGTGTTTGTTTTGGCTGATATGCAAATTTTTTAAAAAGCCTCAGACACACGGACCCTTACACGGACCCAAAGGAGAAAGGGTCCATCGGCTCTGATGACAGAATTTTTTTTGTTTTTGTTTTAACAAGAAAGTTTCATTGAGCCTAAACCTAATCATAACAGATAAAATGGATCACGTTTCAGTGGTTTAGTTAAAATGTCGGGTATATTATCTTCCGAAGATACTTTTTAAATAGAGATGTTACCTTTTTAAACGTTGTTACGTAGAAAGTGGTGCCGGACTGCAATGTGCTTGGTTCGAGCATGCAAAACATGATTCTTGCTGAGGTCGATGGCTCTTTTTTTGTCACACAAGATTGTAATGTCTTCCAACTCAATACTGTAATCGACAAGAGCTTGTTTCATCCACGATGCTTGTTGAATGCTTTGCCTGCCGACACATATTCGGCTTCGGTTGTGGAGATGTCTAGTCTGGTTTGCTTCTTTGAAAACCATGAAGTAAGACAATGTCCTATAAATGTACAAACGCCACTTGTGCTTTTCCTATCGACATAGTCACCAGCATGGTCTGAGTCCGCATAGACAATGGTTTCCATTCCCGTGCTCTTGGGATACCATAATCCGAGGTGAGTTGCTCCCTTGATGTATCTAAAGACTCTTTTGACCGCTTCAAGATGCGACACATACAAACACTAAACATAATATCTGGCCTACTAGCCGTTAGATAAAGTAAGCTACCAATCATACCACGATAGTTAGTGCTATCGACGTAGTCATTTACATCGTCTTTGGTTACTTAGGTTCGGTGGACATTGGTGTGTTTGTTTGTTTAGAATATTATAGACCAAATTTCTTAAGCATCTCTTTTATATACTTGGATTGGTTAAAGAAAATCCTGTCTTCCATTTGTTTAATTTGTAAGCCTAATATCAAATTCATCATGTATAATTTTAGAGAATTCATCACAAAGTTCTTGACAAGTAGACCCGAAGATAATGTCATCAACATATATTTGAACAATAATTATATGTGACTCCTTTTTCTTAGTGAACAACGTATTGTCCACTAGACCCATTGAATACTTGTGTTCAATTAGAAAGGACTTAAGTCGGTCATACCATGCCTTGTGTGCTTGCTTGAGACCATA
Source organism: Glebionis coronaria (assembly GCA_025667525.1). Lineage (NCBI taxonomy): Eukaryota > Viridiplantae > Streptophyta > Magnoliopsida > Asterales > Asteraceae > Glebionis > Glebionis coronaria. The sequence goes on along the minus strand of CM046882.1, from coordinate 414,812,136 downwards.
AAAAGCCTTTTTAAGTTTATAAACGTGATTAGGTTTTTCATAGTCTTCAAAACCGGGAGGTTGTGCAACATACACTTCCTAGTTTATAAAACCCTTTAGAAATGCACTTTTAACATACATTTGATAAAGTTTGAAGCAATGTTTTAAAACCCGGTTCAACCCGGTCGGTTCAACCGGTTGAACCGGAAACCGGACTAATGACCGGTCCGTTGTACGCTGGTTTTTTTTGTTAAAATTCAACCTAGATTGAACCGCGGGGTTTTGATCGAACCGGTTGAACCATCGAACCGGAATCCATCTGGTTCAGTCTCATGAAAGTAAAATAATGAAATTGATGAAATCAGTGGATGACAAAGCAGAGATGTTGATAGTGATTGATGTACTCTATAATTATGTTACCTTTCTCGTCTTTTATAGATCGACCAATGATGATTTTGATTTCATGTAAGTTGGTTTACGGGTGATAAGATGGTAGTATTGGTCTGCTGGAGTAGTGTATAGTTTATGTGTTTGTATTTTGTTAACATGAATAGAGTGGACAAAAACTAAAAAAGAATTTATGTGTTTGTATTTGGTTAACGATGAATGGAGTGGGCAAGAACTAAAAAGAAATAGTAAGACTGGAAGTGGTTTTAACTGTGATACGAGACCCTATATGCTTTAGTAGTAGTTAATTTTTTGACCATGTTAACTTGTTTGAATGTAAAAGCAATAATTATTTTTGGAACTCTAAAAACATGGATACTAGTTTGGGTTAAGTCCATATATTGGTAATGTACTATCCATCGTTTACACATCTAGGTAATGTACTATTTTTATTACTAATATGGCTATAAAAACCGGCTAATGTTTTCTAATATACGTAATATGACTGGTTAGGTGTCGGTTTCAACTTGAAAATGACTGACACATCATTTTTATTTATTTATTTTACTTACTTGGATATACCACCTCAGGCTTGACTTTATTTGACTAATGAGATGTATTATTGTTAAAAAAAATAATATCATTAAAATTATAAAAAAAAAAGATAGTACTAAATTGAAACCCCACCATCTCTTTCACCAATCTAAAATAATAGTCACAAACACAAACCCCATATCATCTATTTTTTGAAATCTTATCATCACAATTCCTCATTTCATCAACATATCTTTCGCCATTATCAGCCCACCATCGATCCCCACCACCATCGACTACACGACAACCGTCGATCCAACTGATCTCCACCACCATCGACATGGCCTACGCGACAACCACAAGTACCATCGCTGCTACACCCTACATCAACTTTCAACTGATGTTGATTTGTTTATAGTATGATTTTGATCTATATTTTGTATCAACCGCTGCTACACCATATAACCACTTTCAACAGAGTTATCTTCTTTTAATTTTGTATCAACCATTAATAAATTATGATGATGTTGGTTTAAGGTTTGATGTTGGGTTTTGATATATATTTTATGAAGAAACTGGGTTTGAGGTTTGATGTTGGTGTTGATTTTATTGATGGACATATATTATCTAGTACAATGATTTTGTATTTTTTATATTTTCCAGATCTAGAGTAATGAAGAAGATTATTTTGTTGGTACAGGAGATAAAAAAGTTATTTAAGCAAATAAAATTAAAATTGGATCGGGTTGGGTATTTAGTATATATGATTTGCACAGTTGGAAAATAAAATTAAAAAGAAATACCTACGTGGAAACTAATTATCTAGGTGGCAACATTAGCCGGTGATATCAGCTATATTAGAAAACATTAGCCGGTTTTATAGCCTATATTAGTAATAAAAATAGTACATTACCTAGATGTGTAAATGATGGATAGTAGATTACCAATATATGAACTTAACCCTACTAGTTTACACATACTTTTTATAGTGTACTGGTATTTATCTCGGAAACATGAAAGCGCATTAAACTTTTTTTCTATAAGAAAAGTTAAATGCATATATTTTTATTTGTTAGCATAAAACCGGTTGAACCGGTAACACGGTGAACCGGTGACTTAACCAGGTCAATCAAAAACCCGGTTTTAAAACATTGGTTTGAAGTCATGAGCACATGCATAGGCAAGTAGAATTGTTATGGACTCAAGACGAGCAACCGGGGCATAGGTTTCGTCATAATCAATACCTTCTTGTTAGTTGTAACCTTGAGCAACAAGCCTAGCCTTGTTTCTCGACACAATACCATTTCCATCTAGTTTATTTCGAAAGTCCCATTTTGTCCCAATAACCGTTTGATTTTTAGGTCTAGGTACCAAGTACCAAACATCAATAATCACAAACTGATTTAATTCTTCTTGCATTGCAAGAACCCAACTTTCATCGATTATGGCTTCATCAACATTTTTAGGTTCTATTTGAGACATAAAGCAAAAGAAATTACTTTCATTTTGAGCTTGAGACCTTAAGCTTCGTTCATTTAATTTACCGACAACATTTTCTAAAGAGTGTCCTTTTGATTCTTTAATGTTTAAAGGTTCATCTTTTAATGGTTTATTTCCCTTGTTATTTTCAAGATCAATTGGATGAATGTTAGTTTAGCCTTCAACTAGATCATCATCTACCAAAGGTGATGTTCTAGAGGGAGGTGGTCTTTCGTCGAATGTTATCTTCAACAATTCCTCGACACACATGGTTTGTTTATTTAACACAATATAGGCTTTACTATTTTGAGAATATCCAAGAAATACTCCTTCGTACGACTTTAGGTCGAACTCACTGAGATAATCTTTTGTGTTAAGAATAAAACATTTACTTCCAAACACTTTAAAATAACCAACTGTCAATTTTCTTCCTTTTAATACTTCATATGGACTTTTATATAAAAGTGGTCTAATTGAAACCCGGTTTAAAATATAAGTTAAGGTATCAACCGCATGACACCAAAACTTTTAAGTCATGTTTGACTCATTTAACATTGTTCTACTCATTTCTTGAAGTGTTCTATTTTTGCGTTCAACTACCCCGTTTGATTGAGGTGTTCTTGGAGCCGTGAAATTGTGAGTGATACCTTTGGTGTCACATAAGGCTCCAAATTGCATTTCATTGTCAAACTCCCGACCATGATCTGTTCGAATTGACACAATTCGACAATTTAATTAATTTTCAGTTTTCTTACTGAAAATCTCAAAATGATCAAACGCTTCATTTTTAGTTTTCAAAACTTTGTCCACGTAAATCTCGAATAGTCATCCACGATAACCAAGGTGTAAATATTTCCTCCGAAACTTTGTACGGCGAATGGACCGAATAAGTCCATATGTAAGAGTTCTAGACACTTGGTTGCGATGACCATATTTTTAGCCTTATGGCTTGCGTGTGTTTGTTTACCAATTTTACATGCATCACAAAAATGTTGATCATATTTTTTACTTTTGGTAAATTTCTTACAAGATCTTTATTTGCCAAATTTTGTAAAAGACCCATATTTATATGACCAAATCGTCTATGCCAAATGGTGGAAGTGTCATCTATAGTGGCCAAGCAAATAGCATCTTTAGATGAGTCAAATTTCATGACATATATGCTCTTTTTCCTAATACCTTTTCCAATTGTTATTCCGTCTTTTAGTATTTTACTACCATTTTCTTCAGATAAAACTTTGCATTTGTTACTACAAAGTTGACTAATACTAAGTAAGTTAAATCCTAAGTTTTCGACGTGAGCAACATTATCAATGGTAATATGGTCATTAAAGATCATACATTTGCCTATGATTTTACTTTTGACGTTGCCACAAAAATAACATTACCTCCGTCCATTGATGTGTAGGTGCTAAATAGGTTCCTATTACCGGTCATGTGTCTTGAACATCCGCTGTCCTTGATCCATTCATCGGGTTCAAGTCCAACCTTCAAGCATACCTTCACATTATAGAATTCAAGTGTTTGGTCCTCATCGTCTCATGGGTCCGTTTGGGTTAAACATACTATTCATGGTAATTCTGATAGGAGTGTTGCCAAATACATCCCAAGGCACCAAATTTCCCTTAGAGAATTGGTTGTGGTAATCATAGTTAAAAGGTACTTGACTATATCTACCTAGAACACTTTGATTACTTTTCGGAAATGGACGTTTGGGATAAGAAGGTCTAGGTTGATTTTGAATGTTTTTAGTTCTAACATTTGTTTCCACATTTCTAAAACTTGTGTTATATCTTTCAGGATTAAATGGTTTAGCTTTTCTAGATACAACTACAAATTTAGCGCGAAGGGGTCCGACGGGGTCCGTGTCCCTCCGTGACAACATTTTTGAAAATGTTGTTTTGCGGTGTTGTCTTTGAGCTAGAAGCTATATTTTGTTTATCAAACCCCAACCCCGTTCTATCATTACTATCTCATTGATAGTTAAGTATTTCATCAATGCAATTTTCATTTTTGCTATTTGCGAATTTTAGACTTTTTTTGGTAAGTGCTTCGTGACTAGTTTTTAGTATCTTCATTTCGCTATTTAGGTCTTCACACTTTTCACATATGTCTTTGGATGATTTACCTTTTTCTAGTCTTAACAATTTAGCCTTTAAATCATAAACTTCTTTTTCTAAGCTTTCACTTTTAGCCTTTAAGAGTTAGTTTTTGTTTATAATTTTAAGGCTTAATTCACCCATTTTGTTATACTTAATTTGTAGTGTATCGTCATATAATGAAGAAGAGTAGTAAGATGAATCGAAATGTACCTCATTGGTTTCGTGTGCCATAAGAGCTAGGTCTTCCTTTTTGGATTCGTCACCTTCATCATCACTAGCGTTCCATGCTCCACTCACGAAAGCTCTTTGTGTCTTTTGATTTGCCTTTGGACAACTACCAATAAAGTAATTGGGATCACCACATTGGAACCATTTTCTTTCATATTTAGGCTTTTTGATATCAAATGGCTTTTGAGACACTTTCTTGTTGTCCAGTGGTTGCCTTACTGATGCAGTTATGGTCTCAACACAAACCCGAACTACTACTTTTAAGTTTTAAGGTTTATTTTGTCATTTTTAGTTCTACAAGCTTTTAGTTTCATTTTTAAGTTTTATTAGATTTCTTTCCAAGCTAATGAAGTAGTTTAAATAGTTACATTTGTTTAGGGTTTAGGCAGTTAATGTTTTGATAATAAAGCTTTGCTTTAATCGAGTTCCCTACTGGAATTATCGATCCAATTGTTCTTTTAATTCATATGTTGTTTGGCCGGTTAAAGATCCGCATCATTTGGTATCATAGATTTGGTACTAACGGCCGAACGAAATCGTGGAGAATATCAAATTCATAGATTCGCCGGACGAGGCAATGAACGAGATCCACGTGATGTGAAGATTGCAAGCCTTAAGCAACGGATTTAAGAACTCGAGCGCCGACACGACAAGATCATATCTAGACGAGCAAGGGAACCCCTAAACTGGGAAATTCCATTTTCGCATGTTTGTGATCATGGAAGTCATTGTGAAGGCGTTCGGAAGGATACCTTATGTAGGCTCAGGTTACTAGTTGAGATAACCGAGTGCGTCGGTAAGGCCCATTCAAACTATCATGGTTCCTTATGTCGTCTTGTGATGAGAGTTTCGAGTCCTGAGTATGTCGATAAGGCTCCATATTACCCTAGGTTTCATGATGACCATCATGATCACCCTTTGTTCACAAAGGAAACCGAATCTGAACTTATTATCTGGGATATAGGAGATGAGGAAGAGGAGTATCCTTTTGTTTACAATTATCCAAATTTTTAAGAGGAAGAAAACGATGTGTCATCTCCAGATGTTGTGTTAGGTGTTGAAGAAGAATCGATGCCAGTTTATGGTACTGATATTGAGGGTGCTGTCGAGGAAGTGGTTACATGTAGAGATGGAGATGTTATTCATGTTGATCATATGGAATGCCTTATCACCCAACATGTTTCAAGTGGTGATTTTGCGGAAGACATTAATAGAAAATCACATGAGTTGATGTGGTTTGGAAATAATATTCTTATCAATGTTAGTAAAGGTTTGTTCAAATTTGTGATTAGTAAACAATATCAAAAATATTTGAAAGTTGCACCCATGGTCGATAAGTTGGTTTGTAAGATGATTAATGTTCGAAGTCGAGTCATTATCAACAAAATGGAATTTGATGCAACGAATATAAACTTGGATGCTACGAGTACAAGGGACGAGTGAATCAAACTCGAGGACGAGTTTTTTTTCAAGTGGGAGAGGATCATGAAGTTATGCACTCAACACAAACCCGAACTACTACTTTTAAGTTTTAAGTTTTAAGTTTTATTTTATCATTTTTAGTTCTGCAAGGTTTTAGTTTCATTTTTAAGTGTTATTATCTTTCTTTCCAAGCTAATGAAGTAGTTTAAATAGTTACATTTGTTTAGGGTTTAGGCAGTTAATGTTTTGATAATAAAGCTTTGCTTTAATCGAGTTCCCTACTAGAATTATCGATCCAATTGTTCTTTTAATTCATATGCTATTTGGCCGTTAAAGATCCGCATCACTTACGAGTCTTCCTCGCCTTTTGAAAAATTTCTTAAAATCACGTACGACCATGGTATATTCTTGTCATCGTTGTCTGAATCTTCATCATCACTAGATTCCACGCGGGCTTTTAGGGCAAGTGATTTTTGTTTATCTTTCTTGGCTTTGACGATTTTGGAATCCTTTTCCATCACAATTTCGTGCACTTTGAGGTTGGCGATAAGTTTGTCTAGTGATAGGCTTGAAAGATCTTTAGATTCTTTGATTGCCATGACTTTAGCTCGCCATTTTGGATGAAGAGCCCTTAGAAATTTCCTAACAAAATTCTTGTTGGAGAAAGATTCGTCAAGTGCTTTGAGTGATGTTATAATAGTGTTAAACCGAGCAAATCCCACATTAATTGACTATTCTTCAAGGATAGAAAATTGTTCATATTGTTGAACAAGTAAGTCAATTTTATTATCCTTGACTTGCGAGTTTCCTGATGTGTGACTATGAGTGAGTGCCAAATATTTTTGGCGGTTTGACACATAAATATTCTTTCATACTCCTTTTTAGGTAGAGCATTATAAAGCATCATTTTGGCTTCGTTATTTTTAGCCAACATTTTTTTTATCCTCGGTTTGTTTTCCGTAAGGAACCGACTCAAATTGGTCAGTGGTAACATTTCTCACTGTTGGTGCATAATCACCTTCAATGATTATATACCAAAGATCTATATCTTTAAACTTCATGTATGTTTCAAAACGATTTTTTCAATATATAAAACCATCTGTTTTAAAGAGTGGTGGTCTTTGCATAGATTGCCCTTCTTTGTATTTTTTTCAGAATCCATGGATTGATTCAAGTTTTAAAGTACAATATGCTTTAAAGATCTTGAGTACGTAGCTCTTGATGCCAATTGTAGAAAACTAGAAGGGGGGTTGAATAGTTTTTACCGATTAGTTTGATTTATTTAAAAACTTTTTCGTGATTGCAAATAGATATAGATGACGTGTGAATTAGTAATGCAAATGAATTGGGACAATAAATAAACAAACCACAATGCTCGATGATTTATTGTGGTTCAACCTAGCAAGATCTCACTTATCTCGCCCCTACTTCCACTCCTCGAGTATCCACTTGAGAGTTCTATTACACTAGTAATCGAATCTCCTTTACACCGGTGGAGAAACCTTCACTTATAAACTTACAATCTTAAACAACACCGAAGCTTAAGATGTCTTGATCTAAAGGAACAACAACGCCTTCTACACTTCTACACTTGTGTTTATAACACCAACCACACTTTATACAAGTAGATAGATGAATGGGTACAACAATGGTGATAGTGTAGATAACACTTAACACTTTCACAATATATGAAGCCTTGAAGGATTAAAGCTTAGACTAGAGGTTTTCTCATGACCGATCTTTAGTTGAACAAGGATCTAATCACAAGCAAGAAGAAGATAGATAAGGTGGATTAGAATGTTAGATATATACTGAGATTAGAGAGAAGTTTAGAGTGAAAGGGGTGAGTTAGAAGCTTGGACAAGAGCTCAATTTATAGGAAATCTGTCAGGCCACACGGAACCTGTCGGACCCTTCACCTTTGGGTTCACCGGGGTCCGGAAGGTCTGACTTTTGTTACCTCATAAATGTTTGTCCAAGACATCAATCAATCATTAAAATCTTTCTAGTTTGACTTACGAATTCTGACATTAACAGTCAACATTGACTTTGTGGAGTGAATTATATTTATCATTTTATGTTTATACAAGTTGTGTTATTTTTTTAAAAACATTTTTGTATAAGTTCATAGATTAGGAAACTTATATGATGCTACATAAGAGTATGTTTGATGTTTAGTCGTCAACAAAACGTTAAGTATGATTAAAACGTAAATATCATGTTAGTGCGATATTTGCATTTACAAAAACAAAGCGAAACCAAAAAATACAGTTAGCGTTTTTAGGCATCATTGTATTAACATTTTGCGACAAATTATAAACTCAGTCATGTATAAAAACAAGATTTTCAAAGACGAGTTTATTCCGTTGATCCCCCTTTGTTGAAGAAAAAAAGGATGGCCAGTGTATTGAGGAAGAGAAGAAACGACATTGCTAATGCCCCCCCTTGGTGCTTACTCCCCCTTGCTTGGGACACCAAGAGATCGAGCTATAGTGACGAGCTACATAGAAGGGTTAGAGGAAAGAAAGAATACCTCAAATATAGCAAAAGTCACAAAAAATAAAAAGAAATAAAAGAAAGAACACAAGAACAACAAGATCCATAGATAAATCATGTTAGAAACATGAAGAAATATAAGAAAACAAAATTGATACAAAGGTGTATGGATAACAAGACTAAAACTTAATCATAATTCTAATATTAGTTACACTAGAATCCTAGGATTTGCTTAAATTAGATGTCTTATTATTAAGTAAGATTCTTGCTTAAGTGGAAGACAATGTAGTAACGGAATTTGGTGGAGAAGGCTTGGTGATGTACTTGTAGTCATAGTTAAGTGGGGGCTTAACTAGAAGTTTTTTTTATGAAGTTCAACTCATCATAGATGTGAGACATGACAAGATGTTGATATTGACAACAATGACAATATGTTCCATGATGTAGGACATTATCATGTGATGGAGGAAGAACACAAAAGGGACAAACATGAAAAGAAGAGGTTCCATAATCAATTTCCTTAGTAGGAGAAGTGACTGGGTTTGGGGTGTTCTTTGGTGAATTTGGGTAGAGATGAATTGGAGAATATTGTAGTGAATCAAAGCTTTCATTTGGTGAGTAAGTCATTTTTGCTTTGAGATGGAGGGGATGCAAAAATGTGGGGGATTATGTGGTGAAAACACAAGATAATTTAAGAATGATCAAAGGGTAGATACTAATATTCTAGAAAATGTTGGAATAATTAGGGAGGTTCATAAAAAGAGATTTGAGAAGAAACAGATTAGGAGCTTTTTGAACATGGTTCATTAAACGCCACACGGTTCCTTAAAGATAAGGAGTCGCGGGGACAAATAATGATCCGTGGGCAGAAGGGGTGTTTTAAGGATTAGAGGAATTTTTCTAATTTTCTAGTTTAACTGATCATAGAGTTATGTTAAAGAGTAATAAAAACTAGAACAAAAAATAAATTAAACACGACTTTGACCAAAAGATTTTTGTTTGAAAGTGAAAATAATGTTAGATGTGCGATTTTCTAGACACGAAGTCATGACATATTTTTGATAATTCACTGATCCTCTATAATTCAATGTTGTTCTCGCTATGATTGTGTTACCCATACATATTGCGTACATATGTTTATTAGCAATCACAAGAATTTATGAAAAACTTTTTTAGATTGAATTAACAACGCATAAACATTTCTCGACCATTGAGAGAAGTCTTTTGTGTGTTTTGAAATAAAGGAAACAAGTTTTCAAAAATACTAAGCTTACCTCAGATTGAAAGAAAGTCCTATAGAAAGTAAAAGACTCAGAAAGGAAGACGACCAGAAAAAAAAGACACCACGGTTCAATAAATAGAGTTGCGGTTCACTAAAGGTTCACGGTTCACTAGAGATAAGGAACCGTGGACAGTGACCTTGTGTTTAAATGAAAAACAAAGTGAAAAAATTTGAATCCAAGAAGAATTACTTTTAAAGACATGTGTCAATGTAGCAATTTGAGTTTTTCACGTCATTATTTTAACCTAATAGTTAGCGTTATTTATTTTTTACTTAAAATTATTTTTCTATTAGCTAATCAGATTTAATCGTGTGCATCGTTAAACGTATAATTATCTCTAAATAACTCTAGACTATTTTAAATCTAAAATTAGATAGTATTAAAAGTAAATATTTAAAAACTTGTACTTTCGTATAAATTTATTTCATGTTAATTATTACTTTTACGGCTAATGGGCAAAGATAAACCGCGCTCGTTATCCACATATTCTTTACTCATGTGACATTTAGTAACCATATATGCCCTAATTAGATTATCAAAATATCGATGTTCTCTGAATATTGTCGCTTTATTTTTACGCTGATTTTTTATTTTTTAGTTATACGTATCACTTTTAAATTACATAACTTTTAAAATATCGAGATTCGATAATACCCGTATTTACAAATTCTAGAGCAAATTTTATAAAAATCCCACCCAACTAAACAACTAGACACGAGGTGACTATTGGAGATTCTTGTTTAAGTGGAGTGCACATGTATAATGTATTCTTACTAGAATTCGTATGAAAAACATATTTCACCAATATTTCACATAGTTTTTATCAAAATCATCCATCTATTCCTAGTTTTCTCTCAAATTACAAACCTTAACACTCTTAAATCGTCAAGATCACACAAATTTCTAGCCTAAATTAGTAGTAATTCATGAGACGTTTATTTTTCTTGTTTTACGTATCACTTTCAAATTACGTAACTTTTAAAATATCGAGATTCAATGATACCCGTATTTACAAATTCTAGAGCAAGATTTTATAAAAATCCCACCCAGCTAAACAACTAGACACGAGGTGACTAGTTGTTAGAGATTCTTGTTTAAGTGGAGTGCACATGTATAATGTATTTTTACTAAAGTTCGTATAAAAAACATATTTCACCAATATTTATCATAGTTTTTTTTTTATCAAAATCATCCATGTATTCCTAGTTTTCTCTCAAATTACAAAAATTAACACTCTTAAATAATCAAGATCACACAAATTTCTAGCCTAGATTATTAGTAATTCATGGGAGGTTTATTTTTCTTGTTTTACGTATCACTTTCAAATTACGCAACTTTTAAAATATCGAGATTCGATAATACCCGTATTTACAAATTCTAGAGCAAGATTTTATAAAAATCCCACCCAACTAAACAACTAGACACGACGTGACTAGTTTTTGGAGATTCTTGTTTAAGTGGAGTGCACATGTATAATGTATTCTTACTAAAGTTCGTATAAAAAACATATATCACCAATGTTTCTCATAGTTTTTATCAAAATCATCCATCTATTCCTAATTTTCTTTTAAATTACAAAAATTAACACTCTTAAATCATCAAGATCACACAAATTTCTAGTCTAGATTATTAGTAATTCATGGGAGGTCTATTTTTCTTGTTTTACGTATCACTTTCAAATTACGTAACTTTTAAAATATCGAGATTTAATAATACCCGTATTTACAAATTCTTGAGCAAGATTTTATAAAAATCCTGTTGGGCCAATGAAAGTTTTAACTATGGCCTAGTCTAGATTTGTTTAAATTAGACTAAGTGTTTACTTATCGCTGAGAGGACCAGCGACAGAGAATAGACCAGTGGAAGGCAAAGCCTCAGCTGGCACACCAGGAACATTCAAGTCAAACACAACGTCAAAGAAGTCGAAGACAATCTGAAGTCATACTCACCAGCGATTATGGATAGCTGGGATGTTGAAGAAATGTACTGGTGTTCAAGGATCTCTGAGTTGACAACACTCAGAGATCACTTAACAACCCTAGAAGTCTGGGACAAGCAAAGCTTGTCCAATCCTTTATAGTTTAGGCGGGAGAATCTACCAAGTGTTTTGAGCGGGACAAAACAAGAGATTCAAGATAAAGCCTAGGACGACCTAGTGGGACAAAAGGTGAACAGTTGGCAGAACTGTTCACCTAAATTTGTTTAAAGGTATGTCTCGATTTGGACATGCATTTAATACGTTGTACTCTTCCATTCAGAGGTGACACGTATCAACTACTCCCACTAAGGAAGCAACCTCGTACACTATAAATAGGAGTGAGAAAGAAGAATTAAATCAACCCTTGTACTTGGATAATTTATCTAAGTTCTTTCTCACCTTGGAACTGCTGAGCCCCCAGCTGTCTACCAGCGTCTCATTGGTTCCCTTGTAAACTTGAGTCTCGAATCTAGTTTACTTGTTTCTAGGGTTCATATATTGTTTTCATTCAACGAGTGTATTCATAGCACTTTGTAATACTTTGTTTATAATACTTAATAAAGCATTACGCGTTTGAAAAGTATTTCATTGTGTTTCGTGGTTACAAGAGTTATAGTTTATCAACAATTGTCATATTAAGGGACTTTCAATTGGTATCAGAGCGGTTTGATTTATAAAACTTTTCATAAACCGTTCTTGTTTTTAAAATCAAGATCTTAATATGGTTGATACTATACCTCCTCCACCTTTTGGTCAAACCAGTTTAGGTACCACCTCGACCATCATACCGGCCACCACATCTACTACCATGCCTACACCAGTTGTAAGCACTGGTAATAATGATGATGACCTTCCCCAACTACTTGATGTTCGAGGGGGGTCACATGTGGCCAATGTACCAGCATTCGATGAAGAGGATTTCTCAAGTTGGAAAAGTGAATTTCTTATATATTTAGATGGCTTAGAACCCTTCTTGATAGAAATCTTAGAAAATGGTCCCTATGTACCACTAGCCGTTTCCTCTACCCCTGAGAGACCCATTAAGAAACCTGTTAAGCAATGGTCTCCAGCGGATAGACGTCTGGCTAACCAGGACAAGAGACTCAAAAGTATTATAGTCTCTTGCCTACCCAAGAACATTATGAAGTCCATTACTCTGCTAAGGAGATGTGGACTGAATTAGTTCTAGGGTATGAAGGTCCAGAGGAAACAAAAGAAACCAAAATCCAAGCCCTTAGACTTAAGTTTAATGCTTTTAAAGCTTTGGAAACTGAAACTGTTGCACAAACTTATACTAGGTTTAAGATTTTGTTGAATGATTTGGGAAACAATGGAGTTGTTCTACCTAAGGCTGAGGTTAATGCTACTTTTGTCAATAGTTTACCTAGAAAATGGCTTAGCCTAAATCAGACCTTAAGAGCTAACAATGCTATAAAGAATGATACTTTAGCCCAATTGTTTGGTAGATATAACTATGAAGAAGGGCTAATTGACTCCATTTACAAATCAGAGACTGACAGGTTTACCACCAGTATCACTGGTTCAAAAGCTCTTGTTGCTAACCATTCCTTTCAGGACAGCGACTCTGACATTGAAGAAGACACCAGAAGTATTAAAGAATTTCTTGATGAATTACATGCTGAGTTCCATGACAGAGCTCTTTTAGCTGATCAAAAGAGGTACTACAAGAGATCTGGTAGAGTTGGAGCTGCAAAGGTTGATAAATCCAAGGTGTCATGCTACACCTGTGGAAAGACCGGTCACTATCAGAAAGATTGCTGGTCAAACAAAACCTCCTCTCCAAGCTTCCCTTCATCCAGCAACAACAACAGCAAGAAGAAGTTTTCCACCTCACCTTTCAAGCAAACCTCTCTCTCTGACTCAGAAGGGAAGAAGGACTACAAAGTCAAATACAAAGCCTTGAAAGCTGAGCTACTAAAACTCAACCAGAAAGCCGATGATGCAGCAAAGAAAAAAGATGTTAAGAAGACTAAAAAAGGTCTGATCGCTGCCTCATTCGACTGGGATGATGGACCCCTCACTTCTAAGGATGAAGGTACCACCACCGTCAGAGCCTTTATGGCTGTCTCTGATGAAGAACCCGTTGTGGGTAAAAGTGAAGCAAGATCTGGCCAATGGGTGGACATCACCATGAAAAAGGTACAAAGAATGTTATCTATGGCTGAAGGTCCTGATAGAGACCATGTCAGTGACTATACCTTGGTTGACCTCCACTTTGTGGAAGAGCAAAGAAAAACCCTTTTAAACAAATTTCATAATCTTAAAATAGAGTTAAATCTTTGCCAATCTCAATTAACAAATCTTAAACCATTTGTGAATCTTGCTAATCAACTTCAAAATGAAGTGAGCAAATTATCCATTGAAAATGAGTCTTTGTCTGATAAAAATTCTGAACTTAGAAAAACCATTGAAAAATGGAATTTGGCTCAATCCACAGTGGAAGAAATAGTTGCTGAATCCATACCTGGTGATGTGGTTCAGGCTATTGGGGGAAAGGGTAGATACAAAAAACATATCCATGTTCCCAATGTCAAATTTATCCCTTCAGATGTTTCTTCTCCTTCTTCCACCTCTGTGGATGAGAAGAACTCTGACAAAGAATCAGAGGTACCAGCCCCACCAAGACTCGCTGGTGCCAACCCATCTGATTCCTTGCTTGGCCCAAAACCTCCAACTAAAACCCCTGGGAATTCAATTCTCAAAGTCGCTGATAAATCGAATAAAAAGGTTTTTGTGGCTAAGGACTCCAACAAACCCACTCCTCCCCCTGAAGAGCTTTCTCCCACCAAGCAACTTCTCATCACCTTGATGGAAGAGGTAAAAGGGTTGAAAGAACAAATCAACCCCAGAGTTAATATTCCATCTGTTAACTCTCTTGGTGAAGGTTCTAGTAGCTCCAAGGGGAGAGCTTTGTTCAGACCTTGCAAGCATTGCGGTTTCAAGAATCACTCATCTGAGGATTGCACTAAGAAACCAAAATGTATCACATGCGAGTCCACTGAACACTCATCTAGCGAGCATGAGGAGGTCATTGCGGTTCAAAGAACAAGAACTCAAATGAGATCAAAAACTCCTCATCGACCCTCAAGAAAGGTTGAGCCTAAACCCAGAGATAACTCTCAGGGTTACAGACCTAACCCCCCCTGTAAGTACTGTGGCTTCTTCGACCATCACTCTGATGAGTGCGAGCATTATCCTGGATGTGACATCTGTGGAAGCATGCGTCATGAACCCAGGGATTGCAACCAAAGAGGGGGAGGAAACCAGAGAAGGACCAATGTCGCTGGTCAGCGACAGCATGGACCCACTGGAAAGTGGGTTCATCATAGAAACTAATCTGGATTTGTTATATCTATGCAAGAATATCTGAAGAAATTTGTTTGGTATCTGGACAACGGGTGCTCCAAACACATGACAGGGGTTAAATAATATCTGCATAGATATAAAAAGGAGTCTGGTCCTAAAGTAGTCTTTGGAGATGATTCCTCAGGGGCTACTGAGGTTTATGGCTCAGTGGATTATAATGGAATAACCTTCACAAGGGTCGCTTATGTCAATGGACTGAAGCACAACTTAATCAGCATTAGTCAACTCTACGATGTTGGCTTCAAAGTTCTGTTTACCAAGACCCAAGGAACAATCTTCAATCAAAATGATGATGTTGTTCTAATTGCACCCAGGAGAAGGGATGTGTATGTCATCGACATGTCATCTTGTCCAGAAGGGACAAACACTTGTCTCTATGCCAAAGCATCTGATAGTGAAAATTATCTATGGCATAAGAGACTCTCCCATCTCAACTTCAAAAACATTAACAAACTGGCCAAGAATGATTTAGTAGCTGGGCTTCCCTCTCTGACCTTCACCAAAGACAGACCCTGCTCAGCGTGCGAGAAAGAGAAGCACCACAGAGCCTCATTCAAGACTAAACAATCATTCTCCATAAATAAGTGCCTCCATCTTCTTCACATGGACTTATTTGGACCAGTAAAACCTCAATCCCTTAATCACAACAAGTATACACTAGTCATTGTAGATGAATTCTCCAGATTCACATGGGTATTCTTTCTCAAAAGAAAGAGTGATGCTGCTGAAAGAATAATGTCCTTCATCAGAGAAATAGAGAATCTCAATGACTGCAGAGTTAAGGCTATCAGAAGTGACAATGGCACTGAATTCAAGAATCATGCCATGGAAGCCTTTTGTGATGAAAAAGGAATATCACAGAACTTTTCTAACCCAGGCACCCCTGAACAAAATGGTGTCGCTGAAAGAAGAAACAGAACCCTCATAGAGGCTGCTAGAACTATGCTCAGCGAATCAAGACTTCCTAAACAATTTTGGGGTGAAGCTGTGAACACAGCCTGTCATACACAAAACAGATCCACTATTGTGAAGAGACATGGCAAGACCTCTTATGAAGTATATAGGAAGAGAGCCCCTGATGTAAGCTACTTTCATGTCTTTGGTTGCCCTATTTTCATTCACAACTATAGAGATCACTTGGGAAAATTTGATGAAAAGTCTGATGATGGATTCTTCGTTGGTTACTCTCTCACCTCCAGAGCTAATAGAGTATTCAACATCCACAGACAAGAACTAGAAGAATGCATCCATGTCACCTTCAATGAAGCAAATGTTGTCATCGACCACACCAACTCAGAAGAATGTGACATTGACTTCAATGAAGTTAAATCATATCCAGAGGATGATTTCTCATATCCCAAGGAATCATCCAAGGGCTGTCACAAGGACTTCCCTTATGTTCATGCATTTGATCCTCATTCAATCTCTGACATCACTCCAGAGGTTGAAAATGCTGAACATATCACTCCACCCACTACTGTGAATGCTGATGTCATCGAACCAATCTCTCCTCTTGATGAAGAGATTATGGATGAAGAAATAATATGTGAAGATCCCTCAGTATTCATTAAACCTGCTGTGACTCCTGAACCCACAGAGACTCTTGTTCCTCAATCCAAATGGAGTAGGAACCAAGATATTCTTCTGGTGAATATTGTTGGTGAACCCTCTGAGGGAGTCACCACCAGAGGCAAATTGAGATCTCTGGAAACCGCCTCAGCGAATGAATGCCTTTTCGCTGATTTTCTCTCTGAGGATGAACCTAAGAATGTGGCTGCTGCGCTTCTAGATGAAGGGTGGGTTGTTGCCATGCAAGATGAGTTGAATCAGATCAAGAGGAACAAGGTGTGGACTCTGGTAAAAGCTCCAGCTGGAAAGCAAGTGGTTGGAACTAAATGGGTCTAGAGAAACAAGAGGGATGAAGCTGGCATGATTGTTAAAAACAAGGCTAGGCTTGTGGTGCTGGGATATAATCAATCTGAGGGGATTGACTATGATGAAACGTTTGCACCAGTAGCCAGATTGGAAGCCATCAGAATCTTCCTAGTCTTTGCAGCTTATATGGGGTTTACTGTGTACCAGATGGATGTGAAGAGTGCTTTCCTCAATGGGAAGCTTGCAGAGGAAGTATATGTCTATCAACCCCCAGGGTTTGAAAGCAGTGAGTATCCTAATCACGTATGCAGACTTCACAAAGCACTCTATGGGCTGAAACAAGCGCCTAGAGCCTGGTATGAAACCCTATCAAAATTCTTACTTGAAAATAAATTTGTCAGAGGTACCATTGATCAAACCCTGTTCACTTATAGGTCCAAGGGTGATGTCATTTTAGTACAGATTTATGTGGATGATATAATTTTTGGTTCAACCAATATTACATTGAGAAAACAGTTTGCCAAATTAATGACCAAAAATATGAAATGAGCATGATGGGGGAATTAACTTTTTTCTTGGGTTTTCAAATTAAACAAAATTCAAAAGGAATTTCCATTTGTCAAGAAAAATATGTTAAGGATTTGCTCAAGAAGTATGATCTGTCTGATTGTGCATCAGTGAAATGCCCCATGCTTCCTCCCAACAACTTGGGAGCTGATGACTCAGGGGTCTCTGTTAATGAGACCTTATATAGAGGCATGATTGGGTCACTGATGTACCTCACAGCAAGCATACCAGACATACAATTTTACACATGTCTTTGTGCTAGGTACCAAGCTAGCCCCAAGGAATCCCACCTTGTAGCTGTCAAAAGAATTTTCAGGTACTTAAAAGGATCTCCCACATTGGGTCTCTGGTATCCTAATGGATCAGGCTTCGACCTCAAAGCCTACTCAGACTCTGACTATGTTGGGTGTTGTCTTGATAAAAAAAGCACCTCTGGGAGTTGTCAAATCCTTGGAGGAAAGTTAGTATGCTGGAGTGCCAAGAAACAAAACTCTGTGGCCATGTCATCAGTTGAAGCTGAATACGTAGCGGCCGCTGGTTGTTGTGCTCAAGTTCTCTGGATGAAAAGTCAGCTGCCTGATTATGGGATCATTTATGAAAAGGTTCCCATATTCTGTGACAACACAAGTGCTATAGCCATCTCAAATAATCCGGTACTTCATTCCAGAACTAAGCATATTGACATCAGGTATCACTTTATCAGAGACCATATTTTAAAAGGTGATATTGAGCTTCATTTTATACCCACTGAATACCAGCTCGCTGATATATTCACCAAGCCTCTGGCTGAGCCAAGTTTTACTAGGTTGGTTGCTGAGCTGGGTATGCTCAATATTGGTAAACAAATCTGATAAATGATCTCTGATCTCCGTCTCTGGGCATTAAAGGGAATTGAATGTAACGAGGTAGTTACATTCCAATGGGACTTAATATATTCCCATATTTAATTCAAATGATTAACCTTTATTGTCAACAACTTTCCCGCTTTCCAAGGGACAGAAATATCACATGAAGAGTCAAGGGGTCCCACTTTTCCTAAAAGGTAAACTTTTGTATTAAATGCTTTAATTGTAAAACGACTAACCCTTTTATCAAAACCATTGACTCATTTTTTAAAACTCACATTACTCATTACTTTCACACACACATACTATTCATCTTCTCCAAAAACCTTCATTTCTTCCTCAATTCAACAATGGCGTCTTCATCAACAAACACCGCTTTCACCGTCCTGGCCGCCTCGAACGTTGATTTTGGGATACACGATGGCAAAATTGCCTTGAACAATTGTGTAGCTCTCTTGGAACACAACAATTCCCTTTACCAACCATTATTCTCCTTCCTCAAAAACTCCACCATTTTTGAAGCCATAACCAGAGTACCTTCCACATGCTACCACCAATATTTGAAGGAGTTCTGGTATAGCGCCGAAGTTGATCAAACCTCTTCACACGTCACCTTCAACCTTTCCACACATCCCCAACCTCTCACTTTTGATCTTCATACCTTTGCCAAAGTCATTGGACTTCCAGTCAATGAAGGCATGTCCGCCGTGCCTGCCAGCGCCACGGTAAAGAAGGCTTTGGCTACCCTTCGTCCTCATGACGACAATGATAAACCCTTCACCACACAAGGTTTCTAGAACAAATCCCTGATCAAAGTGAACTACTTTTCACCTATTTGGAGGACGCTGATGTTATACATTGTGAAATGTCTGGGTGGAAACCAGGGGTCTCATGATCAACTTAATGGAGCCCAGCAAGCAATCGCTTACAGCTTAATTTGGGGGCAAGATATAGGGATCGCTCATATACTTTACTCTGACCTCATTGCTAAGATAGAAAACAAAGGGAAGAAGAACAGACTAGCCACCATCTGCTACACAAGATATCTCTCCCTTCTCTTAGAAGATATGTTGGGTGAAGGCTACACAAATGATGAACTTCTCTCCTTCTCTCCTTATCACATCATTGTTGCATCACTAAAGACTCCTTTGGAAGATGAAGTGCCTCTCAGCAGGCACATGATGCATGTCGTTGGGCTACTGGTTGCTGATGGAGAGCCCTTGATCCCTCACAATGAGATGAATGCTGAAAGAGTAACTGACAAGTCTCTATTAAAGACCTTTGTGCAGTCTTCTTCTCAACCCAAGGTGCCCAAGGAAAAGAAGAAGAAGAGGAAAGACATCCCCCTTTCCTATGAAACCCCTTCTGTTAATCCTTCCAAGACCAAGAAGACTAAGAAGAACCCATCTCCTTCTCTGGAGGATGTGGTTGAAGAGCCTACCGCTGACAAACAACCTGAGTCTAGCGTCTCCCAGTCAGCAGAGACGACTAAGAACTTTCTCAACGCTGATATCTCTCAGGTATTAGTTTGCCATTTTATTCTCTTGGAGGTTCACATACAATCACTCTCAACATTCTGTAGGAGAGAGCGATGAAGTCTTAGGGTTTGCCTCAACCCATAGAGTGTCTGTGTCAGCACCTAGAACTCTTAGGATTATCTGTACACTCTGTCTTAACACAAGGATATGATTCATTTGTGCTCATAACGTACCCCGATGATCCTTCACCCTCTGGACTATGCTCTTGTCCATACCAACTTGAGCATGATATAGGTCCCGACCTAGAGTTTCTACACTTCACGCAGTCTCTGGGTCCCCTCATATGAAAAGAGTCCCAAAGAATTTATTCTTTTGGGGGGACTGAATAATCACCCTCAGTCTTCCTAGGGGCAGTGATAAAAGGCGACCATTACCCTCAAATAAGTCATAAACTAAAAGAGTCCCAAAGAATTTATTCTTTTGGGGGGACTGAATAATCACCCTCAGTCTTCCTAGGGGCAGCGATAAATGGCGACCTTTAACTTCCATGAATTCACAACTAAAAGTGTCCCAAGGAGCAATCCTTCAGGAGGAGCTAGATAATCACACCCAGCTATCCTAGGGGCAGCGAACGGCGACCATTCACCACATATTTTTCACAACTCAAAAGAGTTCCAAGGAGTAATCCTTATGGGGGAGATGGATAATCACACCCAGCTATCCTAGGGGCAGCGAATGGCGACCCTTCAACATAACTATTTCACACTTAAAAGAGTCCCAAGGAGAAATCCTTAGGGGGGCTGGATAATCACACCCAGCTTTCCTAGGGGCATCGAATGGCGATCTATAACTTCATATTTTTTCACAATTGGTTACTAACAAAAATCATAACAGGCTCATAATCTTCATGAAGAACAGCAGAATGATGATGCCTACTCTATTGCTGGTGATGAAAATGCTGAAGCCCCCCACATAGATCTCGATGCCATGTCAAACATTGAATCCATGCCAGAGGATGAGGTCTTCATTATTAAAGCAGACTTGACCATTTCAGATTATGCTGATATGGATGCTGATGATGACCAAGTTACATCAGAGTTAAAACCCATCTCCTTCCCATCAATGCCCAATGTGCAAGAACTGGCTGCTAAGCGGCTATTGGACCAAAGGCTCTGTACACCAACCCCAGTTCCCTTCCCAACCTTACCAAATGTCATGGAACTAGGGGCCAAGCAACACTTAGAACATTTACAAAAACTCAAGCCTGTCCATGTTCCTCGAATGAAAGATGTTCAGGAACTCGCTGCTGAGGTTCTCTGGGTTAAGAGGGGTGACATCAGTAAAACCAAGCCCAAAGTCACAAATGATGTCATCCTCTCTGAATTACAAACACTCACCCATGCTGCTAAGGAACTCACCACCACACTAGAGACTTCATTAACTTCATCTATGGAGTCCTCTATGACTGCCTTGCTTCCGCAACTACTGGGAAATGCCTTGCAAGGTCACCTCCCAGCTGTTCTAGACCAGAGCCTCCAGCAATACATACCATCTGTCCTCACATCAGCTGTGAAAGCAAATGTTGCAGCTATTGCTAAGGCGTCTGAGCCTTCAAGAAAACTTCTTCAAGAGCTGTTGTAAGAGGAACTTAAAGAGATCTGCTTATTTGTTCATCAAGAATTCGTTAAGTTCATTAAGCCTGGATCAGGCACAGCTACTACCGGCGCTATGCCTGAGGGGGAGAATTCAGCAACCTCCACCTCTAAAGAAGAAGAAGACACTGCTTCACCTAAGGGGGAGCAGTCACTTAAACAACCAACACCTTCAGCAGGGATTCCTACACCAAAACCTCTCAGATCCTTCAACCCCAGCATTGAAGCAATAAAGGATAGGGGTAAAGGAATTGCCATTGAACAACCTGAAATAACCCTGCACTCCCTCCAAGAAGAAGGCGGAGCTACAGCCAAGCTTTCCAAACACTCTGACCTGCACAAATTCAAGAGCGCTGATGAACCACCACTCACCCCAGAGCAGGCAAAGGCTCAAATCTTGGAACACCAAAGGCTTGCAAACATCAGAGCAGCTGAACTCAAGAGCAAATAAGCTCTGAACAAACTCTCTCCTGCTGCAAAGGAAGCTCAGCTGGTTAAGCTCAAAGAACTGGAGGTTAAAAGGAGCAACCTTCAAAAAGAATATGAAAGACTTGTAAACCAAAGAGCTGAACCTGGTCAAATCACCAAGTATGCATGTTACACTGACAAAGACAAAAGAGTGGTAATGACCCTTTACAGAGAGAACCAACTAACCAACTACAAAGTCTTCAGTGACTTTAAACTCAGATATCTAGGCCTCTCTGAATGGTTAGAAATGTTGTCTCTTGCCCAAAAGAAAACTGGGCCTGGTGCTGCCCAAATGATGAAGAACATTCAAGCAAAGCTGAATTGGGTAAGAGACACGGCAAAGAAGCTGAAGGTACCTATGCCTCCTCAACTTTCACGACAACAACCTTCTCAAGGACAAAGAAAAAGAAAAACCCAAATGGGGCCTCTGGTGGAGAAGTTGGTCACTGAAAACATTATTGTTGATGGGATGCACAGAAACTTGGTTCTGCCCAAAGAGATCACTAAACCAGTAGGGGCAAGTATACTCAGAACCAGAGACAGGTATGGTCTTTATGAATGGTAATTGTGAGTATTGCTTTCAGCGGATGAATGAACTACATCTGGCATCAACCATCCAGCTTATCAGACTCGAATAGGGCATCCTAAGGAATTGCAAAACAATTGAGGATTTTAAGTTTGAAGTTGAGCTAGTCATCAACTCTAGGAGTGACAAAGTTGAAGCCCAGAGAATCTGTGATCAAGGCCTCGATCGCTGAAGAACCTTTTTACTTTTTGTTTATGTTTACACCTCTGGGTGTTCCTGTAATAGACTAGGTTCTTTATGTTTAATAAAACTCTGAGGTATGTTTGTTAAATTATGTGTAAGAAGAAGCTGTGTACTCACTTACAGTAATTTTAGACTTAGTATAATTTATAAACAAATAAGGGGAGATTGTTGGGCCAATGAAAGTTTTAACTATGGCCCAGTCTAGATTTAATTAAATTAGAATAAGTGTTTACTTATCGCTGAGAGGACCAGCGACAGAGACTAGACCAGTGGAAGGCAAAGCCTCAGCTGTCACACCAGGAACATTCAAGTCAAAGACAACGTCAGAGAAGTCGAAGACAATCTAAAGTCATACTCACCAGCGATTATGGATAGCTGGGATGTTGAAAGAATGTACTGGTGTTCAAGGATCTCTGAGTTGACAACACTCAGAGAACACTTAAGAACCCTAGAAGTCTGGGACAAGCAAAGCTTGTCCAATCCTTTATAGTTTAGGCGGGAGAATCTACCAAGTGTTTTGAGCGGGACAAAATTAGAGATTCAAGATAAAGCCTAATACGACCTAGAGGGACAAAAGGTGAACAGTTGGGAGAACTATTCACCTAAAGTTGTTTAAAGGTATGTCTCGATTTGGACATGCATTTAATACGTTGTACTCTTCCATTCAGAAGGTGACACGTATCAACTACTCCCACTAAGGAAGCAACCTCGTACACTATAAATAGGAGTGAGAAAGAATAATTAAATCAACCCTTGTGCTTGGATAATTTATCTAAGTTCTTTCTCACCTTGGAACCGCTGAGCCCCCAGCTGTCTACCAGCGTCTCATTGGTTCCCTTGTAAACTTGAGTATCGAATCTAGTTTACTTGTTTCTAGGGTTCATATCTTGTTGTCATTCAACGAGTGTATTCATAGCACTTTGTAATACTTTGTTTATAATACTTAATAAAGCATTACGCGTTTGAAAAGTATTTCATTGTGTTTCGTGGTTACAAGAGTTATAGTTTATCAACAATTGTCATATTAAGGGACTTTAAAATCCCACCCAGTTAAACAACTAGACACGAGGTGACTAGTTGTTGGAGATTCTTGTTTAAGTGAAGTGCACATGTATAATGTATTTTTACTAAAGTTCGTATAAAAAACATATTTCACCAATATTTATCATAGTTTTTTTATCAAAATCATCCATCTATTCCTAGTTTTCTCTCAAATTATAAAAATTAACACTCTTAAATAATCAAGATCACACAAATTTCTAGCCTAGATTATTAGTAATTCATGGGAGGTATATTTTTCTTGTTTTACGTATCACTTTCAAATTACGCAACTTTTAAAATATCGAGATTCGATAATACCCGTATTTTCAAATTCTAGAGCAATATTTTATAAGAATCCCACCCAACTAAACAACTAGACACGACGTGACTAGTTTTTGGAGATTCTTGTTTAAGTGGAGTGCACATGTATAATGTATTCTTACTAAAGTTCGTATAAAAAACATATATCACCAATATTTCTCATAGTTTTTATCAAAATCATCCATCTATTCCTAATTTTCTCTCAAATTACAAAAATTAACACTCTTAAATCATCAAGATCACACAAATTTCTAGTCTAGATTATTAGTAATTCATGGGAGGTTTATTTTTCTTGTTTTACGTATCACTTTCAAATTACGTAACTTCAAAAATATCGAGATTTGATAATACCCATATTTACAAATTCTAGAGCAAGATTTTATAAAAATCCTACCCAACTAAACAACTAGACACGAGGTGACTAGTTGTTGGAGATTCTTGTTTAAGTGGAGTGCACATGTATACTGTATTCTTACTAAAGCTTGTATAAAAAACATATTTCATCGATATTTCATCGATATTTCTCATAATTTTTATCAAAATCATCCATCTATTCCTAGTTTTCTCTCAAATTACAAAAATTAACACTCTTAAATCGTCAAGATCACATAAATTTATAGCCAAGATTATTAGTAATTCATGGGAGGCTTAAGCTACTAGTTCTTGTTATTACTTTAAATTTTCTAAATACAAGTTATTTCGTCAAAAGTGTTAGGTGACTTAAAGGCTGGAGAAAAAATAGATTAGTATGTCTATAAAAGTTTGGTGGTATAATTAGTGAGTTGGTTACAATATCGTTCTTGGAAACAAGGGTTAAAAGTTAATAATTGTTATTTTGTGTTCTTCATCTTTTATAATGCTCATTTGATTATTTATTTTTAAATTAATTTTTTAATATTTTAATTGTCTTTTTGTTGTATATTTTATGATGTAATAGTAGATTAGGGGTATTTAATTTTTCATATCATGAAAACTCTTTTTTATGATGTAATAATTGGATTAGAGGTATTTCATTTCTCATATCATGAAAACTTTTTTTTTCTCTTTTTAGCCTTATCCCTTTCTAAAAGCATTTTAATGATAGATTCTATAAAAATTAGACGCTCGATACCAATTGTTATCTCATGTATTACTCACTTGATCATGGTTGAGTTATAGAACATAGATATAAGATATATAGGAAATAGAAAAAAAAAGAAGTTTTATAAAGAGAAAGTAGAGTGAAGTCAGAGATAAGGAGAAGAGAAGTGTGAGAAATTAAGAAAGATTAGATTAGAGAAAATGAACAACCAACCCCTCCTAACATGCTAGGAGGGTGTTTATATAGTCTACCCGCATGTGGTCTTGTATGGGCTATAATGTTTGGGCCGAACTTGAATAAAATGCTTAGTGTCTTAAAAAAGGTCTTTTAAGCTAACCATCAAGCCCGTATATTTTGACTATCCTATTACATATTACAACATTCTAATAATCGATACATAATATACCTATGACCGAACATTCTTGTTTAACTCAATATTTTTTAGGCTAACGAAATACCTAGCTAAAAAGTCTTATCTTTCGTTTTCTATAAAAGAAGTAAGATTTTAAAAAGTACCAAAAAAATTAAAAGTAAATTTTTTCTTTATAGTTATTTAAAAACGATCATTAGCTAAAAGGATTAACGTCACAAAAAAATCAGTGACTCGTTACCACATTATAAATAACTAGATATAAACTCGTGCATAACTGCGAAAATTGTCTAACAACAAATAACTAACGATATATTAATTAATTCGGTGCTCGAACAAGTAACTTGATGACTCGATCGGTTTGACCTGTTGGCCGAATCAATGAACCAGTTACTCGACCGGGTTGATGCGATGGTCGAACCCGTGACCCAGTCACTTATACAATTGTTTATAGTTTATTTTTTAATATTTTCTATTATATCTAATTTCTACGTATTTAATTTTTCAACAACTTTTTAAATAAGTGAATTTTTAACAATTTCTTATATAACTTATTTTCAACAAATGATTTTTCTATTATAAGTTAGATATTATAGGTCTTGTGTTCAAAAGCTGTCAAGAGCTTTTTGTTTTAGGCGAAATAGATAAGAAGTTTAACATAACTAGGCGAGGATTCAACGAAAATATTATGCCGCTTAGATGTCATTGCACGAGTCGACCCATTAACTATTAGTGAATAAACAGATCCCAGCCTGACATGTAAGTTTAGAATATCCAAATTTACCAATATATAATGAATGAATAGTTTAACACTAATTACTAACATTTGCCGTTAAAAAACATTACATATAATAGATATCTGATTCAAGATAGAATTGTTTGTAAATAATAAAAAAGTATTGTACTACGTAAATGTTGTATTAAAATGAATTTTAATTTTTTTTAATTATTAACTTTTACCTTAAAAGAAATTATTTATTATTTTTAACTAACTTTTAGGAGAGAGTTAAGATTTATGTAGACCCTACTTATTCAACCAATAATAATCACATATTTTGGAAAAAAAACTTATTTCCCACCACTTTTTAAAATTAAATATCTCACAAATTATAAATCGTCAAACGAAAAAAAATACACCATTACAACGAGAATTAAATCATCTTTCTATCGAGGGGCACATGTATATACTTTCGACGAATTTTTTTTCGACTTTTTTTCTTAAGTCACGTATGAGAGAATCATATATAATTCGTCACGAATCATATATGATTATCAGAAAATCATATATGATTCGTGATATTAATCATATATGATTTTCCGCAAATCATATATGTTTCGTGACGAATCATATATGATTCTCTGAGACGTGACTTAAGAAAAAAAATCGAAAAAAAAGTTCGTCGAAAGTATATATATGTGCCCCTCGATAGATAGATGATTTAATTTTCGTCGCGATAATATGTTTTGTTCTATGTAACGATGAATTATTTGTGAGATATTTAATTTTTAAAAAATAGGTTTGTGAGATATTCATTGTGAGCGCTACTGAGATAAAGAAATGTGGCCTGGCATGCTTCACACAGCGTACGATCTATAATAGAACGGAATCTAGGCCGTATAAATTATTCAAACATATCAGTTGTTACCATGTGACCTTTAATTTTCACAAGTTTATAAAAGAGAGAATTAGGATAAGTACAAAATGGGATAGTGACATTGACTATATATATCTCTTTTAACTAACTTAGATATAATACCGGGTACTTCAAATTTTACTTATTCTGCGCCATTATGGTTAGCAAAATCAGTATATAATTGAGAGAGATGCACAATATTTATTCACTTCTATTCTCTAATCTAACATAAACATCAAACTTCAATAAGCATGACAAAATAAGCAGGCAATACCCTTGGATCCTGATTCGCCTATGGAGGTAAAACAACGCAAATGTGAAAACAACTTGATGAGTGATGACGTATAGTGGGATGGTGTCATTCTTATCAAATTTGGTCATATATGAGCTAGAAGTTGGATGGTGTCATTCTTATCAAAGATTCAGATGACGAGGAAGTTGGTGAAGAAGTTGCCCGTATATTACCAAATGCAACGCTCCCTGTTGATGTTGAATTTGTTGGTGACCAAGATGAAGATGTTGAAGACATTTAGAACATTTTTAGGATTGCTTTTGCATTGTTACCTTACAGATTGTTCTTTATTTTGTTTAATATTGTCTTGTACATGTTATCGTGGCTTTTAAACAACACAATTAGAACCTCTATTTTTATTTTCAATAAATTTTTATTAATAATTATAATTACATATTAGGAGAAGGCAAACGAGCAACAAGCTGAGTCGCTATCCCTTTTTGTATGCAAAACCAAGTCTATTAAATACAACGTTTGTGGATTTAGGAGTCAAAACATTACTATTCATAACATGTTGTATTCTCGTAAGTAGCTCCACCGCCTCAGGTGCAAGGAAACCAAATGTATCAAACGCGAAAGGAATAAACACGTGTTGATTTTCAACACATGCTTTCTCGTGTTTAGTCACTTTGTATGAGGCGGCTTTTATAGCAGCCTGACCCGCTGTAAAATCTCGACTGCCTAGCCCCACGAGAGGAGAAAACCCTGTCAAATCAACGCACGCATGTTTACCTCCAACCCATCTAAAAACCAAAACATCAGCGGGTCTCAGTGTGGATCTTCAATCTGACGGGTCGGTCAAGAAATTCACAGGTGCCTCTTTCTTGGCGGAGATCCCGGCACACCTACATATGTCGTAAAGAACGTCCCAAACAAAATCATGTCGATACTTGAAGCCCGGAAGCTCTTTACAATGAACCGCATGTTCCCCAAAAGAATCCAAACATGCCTTGCGACAAATAGGGCATATAGCATCAACCGGAAATAATAGAATCATAAGGCGATACTTAAGGATAGTGCGGTATTCCACCGGCGACATATGTTGACCGAGCCCGTCTATGGGGATAGCTTGTAGGAAATCTTGAGCATGTGGTACTCGCAGACACTCGAAAACTGCTTTCTGTCTAACCGTAATGTCAAAGTGGGCTTCCATATCTTTGACCATCTCACTAAAAAGGGCACTTGCCAATGTTTCTTGGGCTTTAGATGGGGCGGTGTCCTTATTAGCAAAAACGCTAAAATCAAAGCTTGGAATCGTATCACGAAGACAAGATAAAGCAGAAACGTAATCATCGTCCATACCACATATACCACTGTCACGTAAGATGTGGTCTTGTAGCACCCAAGATTAGGCCCTCGAGGCCACATAAGCATAGGAAGAGACCACTTTTGCTGAGTAAAGAAGCAAGTCTCCACTGCAAGTCACCAAAAAAAGGTCCTCCACAAACCACTATATTTTCGATTGAACCACGCAACCCTTTGTCAAAAAACAAAGCCGCCTCCTCCATGTGTATAGGTTGACATGTCCTTAAACCAAAATAAAGTTTAGCAATACCCATACATGAACGAAGCAAAAGGAGCTCACTTTGCGGGTCATGAAGTTGTGGAAGAAGACCCATCAAGTCAACAACATTTACGGCTCTCTTCATAGCCAACCCACTAATAAAATCTGCATCTCTACTAACAGCTCCCCCAAGAAGCTTCACACCCAAAGACGGCCTACGAATATCAACCGGAAATAAACCCTCCCGAAGCTTCGTACCATTACAAGAGGGCCAAAAAATCTATGTTTTCTTGATGTTAAGTTCAAGACCCAAACTTGGACCAGTCGTCTTTATAATGTCTAACACCTTGGATACCTCTTCTGAATCTCCAATAATTGTTCCATCATCAAGATACCAAGCATGAAGAAGAAGCTTGCAACTGTCTCTGATCTTATGTACAAGCGGGTGAAAGACAAGAGCAAAAAGAAGAGGTCCTAATGGGTCGCCTTGCTGCACTCCCGTGGCAGACCAAATACGTGTGTCTCCTATATACAACCTCGCTGCTTGACCATATAAGAAATTTACCCACAAAGAAATAGAAGTACACCTCACCCTAACTTCATGAAGCAGTGTCGATCTATCCACAAGGTTAAATGCATTTGAGAAGTCCACAGTGAGCATTGCAAGAGACCCATCATTATGGTATTCAGTCAACACCCTATTGGCGCTATGTAAAACAGCCTCAGCACCACCCGACACTCCGAATCCAAACTGGAAATCACCAAGGTACTTGGACATTTCCTTACCCACACCTTTCATAGCAACCTTGGAAACCAAACGTCTCCATATAGTACCCACTGCAATAGGTTGAATCCTGTTATTAGGTTTTAGTAGAGGCATGAGAGGAGCAGATGCAACAAACTTGCCAAAATAGACGGACACCTCCCTGCCAGCCATAGATTAACGACCGATGTGATGGCCATTAAGAGATCTGTGGTAGTAGCAGAACCCTCTCCACACAGAGCATCTAATATATGTTGTACCCTCAAACCATATCTCCCGCATGAAGTACCTTTAGGAAAGGATTTAATGTAACCAAAGACACAATCAATCTCTGCTACAAAAGGAGACTCATAAAAAGTGTTGCTCGGCATGGATGGGGTGGCTTGTAAGGATGCTTAGCCTCCAAGGCTTTAATAGTATCACCCGAGTATGGAGCTACACCAGAAGAGGATATCACTTTTACTGCAGCTGTAAAGTGCCCATCCGCAACCTTGCGAAGATATTGTTTGATGTTTGTATTACCCGTTGTTCTATCCTCCATCAAATCACCTCGACCCTCACCAAAGGATCCCGACCTAGCAACATCCAACATGTTTTGAACTAACGTTGCGATACCATCATCTTTCCCCATGTAGCTAGTGACTTCAAGATAGAACATTGTTGCAAAGATTTTCAATTGTCGGACCTACGCTCTTGTCTAGTCTTGGGCCTACATACCTGCAGCGTACATCGTGGAAGAAGTAACAACTTGACCCACACACCAACGGAATCAGGTCGGGCGACCACTTGGCAAAGAACTGTTTTTAACGCCTGAGAGAAAGCGAGACGACATCCATGGGGAATACTCTTGACAGTTGTGGTAGGAAGTTTAAAAACACGATCAAGAAGCTCAACATCCAAAGCCAACCCTTCAGTTACTTCTATCTCGTATTCATTATAAGAAGCCTTGGAAATTCCAACAATGTAACCATTCATGTCGCCTGGCTCGTTTGAAGGACGAATAAGACCATCTTGGTGATGACATGACCGACTCACAGCATGGAAATTCATACAATCCCCACATAACCATTTTTCAAATGCCTTCAAAGACCCCGATCGGTTGTACACCTTATCGTCTTGTGTACGGGAAAGCCTGCCACCTACCCATCGAGCTGGAACATAAGGCGCACTGGGCCTTGAAGTGGGCTAACTTCGACATCAAAAAAGCCGGTGATCATCGCAAGATTCAACTCAACGAGCTAAACGAACTGAGGAATGAAGCTTATGAGAACTCGTTGATCTACAAGAAGAAGACGAAGATCATTCATGACGCAAAAATCAAGAACCGAGAGTTCAACATTGGTGATCAAGTTTTGCTCTTTAACTCTCGGTTGAAGATCTTCTCTGGCAAGTTGAAGAGCCGCTGGTCTGGTCCATTCACCGTCGCCAAAGTCTTTCCTTATGGGACCATTGAGCTTTCTCAGCCGAATGGGCCCAATTTCAAGGTGAATGGCCAGCGTCTGAAGCTGTACTTTGGTGAGGACATCTCTCAAGAGATGATTCCATCCCTCACCACGTTCCCCATGAACTAAAATTGGGACGAGTCAGGCTCGTGACTCGGTGAACAAAAACAAGCGCTTCTCGGGAGGCAACCCGTGTTCTATCCTTTACTGCTTTCATAATAAGTGTAGGGGGAGCCCCGCATATGTTTGTTGTCTTGTTTCTTGTGCTGTGCAGGGATTAAAGCTTCAGAGAGCATCTTGATGACTTTTGACGAACCGTGATACCGTGTTTCCCATCTTCCCGGTTCTATCCTAAACTCTTGTGATTCAATATTTCATAATTTATATATGTTCACATTGAATTCACTTTAGTTGTCCTTTCCTTAGCAAGATTTAAACAAAGTGCACAATGTCCTAAGTGTAGGGGAGTTTACTCCCACATGCTTAAACATTGAGGACAATGTTTATCTCAAGTGTAGGGGGGATTTCTATCAAAGTAAGTGGTCTTTTCCATGAATTTGCCCTCATTTTAACCAGAAAATTTGATTTTTCGACATTTTTCAAAATTTTTAATCTATTTTGGCCTAGTTGTATAGTTGTATTTTCCTTTATTATGATTATTTTTCCTTCCCTTGCTAGAATAAATTTTCAAATAAGTGGTTTTAGATTTTTCTTAGTCGTGAACATTTTGACTCAACCCGAGTTTACTTACCTAAGTTTACTCTAGCTAGTATCCTTAACGTGTTTAAGTCAAGTTTTGCTAGGCTTTTATTTAGGGAGCTATAAAACGCGAAAGTCTTAACTCTCACGGGTTAAGAACAAGAACTTTTCGCAAGTTCCTATAATTGATCCTAGAGAGTTATTTATCAAGGGAACTTTAAAATGCGATTTCTAAAACTTGAAAAAGTCCAAGAATTTGCAAGATCCTATAGGCAACTCGAAAACCCAAAATTTGATTTAATAAGCTAAGCATCCACGAGTCTCATTCCTTGAGATTTTAAATTGTGGAGAACGAGAGATGATAGAGTCAATTATAAGTTCGGTATTCTTTTGTGAATTTATGTGAGTTAATTATAAGCCTATTCTCCCTCCGCTTGTTAATAAATTTATCTGCAATAAATAAGGTTGTACGATTTAAAAGGTTACTTAGCTTCTAGCCCCAGATCGTTTAAAAGTTGCTCGGTACGGATTAGAGTTCATAGCCAAGGCATAACTTATTGAAGCGGGATGCGAAGATTGGCGAGTCCGAAAAGGCCCTAACAAGGCATGAGGGCTACATTTTGTTGCTAAAGATCCAAAAGTGATGTGAAGAATCATTTATCGAAAATCAATATGAAGGATCGAGACACACGACGAAAAGCAAGAACTCCCCAAAAGTCATGGAGAAATCTATCCGAAAAGACCCTAACAAGGTATGAGGATAAATAGATCCAAGTCCTAAAAGGAGGCGGATCGTTGTATATCAAAGTCCAAAATAAAGATTGGAGAAAAATGAAGAAGTCGTGGTCCAAAGTGAAGAATCTCTCAAAATTTCAAGTGAAGAAATTCCTATTATGAAGAGAAGACCATTATTTCAAGAACGTCTCTCAAAGATTCGAAGTATGAAGTCGCTACCAAATATCGGTCCGAGAAAGGTCTCAAATCGTGAAGCGAGTTATGCCAAGATATGAACTTTATGAGGTCCCGAGAAGGAGTTTTAAAAGATTTTGTCCTTTAGCTAACTATTGATTATATCGTTCACTTTATTTTCGGACTAAATAACTATCAAAATAAGTCAAACAATGCATCCTCGTGATCATTCAAGACAAAAATAAAATATAAGAGATACACCTAGGAATAAGGGAGTCTAAGTGAATAATTGGCCCACATGAGTTCGTGATAGTTTGCTAACTAATAATAACAATGATCTCATTTTTAAGCTTGGTATGGGGAACGTGAAACTTGAGGATGATAAACGTTCATGGCCGCCAAAACCCAATGTAAGTTTTTAATTTCTTTACTTATTTCTATCTTTTATGTTTAGTATTTAATAAAGGCCAAGGTGGGTTATTTATGATGGAAAATGTAAACCGTGCTTTAAAATTAATGCATTGCATGAGGGCATTGCAATGGTCAAGTGTAGGGGATTTAATAAGTGTGAAAACACTTATCCTTTTACCACTTATTTCCAATAATAACAAGACCAAAACGTGTGATTTATGTCGTAAAAGTCGGAATTATGCGTGGTTTGTGTTTTTATTGTGTTTTAGGACCAAAATATGAAAAAGGAAGAAAACACGGGCTTTCACGGGCTTTTATCGAAGAAAACGGGAAAAGACGAAGTCAAAAGATCAAGAGTGCAAAAAGAACGGAAGTCCAAGGCCTATTCTGAAGATTTATCGAAGAAAAAGTCTAAAGACGGAAGTTTAACGAAGACGAAGAACTTAAGTCTAATAGAAGAAGAAAATTAAAAGACAAGTTCAAATCCCGAGACGACAAAGACAAAGAAATAAAGTCGAGTCGAGAAAACGTGAAGAAAGCAAGAAAGAAGATGCAACACATGCACTCCTTCCACCTTCCCTATAAATACCCTCCTAATAGTCATTAGGAGAGGGAGTTAGATAGTTTTTAGTTAATTTTCACTTTTTCTTAGTTTTCTCTAGTTTTAGAGAGAGAAAGTCTTAAACTTTCTCTCACTAAATTTCATCTTCTTTCTTAATCTTTTAAGATTAAACACCTTTGTATTGCTTATTTTTATTAATCAAAGTTTTATTTTAAGCTTTAAATCGTTAATCTCATTCTACTTTTCTTTGATTTAAGATTGATTTTGGTGCGATTATCAATAGATCCGTGTTGTTCTTAATGATTTCGTGCTTAAAAAGTTAATCTTTTGAAGTTTTCATTTGATTAAGCTTTAAGACTTTTGTGCTTATTGGCTTATTTTTATGATTAGCTTATTTACTTTATAAGAATCTTCCTTAAAAAGTTTATGTTTTTATTGTTTGATCTAAAAAGTTGCTTATTTTCGAGTCGGATAAGTTGAGTTAAGTGCTTATTTGATTCGGTTTTGTTGATTCGATTTAGTTTTGGGAATAAGCTCAATCTAATAGCTTATTTTCTAGCTTTCTAACCGAATCCCACAATTTTCGGAAAGGGTTTAAAACCCCTTTCCGATTGGTTTTTCCGAGCAACCTCCATCTTCACATTCCGATCAATAGATCGGATTAGGGCTTTGACTTTTCGACCACACCCATTAGCATTATTCCGAGTGGGACTTTTCTACGTATTCCGATTTGAGTTGTAATCTAAATATTCTGATCTGACCCCTTGTTGAACTTTCCGATTGGTAGTCTTTATTTAAGTATTCCGACGGTAGCCTTGGTAACATTCCGATTGTAGTATTTTCCCATATTCCGATTGTGCTTATTCTGTTATTCCGATTGGTAGTTTTAGTGGTTATTCCGATTACCCCCATTTCGTGGATATTCTCATCAGTTCCCTTCCACCCATATTCCGATCAACCGATCGGAATACATTCCGATCGGGGTTTCTTTTGGCTTGTTTTGGTGTACTCCGATCTTACTTTCTTTTAGTACTTATTTTTAGAAATTTTCCAAGTGTTAGTTTTATTTAGTGTGCTCATTTTACCTTAAAGTTTACATGCATTTATTTTTACTCGTCATTTTAGTATTAATCTTGATTCTTCCATTTTACTCAACGACACTTTAATTACTTGCTAATAGTTTAAAACAAATCAACCAAACCATTCTCTTGATTCACCAAAAGACGATTGAGTCGCA
The DNA here is from genome assembly GCA_025667525.1 of Glebionis coronaria. Lineage (NCBI taxonomy): Eukaryota > Viridiplantae > Streptophyta > Magnoliopsida > Asterales > Asteraceae > Glebionis > Glebionis coronaria. The sequence continues at coordinate 414,776,941 of CM046882.1, read as the reverse complement.
CTTAAGACCGGTTTTCAATTCGAAAAGATTTGGACGATAAGATTTTATACGAGGCCTAAAATCCAAGTATTAAATTGTAATTAAGGATGCTTGAAAACCTAATCCTACGAGCCTCTCTTTTTCTATAAAAATCACAGCCGCACCTCCTTCTCTAACCTAATACACATACTGCTACAAGTCTAAACCACCACGGGTCTAAGGTAATTATCGATTCTGAATTCAGTAATTCATTTTTTTTAATTCATGTTTTGTATTCTTTAGATTGATATTAACATGGCACTAAAGGTAAACAAATGTGACTCACTTTAATATATGTCTTTTTTGGTTGTGTTTTAGATTGATTTTGGAACAAATCTAATGGTAATATATTAGGTTTATGAACAATGGTTGAGATCCGTGCGCATAAAAATCTCAGTCCTGAAAGGCTTGATCTGTTCAATAAAATTGACTTTGACTTTCACATGGTACTCTATAGGCTATCGTATGTTTATGTTCTACATTGCTGACATCTAGACTGGATCCGCCTAGAAATAATTGATTCAACTTGTTAATGCTCGACATTTTTTCACAGAAAAGCCCATCGCAAGAACCTTTTTCAAACGAGTTGATCTATGCTATCTATACGTGATTTTCGTTTCTGATAGTTGAGGTATATTGTGTAGCTATTGCTTTACTTCCCAGAGTGTTTGGAATTGTGTATATTATTGCTTTTTCGGCTGTCTTTCAAAACAAATAACAATTTGGAGTGCTTGGAATTAAAGAATACACCTATCCTTTTAAGCGGTTTTTAACAACTTTTTATGTTGTTTTTTTATGAAAAATAGATCTATCAAAGCTTGTATGATGAAAAAAACAAACAACTACTGTACTTGCTACATTGATTTTAAACGCAAAACAATGCTTGATATTTTTCTGAATATATTGTTGTTGTAGCCTTGTAGGTTTATTGGAAGTGTGGTTATCTTAGTGCTCATTTGTAGATAATTTACAACGTACGGAAGTCCTAAGAGTGAAAGTCAAAAGGAATACAAGAATTGCTAATCTGGAGGACTAAAAGTCAAAGGGAAGAATTTTTTTAGATATGTATGATGGTGACATATTATCAGGTAATGCACGATCGCTCAGGATTTCAAATGCTTATTATTCAGCTATGTCATGTTATCATATAGGGCGTTAGAAGTTGTGAGAAGGAGATGATCATCTGTTCGAGTGACTGACAAACTTTTGCTTAATTAGGAGTTTGTGTGAAATGACCCATAAGTTATCAGATGAGTAATAAAAAGTTGTTCCATTTCTGATTTAATTTACAAAAACAAATATATGTGTATTCTTTAATTCGGTTGCAGTATTATGACAGGTTTGTAACGATCAAACAATTTTTAACCTTCCATGGCATACTTAAAACTGTTTGTACCTTTTGAAGATATAAAATTAAATACTATGATTTCATATTCTACATATCTAAGGTGCGATTGTCCAAGGAATTGAAAGTGTTGTTTTTATGGTGTTTATTGAGACACACAAATTACAAATTGGATTAAAAACAACTTGCTTCATTTACTACTAACTCTAGCTTATTTCCAGGCTTACTGACTTATTTGAAATTAGGAAGGGTTGTTTGAAATCAGTTTTTTCGATTAGGCTAGCTTATTTTAGTTCAACAGCTGTTTACTGACTTCTCCCGCAAACTTCTTTATTTGTACTAACCACGTCTCCATATTTCATTGCAGAATCAGGTCTCCATTGCATCAAATAAGAGTGTCAAGCAGAAACATGTTCAAGTGATGTCGCGCAACATCTTAAACAAATCCTTCCTTACCACATATCCATCTGTCATTGTAAGTTAAGACCTATTTTCATCAGAAATAACATCTACAGCTGAAAGGGACAATTATTTAACACATGTCCAAACGAAGCGCGTTCTGTGCCATTTTTTTGAACTTTTTAATCAAAGATCAATCTTCTTCGCCAAAAGAAAAATGCCCACTTCACCGAGTAAAATGTTTTACGTCCTTTATAATATTTAGGCCAATACAAAAGACAACAAGAGGCCATTGTGATATTGCATTCGTGATGCCTTAAGCCATTGTGATATTATCATATTATTGCTATTATAAATTCACCCACCTGGATGTTATCTATCCTAATAATTAAAGAATAATCTATATAATGACTTAGTTTAGGATACAAGCATAGATAAATACACAACATTTATATATGCCCAGTTGAACAAGATGTTGTGTCTTTAGAGGGGAAGCTTGGTCCGTCAGTACCGAAGCAAGAAAGAAGCAAAATTAGTGTGACCCGCCTTAAGTCATTCTTGGAAGAGCTTTCAGATAGGTAGACTAGGTTGTCTCGAATTGCTTGTTATAATAACTACTATTAAGGTCTGTTTAGGATTGCTTATTAAAATGGCCAATCCAGACACCCCCTTTTTAGTGTGCTTTAAGTGGCGATTTCCCAACTTCTGATTATAGTGGCTATGTATCCAATTGTTTTTTTCTTATGTATCACAATGTTTTGAAAATCACGTTATGCAATAACAAGCAACATAACATGTGTTTGTTTGACCTGTTTTTCGAGTCTTTTTATATTCATTGACTTGCTCATATCGTAACAGACAATAAGGCCAAAGAAGATACTATAGGAGCCATTATTGGCATACTAATACAGAATTTTGTGCCTTCAGCTTATTTCTTTTTGAGTCAATATATATCAAGTTCAGAGATCCACCACAACACATAGGCGAAAGAGTATTACTAAATAGTATTGCAATAGGATTTGGTGAGACACAAGTCTATTCGTCTCAAAGTAGTTACTGACTTCCTTCGTGTTTGGTTTAGTGAATTCTGTCGTAGCGAGGAAAGCTTGCTATGTTTCGCAACAATTGGCGGGTCTATCCTCTAAATATACCGAGGTGCAAATAAGGTCGGGACATTGAAGAGGGTATATACATGCCGTTAACAATGCATATTCATACTAGGAGATGTATGCAATCACGCGGACTGTAAATTCAATGATCACCGCTAATCCTAATTCTAAGGAGGTAAGAATCTTTTGTTATTTGAAAATTATTACAAAGTCAAACGAATTTCAACATATCCTAATATATTACTATTGAAACAGTTCAACATATCGACTGTTGGTTTTGGTCAATGTGTCTCTTTTCTTTTGACTATATTGGAGGATTTATAGATGTACCAAATAATTGTGTGTCATATAGATAGAACTGATGGGGCAGTTTTTTCCCTCTAATTTTGGTACTCTTATGGTTTAGGTACATACTTAAATCAGCGGCAAGTCTGTACTCAGCAGCCTAGCCTTGAAGCCCATGTATGCTTTTCATTTTTGTTAATGCATTTAATTAATATACCAAGTGAGTCAAATTGTTAAAGACAATTGTGTGACTGTTGTTGTGCTTCAGTAACTCGAAACTATATATTTAATGTGAAACATACATAAATGATAAAGGCATACATATACATTGAAAACTGTTATTATCAAGGTATGTGGCAACTCATTGTGTTTGTAGACATTGCGTGTGTTTGGAATTGCTTTCGTATTATACACACGAGTTTATATGTTTATATGCATGATGGTCTCTTATTTAACATTGTGATGATGACAACCTATGCTTCAAGAGCTCGAAAAGCAAAATCGTCAATTGGTGAGACTTATCCAGGAGCATCAAGCTGGTTTTCTTCGTCTGATCAATGAACCTGTTGAAGGCAGATTATCTGTCACTGTCTTCTCTTTCTACATTAGTCAAACCGACTTTTGTTCTAGATGCTAATCTAAGAGGGGCCAAAATTTCAGGAATGTACTTGGAGATCTTGGTGCAGCAATGCCACATGTTGTGAATGTTACACCTAAGAAACGTGAAGCCATTGAACGTGTTAGTTAAAAAATTATCGTTTATTCAGGTATTAATAAAAAGATTAGAATGGAAAGTTTTTGAATGTTGAAACAATCAAGAATATGGTTTCTTAGTACCTACGTAATTAAGATAAGATTTGATGTGGTAAGTACTCTTATTTTCTTAATATTAAACTATATGGTTGTACGTCATACAACAATATAAATAACTCAACTATTCTGACTAACGCAACCGCTCCTACCCACTATCTCCAAAACCGTTGCCTTTACCAATTAATAGCTGCTTTACATTATATTTATAGGTATTATATATACTGGATTTGCGGAGGCCCAAGTGTCAGCTGTGGGCAGGAACAAGGGCCAGACAGCCACCCGCGTTATTAGTTTAACTGGAGTTTGAGGGCTATGGTATGGAACTGAGCACACTAGGTTCACTTTATAAACGCCTCATTTTTTTACGATAGTCTACTTATAATTGCTATTTAAATTATTGTTTAAGAGTAGGAGTAATTGTGTAAGAGATGTATGTGTTAACTTATATAGGGGTCTTATGAGCTAACATAAGTTTATATGCCCATTGTACTAGATGTCTAATTTTCCAGCTTATTGGCTTATTAAGTTGAGGTTTTAGCTTATTAAGTTGAGGATTAGTCTTATTAAGTTGAGGTTTAAGCTTATTAAGTTAACACGTTAAAATGGATTTTGGAGGCACATTCTGTTGGATTCTTAATAGAATAGATGTTCGTATTTTCCTTTTTCAAAGTTTAAGAAGGTGTTTGGGATTGCTTTTTTAAGTCCTTAACTTCTTACCTTTATCCATAACTATCACATGTTGAGAGCTGTATAGTATAGATGTATTTATGTTACTGTATGTATTTTTAAGTTGGATTCTAAATGGAAAGTACTCGCAGATTAGTTTATAGATGTTATTACTTTAAAAAAAATTGAATGTTCTATGACAGTCTTGCATTTTACCAATGGTAAATGGTTTTGTTGTCCGTCTTAACATGTACATATGGTCATGCACATGTTATCAATTTAAGCCATCCATGGTATGGATTGTAGGGTAATATATGTAATCATATGATCCATACCAAAATGCAGATGTTGAGTAACCAATTTAGTTTGATTGACACAAAACAACTTTTGTCAATCAAACTACAAATGTTGGTATTCATGGATTTGTTGGTTATATGAGTTTGAGGTGTATAATCGACACCAAAGGACATATGTTGGTATTAAAGGATATTTCGTGAAGATAGCATCAGCTGGCCATTCCCATTGTTTACTTGAATCTGCATATAGGAGTCTATATTACTTATTAGCAAATCACATATTCGAGCTGATGTAGGTTTTTCGTACACGATTTAGGAAAAACGCGTATGAGTGGCAAGTATTAAGAATAAATTCCAAGTTCGTTCTCGAAGGAGGTGTGTATTATGTGTGCCAATTATGTAAAATAACAATGTTTGGATTAGTGACGTTTTTGGTTGAGAAGAGAAAAATTAAAGACGAGCTACGCTACGATTAAACTACGACGTAATGACGTAAAACGCGAACGTAAATACGTAAAACGTGACGAAATTAAAAATTAAACCTAAAAATTAATTAAATGATTAAACTAAGTCTTAAATAATATAAATAAGAATAAAAATCCAACAAATATATTTTAAAACCTTTTATTAATTAAATATTCAATTTTTAATGCTAATTAAAGCCCAAAAATTAAATATAATTAACAAAATGCCCAAAATATTAATTTATTGAACTAATAACTAACTTATATTATTTAAAGACTAAAAAGTATTTTTTCTAAATTTTAAAAACTATTTTTCTATTTTTTAATCACTAAAAACTATTTTTAAATTAAAGTAATCCTAAAAAATAATTAAATAATGACAAAATTAATCTAACAATTTTAAAAATCCTAATTTACTCTAATGAACAGTAGAAAATTGAAAAAGTTTGAAAAATGTAAAATTTTTCACTAAAAGACAAA